>JAWNOX010000090.1:0-78401 GCA_035045555.1 Drosophila fulvimacula
CAATAAAAGATAAAAAGAATTGAAAGAAAACGAAGAAGATGTGAAAGAAGAAAAGGAGAAAGACGAAGAGTAAGAAGATGAAGAAGACGAAGAACAATAAGAGAAGAAATAAGAAGAGGACAAAGAAGATGAAGAAAAGGAAGAAGAAGAGAACGAGAAAGAAGGAGAAGAAGAAGAGGAAGAGAAGAAAGAAGAAGAAGAGGACAAAGAAGAAGATGAAGAAAAGGAAGAAGAAGAAAAAGAAAAAAACTATGAAGAAGGGGAAAAGGAAAAAAGAAGGTGAAGAAGAAACAAAAGAGATGAAAATGAAGAGAAAGAGCAAGAGAAAGAGCAAGAAATAAGAAGAAGGGAAAGAAGACGACGAAGAAGAAGACGAAAAAATAGAAGGGAGAAAGAGGAAGAAGAAGAAGAAAAAGAAGACGAAGACAAAGAAAAAGAAGAAGAAGAGAAATAAGAAAAGAAATAAGATGAGGAAAAAGAAGA
This sequence comes from Drosophila fulvimacula, assembly GCA_035045555.1. Lineage (NCBI taxonomy): Eukaryota > Metazoa > Arthropoda > Insecta > Diptera > Drosophilidae > Drosophila > Drosophila fulvimacula. The sequence continues at coordinate 484 of JAWNOX010000090.1, forward strand.
AGAAGAGGAAAAGGAGGAAGAAAAAGAAGAGGAAGAGCAATAGGAAGAGGAAGAGGAATATGTAGAAGAGGGAGAAGAAGAAGAAGGGGAAGAACAAAAAGAAGACGAATTAGAAGAAGAGAAAGAAGAAACGAAAGATGAGGAAGAGAAAGAGAAGACGAAGAAGTAAAAGAAGCAGAAAAAGAAGATAAAGAAAATAAAGAGGAGAAAGATGAAGAGAAGAAGGAAGAAGAACAAGAAAAAGGGATGAGAAAGAAGAGAATGAGAAAGAACAAGAGATGAAAGCAGAAAAATAGAAAGAATAGGAGAAAGAAGAAGAGAAAGAAGAAGAAGAAAAAAAGAAGAAGAAAAGAAGAAAAGGAAGAAGAGAAAGAGAAAAAGAAAATGAAGAAGTAAAAGAAGCAGAAAAAGTAGATGAAGGAAAAAGAAGGAGAAAGATGAAAAGAAGAAAAAACAAGAAGTAAAAATGAAGATAAAAAGAAAAGAAAGAACAAGAGATGAAAAAAGAAAAAGAGAAAGAAGATGAGCAATAAGTAGAAGAAGAGGAATAAAAAGATGAAGAAGAAGAAGAGCAAAAAGAGAAGGAAAAAGAAGAAGAAGAAGAGGACAAAGAAGAAGATGAAGAAAAGGCAGAAGAAGAAAAAGAATATGAAGAAGGAGAAGAAGAAGAAGAAGCGAAAGAGAAGGAAGATAATGGAAAAGAAAGTGAAGATGAGAAAGTTGAAAGAGGGAGAAAAAGAGGAAGAGAAGAAATAAGAAGAAGAAGAGGACACAGACGAAGATGAAGGAATGGAAGAAGAAGAAGAAAAAAATATGAAAAAGTAGAAAAGGAAAAAGGGAGATAAAGAAGAAGCAAAAGAGATGAAAAAGAAGAGAAAGAGCAAAAAAAAAAGAAGGGGAAGAAGAAGAGGAAGAACTCCTTCTTCCAAGAAAAAAAGAAGACGAAGAAGAAGAGGAAGAAGAAGAGAGAGAAGAAGAAGAAGAAAATGAAGACGAAGAAAAAACGAAGAGGAGAAATGAGAAGAGAAAGAAGATGAGGAAGAAGAAGAAGAAGAAGAAGAGAAAGAGGAGGAAGAAGAAGAAGAGGGAGAGGAAGAGGAAAAGGAAGAGGAATATGAAGAAAAGGAAGAAGAAGATAAATGCGAAGAAGGAGAAGAGGAACCAGAAGAGGAAGGAAAAAAACAAAATGAAGAAAAAGAAGGGGAGGAAGAAAATAAAGCGAAGAAGAAAAATAAGAGGAATAATAATAAGAAGATGATGAAGAAGAAAAATAGAAAGGAGAAGAAAAAAAGAAAAAGAAGAAGTCATAAAAGAATAAAATAATGAAGATGAAGAGGAAGAAAAAGAAGATGAAGACGAAGAAAAAGAAGAAGAGAAATAAGAAAAGAAATAAGATAAGAAATAAGATAAGGAAGAAGAAGAAGAGGAAGACAAAGAGGAAGAAAAAAAGATGAGGAAGAGAAAAAGAATATGAAGAAGTACAAGAAGCAGAAAAAGAAGATAAAGAAGAAGAGGAGGAGAAAAATGAAGAGAAGAAAGAACAAGAAGAAGAAAAAAGGATAAAAAGAGGAGAAAGAAAAAGAACAAGAGATGAAAGAAGAAAAAAAAAGAATAAGAGAAAAAAGAAAAGGAATAAAAAGATGAGGAAGAGGAAGAACAACAACAGAAGAAATAAGAAGAAGAAGAAAAGGACAAGCAAATAAGATGAAAAAGAAGTTAAAGAGCAAGAAAGAAGAAGAAGAGAAAGAAGAAGAGAAAGAAGAAGAGAAATAAGAAGAAGAAGTAGAAGAAGAAGACGAAGAAGTCGAAAAAGAGGAAGGGAGAAAGAGGAAGAACAAAAAGAAGAAAACGAAGGAGAAGATGAATTAAGGGAAGAAGAAGAAGAAAAAGAAGATGAAGAAGAAGAAGATGAGGAAGGGGAGGAAGAAGAAGAAGAAGAAGAAAAAGAATAAAATGAAGAAGAGGAATAGAGAAAGAGGAATAACAAGAAGAAGATGAATTAAAGGAAGAAGAAAAAAAAGAAAATCAATATGAAGAAAAGGAACAAGAGCAAGAATAAGAAGAGGAAGAAACAGAAGAAGAAGAAGAGGACAAAGAAGATGATGAAGAGAAGGAAAAGAAGAAGAAGAAGAAAAGGAAGCTGAAGAAGGGGCAGAAGAAGAAGAAGAAGCAGCAGGTGAAGACGAAGAAGAAGAAAATGAAGAAGAAGAAGAAGAAGAAGAAGACAAAGAAATGAACGAAGAAGAAGAAGAAGAGAACGAGAAGGAAGAAGAACAAAAAGAAAGTGAACGAAAAGAAGAGAAAGAAGAAGAAGAAGATAAAGATAAGAAAGAAGAAGAAGAAGGAGAGGGCAAAGATAAAGATGATGATAAGGAACAAGAAAAAGAAGAAAAAAATATGAAGACGGAGAAAAAGGAAAAAAAGAAGATGAAGAAGAAGAGGAGGAGAAAGATGAAATAGAAATAACAAGAAGAAGAAAAAATGATAAAACGATGAGAAAGAGAAAGAGTAAGAGATGAAAAAAGAAAAATAGAAAGAAGAAGAGAAAGAAATGAGAAAGAAGAAGAGGAATAAGAAGCTGAAGAAGAGGAAGAACAAAAAGAAAAGAAAAAGAAGAAGAAGAAGAGGACAAAGAAGAAGATGAAGAAAAGAAAGGAGAAGAGAAAGAATATGAAGAAGGAGAAGAAGAAGAAGTGAAAGAGAAGGAAGAAGATGCAAAAAAAGTGAAGAAGAGAAAGTTGAAGAAGAAGAAGAGGATGAGAAGAAAGAAGAAGAAGAAGAAGGTGACAAAGAAGAAGATGAAGAAAAGGAAGAAGAAGAGAAGAAAAAAATATGAACTAGGAAAAAAATTTAAAAAAGAAGACGAAGAGGCAAAAGAGATGAAAAAGAAGAGAAAGAGCAAGCGAAAGAGCACGAAAGAAGAAGAAAAGAAAGAAGAAGAGAAAGAAAACGAAGAAGAAGAAGGAGAAGAAGAAGAAAAGAAGATAAGGAAGAAGAGGAAGAGAAAAAGAAGATGAACAAGTAGAAGAAGCAGAAAAAGAATATGAAGAAGTAGGGAAGGAGAAAGATGAAGAGAAGAAAGAACAAGAAGAAACAAGTAAGGAAACTCTAGTCGGAGGTGCCCGACTAGGAAATACCCTGAACCCGCCTATCGGCGGCTTTAAATGCACTTCAAAGTTTATAAATAATTTTAAATTAAATTAAAAAAATTAAAAAAAAAAAAAGATTAAGTAACTTGCATAAAAAAATTTTTGACGTCAGCTTAGAGAATCGAACCCGAGACTTTATGTCGGCGATCATCGCTTCTATCAACACAGCCGTTGCAACACATAAGAGTGAGATAGCGAATTCCTAAGTACAGTTATTGAGCTACTGAGCTGCTGCTACTGAGCTGCTGAACTTCTGCTTAAAATTCATCCCCAATTTGTCTTTGTTGTTGTTGTTATGAATTCTTCGAATTTTCTAGAGCTTCCGGTGCTGTTGCCACGCGCGTGTGTACGTAAACGTTTGGTAAACGTTTCGTTTAATAACATAATGCATTTCATCTATTCATACATACATATGTATATTATATTGACTTTATTTAAGTTATATCAATGTTACTCTTATTTTATATATATGTAAATATATACAGTATGTACATGTGTACATACATATGTACATATGTATATTGCAAGCAACGCATACATACACACGCACAAGCATACGCTCTGCTAACTGCGCAGTTTACTCAGCGACTTCGCTGCGCCAATATGTGCGTGTTATGGGAAACTAAATGCTTAATAACTTTTTTTGTAGATCGACTTTCTTAATCAAACTTGAGCAGCGTAATTATACCATTCATATGCGTGTATGTGCAAAAGCACAAGTCTCTAGTATTTGAAATAAGTGGTTTGAAAATTTGGGCGAAGGGGGCGTGGCATCCAAAATTTAACAAAAACCAAATTGTATAAAAGTCCCATTAAGCTAAATACAAGATTTGGAGTCTCTAACTATAAAGATGTAGAAGATATAATTTTAAAACTGAAAATCGATTTCGTTTTTAATCGATAAAAAAAGAACGAGACGAGTTATCGAATTTCTAAAACAAACTCGACCTGCGCGTGATATACACTATAAAAAAAAAAGTTCAAGTCTCTATCTATTATAGGTTCTGAGATCCACGCGTTCAAACATACGGACAGACGGACAGACGGACGGACTCAATCAACTCGGCTTGTCGTCCTGATCAAGAATATATATACTTTATGGGGTCTGCCACGCCTTCTTCTGCCTGTTACATACATTTGGGCTGCAACAAAACCATTATACCCTGATTACCCATTTTTAATGGGTTCAGGGTATAAAAAGATAAAAAGAAGAGAAAGAGAAAGAACAAGAGATGAAAGAAAAAAAAGAGAAAGAAGAAGAGAAACAAGAAGAAGAGAAAGAAGAAGAAGAGGAAAAGGAGGAAAAAGAAGAAGAGAAAGAAGAAAAGAAAGGAGAAGAGAAAGAAGACGAAGAAGAAGAAGACGAAAAAGGAAGGGAGAAAGTGGAAGAACAAGAAGAAGAAGAAGAAGAAATAGACGAATGAGAAGAAGAAGAGAAAAAAGAAGGAGAAGAAGAAGAGGATATAGTGGAAAATTAAAAGGAAGAAGAATAAGAGGAAAAATATGAAGAAACGAAAGATGAAAAGGAAGAGGAATAAGAAGCGAAAGAAGACGAGGAAGAAGGAGAAGCAGTAAAAGACGAAGAAGAAAAGGAAGGAGAAGAGAAAAAAGAAGAAGAAGAAAAAGAAGATGAAGACGAAGAAAAAGAAAATGAAGACGAAGAAAAAAGGGTGAGGAAGAAGAAGATGAAGAAAAAGAAGAGGAGAAAGAAGAAGAAGAGGAAGAGGAAAAGGAAGAGGAATATGAAAAAAAGGAAGAAGAAAAAGAAGAAGAAGAAAAAGCACATAAATGCGAAGAAGGAGAAGAGAAACCAGAAGAGGAAGCAGAAGAACAAAAAGAAGAAAAAGAAGAAGAGGGAAAACAATAAACGAAGAAGAAAAATAAGAAGAATAATAATAAGAAGAAGATGATGAAGAAGAAAAAATGAAAGAAGAAGAAAAAAGAAGAAGAGTTAAAAGAAGCACAAGATGATGACGAAGAAAAAGAAGATGAAGACGAAGAAAAAGAAGAAGACGAGAAATAAGAAAATATATAAGATGAGGAAGAAGAAGAAGAAGAAGAAGAGGAGAAAGACGAAAAAGCAGAAGGAGAAGAGCAAGAGCAAGAGGAAGAGCAAGAGGAAGAGGAAGAGGAATATGTAGAAGAGGGAGAAAAAGAAGAAGAGGAAGAACAAAAAGAAGACGAAGAAGAAGAAGAGAAAGAAAAAACGAAAGATGAGGAAGAGAAAAAGAAGATGAAGAAGTAGAAGAAGCAGAAAAAGGAGATGAAGAAGAAGAGGGGGAGAAAGATGAAGAGAAGAAAGAAGAAGCTGAAGAAAAAATATAAAAAGATGGGAAGGAGAAAGAACAAGAGATGAAAGAAGATAAAGAGAAAGAAGAAGAGAAAGAAGTAGAAGAGGACGAAGAAGAAGAGGAAGAGGAAGAGGAAGAGGAGGAAGAAGAAAAGAAAGAAGAAGGGAAAGAAGGCAAAGAAGAAGAAGACGAAAAATGGAATGGAGAAAGAGGAAGAACAATAAAAAGAAGAAGAAGAAGAAGACGAAGGAGAAGAAGAAGAAGAAGAGGATATAAAGGAAAAGGAAAAGGAAGAAGAATAAGAGGAAAAATATAAAGAAACGAAAGATGAAAAGGAAGAGGAATAAGAAGGAAGAAGAAGAAAGAAGAAGCGAAAGAAGAAGACGAAGAAGGCGAAGCAGAAGAAGACGAAGAAGAAAAAGAAGGAGAAGAGAAAAAAGAAGAAGAAGAAAAAGAAGATGAAGACGAAGAAAAAAGGAAGAGGAGAAATAAGAAGAGAAAGAAGATGTGGAAGAACAAGAGGAAGAGGAAAAGGAATATGTAGAACAGGGAAAAGAAAAAGAAGAGAAAGAACAAGAGGAAAAGGATGAGGAATATGTAGAAGAGGGAAAAGAAGAAGAAGAGGAAGAACTAAAAGAAGACGAAGAAAAAGAAGAGAAAGAAGAAACGAAAGGTGAGGAAGAGAAAAAGAAGATGAAGAAGTAGAAGAAGCAGAAAAAGAAGATGAAGAGGAAGAGGAGGAGAAATATGAAGAGAAAAGAGAACAAGAAAAAGAAAAAAGGTAAAAAGACGGGAAAGAGAAAGAACAAGAGATGAAAGAAGAAAAAGAGAAAGAAGAAAATTAAGAAGAAGAGAAAGAAGACGAAAAGAATAAGACGAAAAAAGGAAGGGAGAAAGAGAAAAAACAAGAAGAAGAAGAAGAACACGAAGCAGAAGAAGAAGACGAAAAATGGAATGGAGAAAGAGGAAGAACAATAAAAAGAAGAAGAAGAAGAAGACGAAGGAGAAGAAGAAGAAGAAGAGGATATAAAGGAAAAGGAAAAGGAAGAAGAATAAGAGGAAAAATATAAAGAAACGAAAGATGAAAAGGAAGAGGAATAAGAAGGAAGAAGAAGAAAGAAGAAGGAAAGAAGAAGACGAAGAAGGCGAAGCAGAAAAAGACGAAGAAGAAAAAGAAGGAGAAGAGAAAAAAGAAGAAGAAGAAAAAGAAGATGAAGACGAAGAAAAAAGGAAGAGGAGAAATAAGAAGAGAAAGAAGATGTGGAAGAAGAGGAAGAACAAGAGGAAGAGGAAAAGGAATATGTAGAAGAGGGAAAAGAAAAAGAAGAGAAAGAACAAGTGGAAAAGAATGAGGAATATGTAGAAGAGGGAAAAGAAGAAGAAGAGGAAGAACTAAAAGAAGACGAAGAAAAAGAAGAGAAAGAAGAAACGAAAGGTGAGGAAGAGAAAAAGAAGATGAAGAAGTAGAAGAAGCAGAAAAAGAAGATGAAGAGGAAGAGGAGGAGAAATATGAAGAGAAAAGAGAAGAAGAAAAAGAAAAAAGGTAAAAAGACGGGAAAGAGAAAGAACAAGAGATGAAAGAAGAAAAAGAGAAAGAAGAAAATTAAGAAGAAGAGAAAGAAGACGAAAAGAATAAGACGAAAAAAGGAAGGGAGAAAGAGAAAAAACAAGAAGAAGAAGAAGAACACGAAGCAGAAGAAGAAGAGAAAAAGGAAGAAGAAGAAGAAGAGGATATAGTGGAAAAGGAAAAGGAAGAAGAAGAAGCGGAAAAATATGAAGAAACGAAAGATGAAAAGGAAGAGGAATAAGAAGCGAAAGAAGAAACGAAAGAAGAAGAGGAAGAAGGCGAAGCAGAAGAAGACGAAGAAGAAAAAGAAGGAGAAGAGAAAAAAGAAGAAGAAGAAAAAGAAGATGAAGACGGAGAAAAAAGAAGAGGAGAAATAAGAAGAGGAAGAAGATGAGGAAGAAGTAGAAGAAGCAGAAAAAGAAAATGAAGAGGAAGAGGAGGAGAAGTATGAAGAGAAGAGAGAACAAGAAGAAGAAAAATAGATAAAAAGATGGGAAAGAGAAAGAAGAAGAAGAAGAAGAGAGAAAAAAAGAAGATAAAGACGAAAAAAAAAAGAATTGGAACAATGAGAAGAGTAAGAAGATGAGGAAGAAGAAGAAGAAGAAGAGGAAGAGCAGAAAGAAGAAGAAGAGGAAGAGGAAGAGAAGAAATAAAAAGAAGAAGAAAGACACAGACGACGATGAAGAAATGGAAGCAGAAGAAGAAGAAGCAAAAAATATGAAGAGTGTAGAAAAAGGAAAAAAGGAGACGAAGAAGAAGGAGAAGAGATGAAAAAGAAGAGAAAGGGCAAGAAAAAAACGAAGAGAAAGAAGAAGAGGAAGAAGGAGAAGCAGAAGAAGAAGACGAAGAAGAAGAGGAAGAAGAAGAGAGAGAGACGAAGAAGAAGAAAATGAAGACGAAGAAAAAGAAGAAGAAAAAGAAGAAGAAGACGAAGAAAAAAAATAAGAGGAGAAATAAGAAGAGATATAAGATGAGGAAGGAGAAGAAGAGGAACAGGAGGAAGAAGAAGAGAAAGAAGAAACGAAATATGGGGAAGAGAAAATGAAGACGAAGAAAATAAAGAAGAAGAGAAATAAGAAAAGAAATAACATGGTGAAGAAGAGGAACAGGAGGAAGAAGAAAAAGAAGAAGCGGAAGAGGAAGACGAATATGTAGAAGAGGGAGAAGAACAAGAAGAGAAAGAAAAAACGAAAAATGAGGAAGAGAAAAAGAACATGAAGAAGTAGAAGAATCAGAAAAAGAAGAGAAAGAAGAAGAGGAGGAAGAAGAAGAAGAAGATAAGAGGAAGAAGAGGAAGAAAAAGAAGAGGAAGAGGAAGAGGAATATGTAGAAGAGGGAGAAGAAGTAGAAGAGGAAGAACAAAAAGAAGACGAAGAAGAAGAAGAGAAAGAATAAACGAAAGATTAGGAAGAGAAAAAGAAGATGAAGAAGTAGAAGAAGCAGAAAAAGAAGATGAAGAAAAAAGGAGGAGAAAGATGAAGAGAAGAAGGAAGAAGAAGAAGAAAAAAGATGAGAAAGAAGAGAAAGAGAAAGAACAAGAGATGAAAGCAGAAAAATAGAAAGAATACGAGAAAGAGAAGGAGAAGAATAAAAAGATAAAGAAGAGGAAGAGCAAAAAGAGAAGGAAGAAGAAGAAGAAGAAGAGGACAAAGAAGAAGATGAAGAAAAGGCAGAAAAAGAAAAAGAATATGAAGAAGGAGAAGAAGAAGAAAAAGCGAAAAAGAAGGAAGAAGAGGCAAAAGAAAGTGAAAATGAGAAAGTTGAAGAAGAAGAAGAAGAAGAGGAAGAGGAAGAGAAAAAATAAGAAGAAGAAAAAGAGGACAAAGACAAAGATGAAAAAATTGAAGAAGAAGAAGAAGAAAAAAAATGTGAAGAAGTAGAAAAAGGAGATGAAGAAGAAGCAAAACAGATGAAAAAGAAGAGAAAGAGCAAGAAAAAAGGTAGAGAAAGAAGAAGAGGAAGGAGTAGAAGCAGAAAAAGAAGACGACGAAAAAGAGGAAGAAGAAGAGAGAGAAGAAGAAGACGAAAATGAAGACGAAGAAAAAAAGAAGAAGAGAAATAAGAAGAGAAAGAAGATGAGGAAGAAGATGAGGAAGAAGAAGAAGAAGAAGAGGAAAAGGAGAAAGAAGAAGAAAAGGGAGAGGAAGAGGAAAAGGAAGAGGAATATGAAGAAAATGAAGAAGAAGAAGAAGAGGAAGAAGAAGAAGATAAATGCGACGAAGGAGAAGAGGAACCAGAAGAGAAAGCAGACAACAAAAAGAAGAAAAAGAAGAAGAGGAAGAAAGAAGACGAAGAAGAATAACAATAATAATAAGAAGATGATAAAGAAGAATAAGAGAAAAAAAAAGAAAAAAATAAAAGGAAGAAGAATAGATAAAAGAAGAATTAAAAAAAGAATATGAAGACGAAGAAAAAGAAGAAGAAGAGAAATAAGAAAAGAAATAAGATGAGGAAGGAGAAGAAGAGGAACAGGAGGAAGAAGAAAAAGAAGAAGAGGAAGAAGAAACGAAAGATGAGAAAGAGAAAAAGAAGATGAAGAAGTACGAGAAGCAGAAAAAGAAGATGAAGAATAAAAGGAGGAGAAATATGAAGAGAAGAACGAAAAAAGAAGAAAAAAAGAAAAGGGATAGAACAAGAGATGAAAGAAGAAAAAGAGAAAGAAGAAGAGGAAGAGGAATAAAAAGATTAAGAAGAGAAAGAGCAAAAAGAGAAGAAATAAGAAGAAGAGGACAAAGAAGAAGATGAAGAAAGAAGATGAGGAAGAAGTAGAAGAAAAAGAGGAAGAGGAGAAAGAAGAAGAAGAGGAAGAGGAATATGAAGAAAATGAAAAAGAAGAATAATAATAAGAAGAAGATGATGATGAAAAAGAAAAAAAAAGCCGAAGAAGAAGAAGGAGAAAAAGAAGATGAAGACGAAGAAAATAAAGAAGAAGAGAAATAAGAAAAGAAATAAGATGGAGAAGAAGAGGAACAGGAGGAAGAAGAAAAAGAAGAAGCGGAAGAGGAAGACGAATATGTAGAAGAGGGAGAAGAACAAGAAGAGAAAGAAAAAACGAAAAATGAGGAAGAGAAAAAGAACATGAAGAAGTAGAAGAAGCAGAAAAAGAAGAGAAAGAAGAAGAGGAGGAAGAAGAAGAAGAAGAGGAAGAGGAGGAAGAAAAAGAAGAGGAAGAGGAAGAGGAAGAGAATGAGGAATATGTAGAAGAGGGAGAAGAAGTAGAAGAGGAAGAACAAAAAGAAGACGAAGAAGAAGAAGAGAAAGAAAAAACGAAAGATGAGGAAGAGAAAAAGAAGATGAAGAAGTAGAAGAAGCAGAAAAAGAAGATGAAGAAAAACAGCAGGAGAAAGATGAAGAGAAGAAGGAAGAAGAAGAAGAAAAAAAGATGAGAAAGAAAAGAAAGAACAAGAGATGAAAGCTGAAAAATAGAAAGAATACGAGAAAGAAGAAGAAGGAGAAGAATAAAAAGATAAAGAAGAGGAAGAGCAAAAAGAGAAGGAAGAGGAAGAAGAAGAAGAGGACAAAGAAGAAGATGAAGAAAAGGCAGAAGACGAAAAAGAATATGAAGAACGAAAAGAAGAAGAAGAAGCGAAAAAGAAGGAAGAAGATGCAAAAGAAAGTGAAAATGAGGAAGTCGTAGAAGAAGAAGAAGAAGAGGAAGAGGAAGAGAAGAAATAAGAAGAAGAAGAGGACAAAAACAAAGATGAAAAAATGGAAGAAGAAGAATAAGAAAAAAAAATGTGAAGAAGTAGAAAATGGAAAAAGGAGATGAAGAAGAAGCAAAACAGATGAAAAAGAAGAGAAAGAGTAAGAAAAAAAGTAGAGAAAGAAGAAGAGGAAGAAGAAGAAGAAAGAAGAGGAAGAGGAGAAAGAAGAAGAAGATGGAGAGGAAGAGGTAAAGGAAAAGGAATATGAAGAAGAAGAAAAGAAGAAGAAGAAGAAGATAAATGCGAAGAATGAGAAGAGGAACCAGAAGAGAAAGCAGACAACAAAAAGAAGAAAAAGAAGAAGAGGAAGAAAAAAGACGAAGAAGCATAATAATAAGAAGAAGAAGATAATAAAGAAGAAGAAGAAAAAAAAGAAAGAAAAGAAAAAAAAAAGAAAGAAGAAGAGATAAAAGAAGAAGAAGAAGAAGAAAAAGTAGGTGAAGACGAAGAAATAGAAGAAGAAGAGAAATAAGAAGAGAAATACGATGAGAGGAAGAAGAAGAAAAGGAAGAGGAGGAAGAAAAATAAGAGGAAGTGCAATAGGAAGAGGAAGAGGAATATGTAGAAAAGGGAGAAGAAGAAGAAGGGAAGAACAAAAAGAAGACGAAGAAGAAGAAGAGAAAGAAGAAACGAAAGATGAGGAAAAGAAAAAGAACATGAAGTAGAAGAAGCAGAAAAAGAAGATGAAGAAAAAAAGGAGAAAGAAGAAGGAAGAAGATGAAAAAAGAATGAAAAAGAAGAAAAGAGCAAAAGATAGAGAAGAAAAAGAAGTAGAGAAAGAAGACGAAGAAGAAGAAGACGAAAAAAAGGAAGTGAGAAAGAGGATGAAGAAGAAGAAAAAGAAGATGAAGACGAAGAAAAAGAGTAGAAGAGAAATAAGAAACGTAATAAGATGAAGAAGAAGAAGAAGCTAAAGAGGACGAAGAAGAAACGAAAGATAAGGAGGAGAAAAAGAAGATGAAGAAGTAGAAGAAGCAGAAAAAAAGATAAAGAAAAAAGGAGAAGAAATATGAAGAGAAGAAAGAAGAAGAAGAAGAAAAAGGAAGAGAAAGAAGAGAAGGAGAAAGAACAAGAGATGAAAGAAGAAAAAGAGAAAGAATAATAGAAAGAAGAAGAAGAAAAAGAAAAAAAAGAAGAAAAAAGAAAAGAAGATGAAAAGAAAAAGAAGATAAGAAGAGAAGAATAGAAAAAAAGAAGAAAAAGAGGAAAAAAAAAAGAAAGAAGAAGAAAATAAAAAAGATAAAAAAAAAAGAGAAAGAAAAAGATGAAAGAGAAAAATAAAAGAAGAAAAAAAAAAGAAGAAAGAAATAAGAAAAAAAAAAAAAGAAGAAAATAAAAAAGGAAGAGAGGAAGAGAAAAAGAAGAGAAGAAGAGAAGAAGCAGAAAAGAAGATGAGAAAAAGAGAGAAAAAAAGAGAAGAAAAAGAAGAAGAATAAAAAAGATAAAAAAAGAAAGAAAAGAAAAAGAGAAAGAGAAAAGAGAAAGAAGAAGAGAAGAAGAAGAAGAAGAAGAAGAAGAAGATGAAGAGAAGAAAAAAGAAGAGAAGAAATAAGAAGAGAAAGAAGATGAGGAAGAAGAAGAGGAAGAGGAGGAAGAAGAAGAAGAGGAGAGGAAGAGGAAAAGGAAAAGAAGAAGAAAAGGAAAAGAAGAAGAAGAAGAAGAAGATGAAAAGGAATATGAAAAGAAGAAAAAGAAAAGAAAAAAAAAGAAGATGAAAAGAAAGAAGAAGAAGAAGAAGAAGAAGGAAAGAGAAGAAGGAGGGAAAAGAAAAGAGAGAAAGAAGAAAAGAAAAGAAGAAAAAAAGAGAAGAAGAAGAAAAAAGAAAGAAGAAAAAAAAAAGAAGAAAAGAGGAAAAGGAAGAGAAAGAAGAAAGAAGAAAGAACAAGAAGAAGAAAAAAGATAAAACGATGAGAAAGAGAAAGAGTAAGAGATGAAAAAAGAAAAATAGAAAGAAGAAGAGGAATAAGAAGATGAAAAAGAGGAAGAACAAAAAGAAAAGAAAAAGAAGAAGAAGAAGAGGAAAAGAAGAAGATGAAGAAAAGAAAGGAGAAGAAAAAGAATATGAAGAAGGAGAAGAAGCGAAAGAGAAGGAAGAAGATGCAACAAAATGAAGAAAAGAAAGTTGAAGAAGAAGAAGAGGATGACAAGAAAGAAGAAGAAGAAGGTGACAAAGAAGAAGATGAAGAAAAGGAAGAAGAAGAGAAAAAAAATATGAACTAGGAGAAAAAAAAAGAAGATGAAGAAGAAGCAAAAGAGATGAAAAAGAAGAGAAAGAGAAGCGAAAGAGACGAAAGTAGAAGAAAAGAAAGAAGAAGATAAAGAAAACAAAGAAAAAGAAGAAGAAGAAGAAAAGAAGAAAAGGAAAAAGAGGAAGAGAAAAAGAAGATGAACAAGTAGAAGAAGCAGAAAAAGAATATGAAGAAGTAGGGAAGGAGAAAGATGAAGAGAAGAAAGAACAAGAAGAAGAAAAAAGATAAAAATAAGAGAAAGAGAAAGAACAAGAGATGAAATAAGAAAAAAAAAGAAGAAGAGAAAGAAATAAATAAGAAGAGGAATAAGAAGATGAAGAAGAGGAAGAACAAAGAGAGAAGAATAAGAATAGGAAAAGAAGATTAAGAAATGAAGAAGAAAAAAAGAGAAAGAGAAGAAGAAAAAAGAAAAAAGAAGAGAAAGAAGAAGAAGAAGAAGAGGAAGAGAAAAAGAAAAGAAGAAGAGGACAAAGAAGAAGATGAAGAAAAGGAAGAAGAAATAAAGTAAAATATGAAGAAGGAGAAAAAGGAAAAACAAGATAAGAGAAGTAAAAGGAATGAAAAAGAGGAGAAAGAGAAGAGAAAGAGAAGAAAGATAAGATGAGAAAGAAGACGAAGAAGACAAAAAGAAAAGAAGAACAAGAAGAAGAAGAAGAAGACAAGAGAATAAAGAAGAAGAAAAAGAAGAAAAAGAAACAAAGGAAGATGAGAAAGAGAAAAAAGATAAAGAAGAGAAGCAGAAAAAGAAGATGAAGAAGAAGAGGAGGAGAAAGATGAAGAGAAGAAAGAACAAGAAGAAGAAAAAAGATGAAAAGAGAAAGAAAAGAAGAAGAAATGAAAGAAGAAAAGGAGACTTCAAGAAGATGAAGAAGAGGAAGAACAAAAAGAGAAGAAAAAGAAGAGGACAAAGGAGAAGATGAAGAAATGGAAGAAGAAGAGAGAACGAGTAGGAAGAAGAACGAAAAGAAAGTGAAGAAAAAGAAGAGAAAGAAGAAGAAGAAAAGGAAGAGAAGAAAGAAGAAGAAGGAGAAGAAGAAGAAGAAGAAGAAAAGGAAGAAGAAGAAGAAAAATATTGAAGAAGGAGAAAAAGGAAAAACAGAAGATGAAGAAGAAGAAAAAGATGAAAAATAAGAGAAAGAGGGAGAGAAAGAGCAAGAAAGAAGAAGAAGAGAACTAAAAAGAGAAAGACGAAGAAGACGAAAAAGAAGGAATGGAGAAAGAGGAAGGAAGAAGGAAGAACAAGAAGAGTAGAAGAAGAAGAAGATGAAGGAAAAGATGATTAAAAGAAGAAGAAAAAGAAGATGAAGAAAAAGAGAAAAAAGAAGATGAAGAAGAAAAGGATATAGGGGAAAAAGAAGAAAAATTAGAGTAAAAAGATGAAGAAACGGAAGATGAAAAGGAAGAGGAATAAGAAGCGAAATAAGAGAAGCAGAAGAAGAAGAGGAAAAAGAAGAGAGAGAAGAGGAGGAAGAGGAGGAAGAAGAAAAAGAAGAAGAGAAAGAGCAAGAGGAAGAGGAAGAGGAAGTAGAAGAGAGAGAAAAAGAAGAAGAGAAAGAATAAAAAGAAGAAGAAGAAGAAGAAGAGAAAGAAGAAAACGAAAGATGAAGAGAAGAGAAATAGAAGATGAAGAAGTAGAAGAGCAGAAAAAGAAGATGAAGAAGAAGAGGAGGAGAAAGATGAAGAGAAGAAAGAACAAGAAGAAGAAAAAAGATGAAAAAGAAGAGAAAGAGAAAGAACAAGAGATGAAAGAAGAAAAAGAGAAAGAAGAAGAGAAAGAAGACGAGAAAGAAGAAGAGAAAGAAGAAGGAGAAGAGGAGGAGAAAGATGAAGAGAAGAAAGAACAAGAAGAAAAAAAGATAAAAATAAGAGAAAGAGAAAGAACAAGAGATGAAAGAAGAAAAAGAGAAAGAAGAAGAGAAACAGAAGAAGAGGAAGAAGAAGAAGAGGAAGAGGAGGAAGAAGAAGAAGAGAAAGAAGAAAAGAAAGAAGAAGAGAAAAAAGAAGAAGAAGAAGAAGAGGATATAGTGGAAAATTAAAAGGAAGAAGAATAAGAGGAAAAATATGAAGAAACGAAAGATGAAAAGGAAGAGGAATAAGAAGCGAAAGAAGACGAGGAAGAAGGAGAAGCAGAAGAAGAAGACAAAGAAGAAGAGGAAGGTGAAGAAAATGAAGAAGAAAAAGAAGATGAAGACGAAGAAAAAGAAGAAGAAAAAGAAGATGAAGACGAAGAAAAAAAGGTGAGGAAGAAGAAGATGAAGAAAAAGAAGAGGAGGAAGAAGAAGAAAAGGAAGAGGAAGAGGAAGAGGAAAAGGAATATAAAAAAAGGAAGAAGAAAAAGAAGAGGAAGAAGAAGAAGAAGAGGAAGAAAAAGAAGAAAAAAGAAGAAAAAGAAGAAGAGGGAAAAAAAAAACGAAGAAGAAAAATCAGAAGAATAATAATAATAAGATGATGAAGAAGAAAAAATGAAAGAAGAAGAAAAAAGAAGAAGAGTTAAAAGAAGCACAAGAAGAAGAAGGAGAAAAAGAAGATGATGACGAAGAAAAAGAAGATGAAGACGAAGAAAAAGAAGAAGAAGAGAAATAAGAAAAGATATAAGATGAGGAAGAAGAAGAAGAAGAGGAGGAAGACGAAAAAATCAGGAGAAAGAGAAGAACAAGAAGAAGAAGAAGAGGGAAGGAGAAGAAGAGAAAAGAGAAGAAGAAGAAAAGAGGATATAGGGAAAAGGAAGAAAAATAAGAGGAAAATAGAGAAGAAGAATAGAAGGAAAAAGAAGAGGAAGAAGGAGAAGCAGAAGAAGAAGACGAAGAAGAAAAGGAAGGAAAAGATAAAAAAGGAGAAGAAGAAAAAGAAGAGAAGAGAAAAAAAAGAAGAAGAGAAATAAGAAGAGAAAGAAGATGTGGAAGAAGAGGAAGAACAAGAGGAAGAGGAAGAGGAATATGTGGAAGAGGAAGAAGAAAAAGAAGAGGAAGAACAAGAGGAAAAGGATGAGGAATATGTAGAAGAGGGAAAAGAAGAAGAAGAGGAAGAACAAAAAGAAGACGAAGAAGAAGAAGAGAAAGAAGAAACGAAAGATGAGGAAGAGAAAAAGAAGATGAAGAAGTAGAAGAAGCAGAAAAAGAAGATGAAGAAGAAGAGGAGGAGAAAGATGAAGAGAAGGAAGAACAAGAAGCAGAAAAAAATAAAAAGATGGGAAAGAGAAAGAACAAGAGATGAAAGAAGAAAAAGAGAAAGAAGAAGAGAAAGAAGACGAAAAGAAGAAGACGAAAAAAGGAAGGGAGAAAGAGAAAGAAGAAGAAGAAGACGAAGAAGAAGAACAAGAAGAAGAAGAGGATATAGTGGAAAAGGAAATAGAATAAGAGGAAAAATATGAAGAAACGAAAGATGAAAAGGAAGAGGAATAAGAAGGAAAGAAGAAGAGGAAGAAGGAAGAAGCAGAAGAAGAAGACGAAGAAGAAAAGGAAGGAGAAGAAAAAAAGAAGAAGAAAAAAGATGAAGACGAAGAAAAAAGAAGAGAGAAATAAGAAGAGAAAGAAGATGAGGAGGAAGTAGAAGAAAAAGAGGAAGAGGAAAAAGAAGAAGAAGAGGAAGAGGAATATGAAGAAAATGAAAAAGAATAATAATAATAAGAAGAAGATGTTGAAAGAAAAAAAAAGAAGAAGAAAAAAGCCGAATAAGAAGAAAGAGAAAAAAGATGAAGACGAAGAAAAAGAAGATGAAGACGAAGAAAAGAAAAGAAGAGAAATAAGAAAAGAAATAAGATGAAAAGAAGATGAAAAGGAAGAGGGAGAGAAGAAGAAAAGAAGAAGAAGAAGAAGAAGAAGAAGAAGAAGAAGGGGAAGAGAAGAGGAAGAGGAGGAATATTAGAAGAGGGAGAAGAAAAGAAAGGAAAACAAAAAAAGACGAAGAAGAAGAAGAGAAAGAAGTGAAGAGAAAAAAAGGAGAGTAAAGAAGAGAAAAAGGAAGAAGAAGAAAGAGGAAAAGAAAGAGAGAAAAGAAGAAGAAAAAGTAAAAAGGGGAAAGAGAAAGAAAAGGGATGAAAGAAGAAAAGAGAAAGAAGAAGAAGAAGAAGAAGAAGAAGAAGAAGAAGAAGAGAGAAAAAGAAGAAAAGAGAAAAAAAAAAGGAGAAATAAGAAGAGTAAGAAGAGAGGAAGAAGAAGAAAAAGAAGAGGAAGAGAGAAGAAGAAGAAGAGGAAGAAGAAGAGAAGAAATAAGAAGAAGAAGACGACATAGACGAAGATGAAGAAAAAGGAAGAAGAATAAGAAAAAATATGAAGAGGGAAAGGAAAAGAGAAAAAGAAGGAAAAGAGAAAAAAGAAGGAAAGAAGAAGAAGAAGAAGGAGAAGCAGAAGAAGAAGAGGAAGAAGAAAAGAGAAGAAGAAGAGAAAGAAGAAGAAGAAGAAGAAAGAAAATAAGAGTAGAAATAAGAAGAGAAATAAGATGAGGAAGGAGAAGAAGAGGAACAAGAGGAAGAAGAAGAGAAAGAAGAAACGAAAGAGGGGAAGAGGAAAAAGAAGATGAAGAAGAGAAGAAGAGAAAAAGAAATAAGAAAAAAGGAGAAGAAAGATAAAAAAGGAAAAGAAATGAGAAAAAAGATGAGAAAGAAGAGAAAGAGATGAAAGAAGAAAAAGAGAAAGAGAAGAAAGAGAAAGAAGATGAAGAAGAGGAAGAACAAAAAGAGAAGAAATAAGAAGAGGACATAGATGACGAAGAAATGAAAGAAGAAGAAGAGGAAGAGAAGAAAGAAGAATAAGAGGACAAAGAAGAAGGTGAAGAAAAGGAAGAAGAAAAAAAATATGAAGAAGGAGAAAATGGAAAATAAGAAGATGATAAAGAAGCAAAATAGATGAAAAAAAAGACAAAGAGCAAGAAAGAAGAAGAGAAAGAAGACGAAGAAGACGAAAAAAAGGAATGGAAAAAGAGGAAGAGCAAGAAGACGAAGAAGAAGAAGACGAAGGAGAAGATGAATTAAAGGAAGAAAAAGAAGAAAAAAGAAGATGAAGAAGAAGAGGATATACGGGAAAAGGAAAAGGAAAACGAAAAGGAGAAGGAAAAGGAAAAGAAAGAAGAATAAAGAGAATAAAAGGAATAAGAGGAAAAAGATGAAGAAACGGAAGATGAATAGGAAGAGGAATAAGAAGCAAAAGAAGAAGAGGAAGAAGGAGAAGCAGAAGAAGAAGACGACGAAGAAGAGGAAGAAGAAGAGAAAGAACAAGAAGCAGAAAAAGAAGACGAAGAAAAGGAAGAGAAAGAGAAAGTTGAAGAAGAAGAGAAAGATGAAGAGAAGAAATAAGAAGAAGAATAGGACGCAGACGAAGATGAAGAAATGGAAGCAGAAGAAGAAGAAGCAAAATATATGAAGAGTGTAGAAAAAGGAAAAAAGAAGATGAAGAAGAAGGAAAAGAGATGAAAAATAAGAGAAAGGGCAAGAAAAAAACGAAGAGAAAGAAGAAGAGGAAGAAGGAGAAGCAGAAAAAGAACACGAAGAAGAAGAGGAGAAGGAGAGAGAGAAGAAGAAGAAGAAAATAAAGACGAAGAAAAAGAAGAAGAAAAAGAAGATGAAAAAGAAGATGAAGACGAAGAAAAAGAAGAAGAAAAAGAATATGGAGACGAAGAAATAAAATAAGAGGAGAAATAAGAAGAGAAAGAAGATGAGGAAGAAGAAGAAGAAGAGAAAAGGAAGAGGAGAAAGAAGAAGAAGAGGGAGAGGAATATGAAGAAAAGGAAAAAGAAGAGGAAGAGGAAGAAGAAGAAGATAAATGCGAATAAGAAGAAGAGGAACCAGAAGAGGAAGCAAAAGAACAAAAAGAAGAAAAAGAAGAAGAGGAAAAAAAGACGAAGAAGAATAATAATAAGAAGAAAAAGATAATGAAGAAGTTGAAGAGAAAGTAGAAGAAAAAAAAGGAAGAAGAAGAGATAAGAGCAAGAAGAAGAAGAAGAAGAAGAAAAAGAAAATGAAGACGAAGAAAATAAAGAAGAAGAGAAATAAGAAAAGAAATAAGATGGAGAAGAAGAAGAACAGGAGGAAGAAGAAAAAGAAGAAACGGAAGAGGAAGACGAATATGTAGAAGAGGGAGAAGAACAAGAAGAGAAAGAAAAAACGAAAAATGAAGAAGAGAAAAAGAACATGAAGAAGTAGAAGAATCAGAAAAAGAAGAGAAAGAAGAAGAGGAGGAAGAAGAAGAGAAGAGGAAGAGGAAGAGGAAGAGGAAAGGAAGAGGAAGAGGAAGAGGAAGAGGAAGAGGAAGAGGAAGAGGAAGAGGAAGAGGAAGTGGAAGAGGAAGAGGAAGAGGAAGAGGAAGAGGAAGAGGAAGAGGAAGAGGAAGAGGAAGAGGAAGAGGAAGAGGAAGAGGAAGAGGAAGAGGAAGAGGAAGAGGAAGAGGAAGAGGAAGAGGAAGAGGAAGAGGAAGAGGAAAGGAAAGAAAGAAAGAAGAAGAGAAAAAAAAGAAGAAGAAAGAGAGAAGAGGAAAGGAAGAGGAAGAAGAAGAGGAAGAAGAAGAGGAAGAGGAAGAGGAAGAGGAAGAGGAAGAGGAAGAGGAAGAGGAAGAGGAAGAGGAAGAGGAAGAGGAAGAGGAAGAGGAAGAGGAAGAGGAAGAGGAAGAGGAAAAGGAAGAGGAAGATGTAGAAGAGGAAGAAGAAGTAGAAGAGGAAGAACAAATAGAAGACGAAGAAGAAGAAGAGAAAGAATAAACGAAAGATTAGAAGAGAAAAAGAAGATGAAGAAGTAGAAGAAGCAGAAAAAGGAGATGAAGAAAAAAGGAGGAGAAAGATAAGAGAAGAAGGAAGAAGAAGAAGAAAAAAGATGACAAAGAAGAGAAAGAGAAAGAACAAGAGATAAAGCAGAAAAATAGAAAGAATACGAGAAAGACGAAGAAGGAGAAGAATAAAAAGATAAAGAAGAGGAAGAGCAAAAAGAGAAGGAAGAAGAAGAGGACAAAGAAGAAGATGAAGAAAAGGCAGAAGAAGAAAAAGAATATGAAGAAGGAGAAGCAGAAGAAGAAGACGAAGAAGAAGAGGAAGAAGAAGAGAGAGAACAAAAAACAAAAGAAGACGAAGAAAAAAGAAGAAGAGAAATAAGAAGAGAAGAAGATAGGAAGAAGAAGAAAAAGAGGAGAAGAAGAAGATAAATGCAAAGAAGGAGAAGAGGAACCAGAAGAGAAAACAGACAACAAAAAGAAGAAAAAGAAGGAGAGGAAGAAAGAAGACGAAGAAGAATAACAATAATAATAAGAAGATGATAAAGAAGAATAAGAGAAAGAAGAAGAAAAAAAGAAAAGGAAGAAGAATAGATAAAAGAAGAAGTAGAAAAAGAATATGAAGACGAAGAAAAAGAAGAAGAAGAGAAATAAGAAAAGAAATAAAATGACGAAGGAGAAGAAGAGGAACAGGAGGAAGAAGAAAAAGAAGAAGAGGAAGAAGAAACGAAAGATGAGAAAGAAAAAAAGAAGATGAAGAAGTAGAGAAGCAGAAAAAGAAGATGAAGAAAAAAGGAGGAGAAAGATGAAGAGAAGAAGAAAAAAGAAGAAAAAAAGAAAAGAGATAGAACAAGATATGAAAGAAGAAAAAGAGAAAGAAGAAGAGAAAGAAGAAGAGGAAGAGGAATAAAAAGATGAAGAAGAGGAAGAGCAAAAAGAGAAGAAATAAGAAGAAGAGGACAAAGAAGAAGATGAAGAAAGAAGATGAGGAAGAAGTAGAAGAAAAAGAGGAAGAGGAGAAAGAAGAAGAAGAGGAAGAGGAATATGAATAAAATGAAAAAGAAGAATAATAATAAAGATGATGATGAAAAAGAAAAAAAAAGCCGAAGAAGAAGAAGGAGAAAAAGAAGATGAAGACGAAGAAAAAGAAGATGAAGACGAAGAAAAAGAAGAAGAAGAGAAATAAGAAAAGAAATAAGATGAGGAAGAAGGTGAAAAGGAAGAGGAAGAAGAAGAAGAAGAAGAGGAAGAGGAAGAGGAATATGTAGAAGAGGGAGAAGAAGAAGAAGAGGAAGAACAAAAAGAAGGCGAAGAAGAAGAAGAGAAAGAAAAAACGTAAGGTGAGGAAGAGAAAAAGAAGATGAATTAGTAGAAGAAGCAGAAAAATAAGATGAAGAAGAAGAGGAGGAGAAATATGAAGAAAAGAGAGAATAAGAAGAAGAAAAAAGATAAAAAGATGGGAAAGAAAGTCAACAAGGGATAAAAGAAGAAAAATTAAAGAAGAAGAGAAAGAAGAAAAAGAGTAAGAAGAAGGAAGAAGAAGAAGAAGAGGAAAAGAAAGAAGATCTCCATCTTCATCTTCATCTTCAAAAAAAAGAATTGGAGAAATAAGAAGAGAAAGAATATGAGGAAGAAGAAGAAGAAGAAGAGGAAGAGCAGAAAGAAGAAGAAGAGGAAGACGAATATAAAGAAAAGGAAGAAGAAGAATAATAATAATAAAAAGAAGATGATGAAGAAGAAAAAAAGAAAGAAGAAGAAAAAAAAGAAGAAGAAGAGATAAAAGATACAGAAGAAGAAGAAGAAGAAGAAGAAAAAGAAGATGAAGACGAAGAAAAAGAAGAAGAAGAGAAATAAGAAAAGAAATAAGATAAGGAAGAAGAAGAAGAGGAAGAGGAGGAAAAAGAAGAAGATAAACAAATGGAAGTAGGAGAAGAAAAAGAGAACGAGAAGGAAGAATAACGAAAAGAAAGTGAAGAAAAAGAAGAGAAAGAAGAAGAAGAAAAGGAAGAGAAGAAAGAAGAAGAAGAAGGAGAGGACAAAGAAGAAGATGAAGAAAGGAAAGAAGAAAAAGAAAAAAGTTTGAAGAAGGAGAAAATGGAAAAAAAGAAGATGAAGAAGAAGCAAAAGAGATGAAAAGGAAGAGAAAGAGCAAGAGAAAAAAACAAAAAAAAAGAAGAGAAAGAAGATGAGAAAGAAGACGAAAAAGAAGACAAAAAAAGGAAGGGAGAAAGAAAAAGAACAAGAAGAAGAAGACGACGAAGGAGAAGATGAATTAAAGGAAAAAGAAGAAGAAGAAAAAGAAGATGAAGAAGAAGAAGAAGAGAAAAAAGAAAAAGAAGAAGAGGATATAGTGGAAAAGGAAAACGAAACGGAAGAAGAACAAGAGAAAAAGACTAAGAAACGGAAGATGAAAGGAAAGAGGAATAGAAGCGAAAGAAGAAGAGGAAGATGGAGAAACAGAAGAAGAAGAAGAAGGAGAAGAGAGAGAAGGAGAAGAAGAAAAAGAAGATGAACCCGAAGAAAAAGAAGAAGGAAAAGAAGATGAAGACGAAAGAAAGAAAGAAGAGGAGAAATAAGAAGAGAAAGAAGATGAGGAAGAAAAAGAAGACGAAGATGAAGAAAAAGAAGATGAAGACGAAGAAAAAAAAGAAGAGGAGAAATAAGAAGAGAAAGAAGATGAGGAAGAAGAAGAAGAAGAAGAGGAAGTGAGGAGAGAGAGGAGGAGAGGAAAAGGAGAGGAATATGAAGAAAAGGAGAGAAGAAGAGGAGAAGAAGAAGATAAATGCGAGAAGGAGAAGAGGAACAGAAGAGGAAGAGAAAAACAAAAGAAGAAAAAGACGAGGAGGAAGAACAAAGACGAAGAAGAAAAAAGAAGAATCTAATAAGAAGAAAGTGTGAAAAGAAAAAAGAAAGAAGAAGAAATAAAAGAAGAGAAGAGATAAAGAGAGAGAAGAAGAAGAAGGAGAGGAGAAAAGAAGAAGAAGAAAAGAAGACGAAGACGAAGAAAAGAGAAGAAAGAGATGGGAAAAGAAAGAGGAGAAATAAGAAGAGAAAGTGTGAGGGGAAGACGAGATGAGAAAAAGAATTGAAGAGAAGAAAAAAAGAAGAGGAGAAAAGAAGAGAAAGAAGATGAGGAAAAAGAAGAAGAAGAAGGGAGGAGGAAGAAGAAGAGGGAGAGGAAAGGAAGAGGAGAAAAAGGAAGAAGAAGAAGAAGAGGAAAAAGAAGAAGATAAATGGAAGAAGGAGAAGAGAACAGAAGAGGAAGCAGAAAAACAAAAAGAAGAAAAAGACAAAGAGGAAGAAAAGGAGGAAAAAAATTAGAAGAATAAAAAGATGATAAAAAAAAAGAAAGAAGAAGAAGAAAAAAGAAGAGAGAAAAAGAGCAGAAGAAGAAGAAAAAGAAGATAAAGTCGAAGAAAAAGAAGAAGAAGAGAAAAAGAAAAGTAGAAGGAAGAGAAGAAGAGGAAGGGAGGAAAAGAAGAAGTGAAATGGGGTGGAGAAAGAAGAGAAGAGAAGAAAGAATAACGAAAAGAAAGTGAAGAAAAGAAGAGAAATAAGAAGAAGAAGAGGAAGAGAAGAAAGAAAAAAGTTTGAAGAAGGAGAAAATGGAAAAAAGAAGATGAAGAAGAAGAAAAGTGATGAAAAAGAAGAGAAAGAGAGAGGAGAAGAAAGAAGAAGAAAGAAAGAAGATGAGAAAGAAGACTAAGAAGAAAAAGATGAAAAAAGAAGGGAGAAAGAGGAAGAAGAGGAGAAGAAGAAGAAGAGGATTAGTGGAAAGGAAATGAAACGGAAGACGAATAAGAGGAAAAAGACGAAGAAACGGAAGATGAAAAGAAAGAGGAATAAGAAACGAAAAAAAAGGAGGAAGAAGGAGATGCAGAAGAAGAAGGGAAGAAGAAGAGGAAGAAGAGAAGAAGAGAGAGAGACGAAGATGAAGAAAAAGAAGACGAGGAAAAAAAGAAGAAAAAGAAGATAAGACGAAAAAAAGAAAATGAAGCGAAGAAAAAAGAAGTGGAGAAATAAGAAGAGAAAGAAGATGAGGAGGAGGAAGAAGAAGAAGGGGAAGAAAAGGAAGAAGGAGAAGGAGAAGAAGAGGAAGAGGAAAGGGAAGGGATATGAAGAAAAGGAAGAAGAAGAGAGAAAGAATGCGAAGAAGGAAAAGAGGAACCAGATAGGAGAAAAGAACAAAAAGAAGAAAAAGAAGAAGAGGAGAAAAAGGGAGAAGAAAAAAAAGATATAATAAGAAGCGAAGATGACGAAGAAGAAAAACGAAAGAAGAAGAAAAGAAGAAAAAGAAGAGGAAGTGTAAAAGAAGAAGAAGAGAGAAGAAAAGAAGTGAGGAAAAAAGAGAAGAAGAGATAAGGAGATAGTGGGAGGGAGAGAGGAGGAGAAGGAAACGAAGTGAGGAAAGAAAGTGAAGAGTGAGAGAGAAAGAGGAAGAGAGGGGGGAGGAAGAAGAGGAGGGAGGAAGAAAGAGGGGGGAGGAGGGAGGGTGGGGGGGGGTAGAGGAGAAAAGGGAAGGAAGGGAGAGGGGGGGGGAGGGGGGAGGGGGGGGGGGGTAGGAGAGGAAAGGTGAAAGGGGAGGTGAGAGGGAAGAGAAGATGAGAGTGAAAGGAGAAGAGGAAAGGAAAGAAGAAGGAGAAGAAGAAAAGAGAGAAAAGAAGGGGGGAGGAAGAGAGGGAAAAGAGAAAGAAGAAAAAAAGAAGAAGAAAGGGGAGGGGAAGAGTTGAAGGAGAAAAAGGAAAGAAGAGAAGAAGAAAGATGAAGAGAAGAGAAGAGAAGAAAAAAAGAGAGGGAGAGAGAGAAAGAAGAAGAGAGAGGGAAAAAGAAAAAAAAGGAAGAGAGAGAAGAAGAGGATAAAAAGGAAGAAGAAGAAAGAAGAAGAAGAAAAGGAAGATGAGGAAGAGAAAAAGGAGATGAAGGTGAAAAAGAGAAAAAAAGATGAGAAAAAGGAGGAGAAAGATGAAGAGAAGAAAGAAAAGAAGAAAAAAAGAAAAGAGAAAAGAGAAAGAAAAGGGAAAAAGAGAAAAAGAGAAAGAAAAAGAAGAAGAAGAAGAGGAAAAGGAGAAAGAAGAAGTTGAGAAAGAAGAAGAGAAAGAAAAGGGAAAGAATAAGAGGAATAAACAGATGAAGAAGAGAAAGAACAAAAAGATATGAAATAAGAAGAAGAAGAAGAAGAAGTAGAAGCGAAAGAGAAGGAATAAAATGCAAAAGAAAGTGAACATGATAAAGTTGAAGAAGAAGAAGAAGAAGAAGAAGAGAATAAAAAAGAAGAAGAAGAAGAGTACAAAGAAGAAGAGGACATAGCGAAAAACGAAAAGGAAAAGAAAGAAAAATAAGGAGAATAAGAGGAAAAAGATGAAGAAATGGAAGAAAGGAAGAGGAATAGGAAGCGAAAAAGAAGAGGAAGAAGAAGAAAAAAAGAAGAAGACGAAGTTTTCTTCGTCATCTTCTTCTTTTTCTTCTTCCCCTTCTATCTCTTCTTCTTCCTCTTCCAAAAGAAGATGAAGACGAAGAAAAAAAGAAGAGGAGAAATAAGAAGAGAACGAAGTTGGGGAAGAAGAAGAAGAAGAAGAGGAAAAAGAAGAAGTAGAGGTAGAGGAAGAGGAAAAGGAAGAAGAATATGAAGAAATGGAAGAAGACGAAGAAGAGAAAGAAGAAGAGGATAAAGGCGAAGAAGGAGAAGAAGAAGCAGAAAAACAAAAAGAAGAAAAAGAAGAAGAGGGAGAAAAAAACACGAAGAAGAAAAATAAGAAGAAGAATAATAAGAAGAAGATGATCATTAAGAAGAAAAAAAAGAGAAGAAGAAATAGAAAAGAAGAAGAAGAAGATGAAGGCGAAGAAAAAGAAGAAGAAAAGAAATAAGAAAAGAAATAGGATGAGGAAGAAGAAGAAGAGGAACAGGAGAAAGAAGAACAAACGAAAGATGAGGAAGAGAAAAAGAACATGAAGAAGTAGAAGAATCAGAAAAAGAAGAGATAGAAGAAGAGGAGGAAGAAGAAGAAGAAGAGGAAGAGGAAGAGGGGGAAGAAAAAGAAGAGGAAGAGCAAGAGGAAGAGGAAGAAGAATATGTAGAAGAGGGAGAAGAAGACGAAGAGGAAGAACAAAAAGAAGACGAAGAAGAAGAAGAGAAAGAAGGAAACGAAGGATGAGGAAGAGAAAAAGAAGATGGACTAAAAGAGGTGGAGAAAGATGAAGAGAAGAAGGAAGAAGAAAGAACAAGAGATGAAAGCAGAAAAATAGAAAGAATAAGAGAAAGAAGAAGAGAAAGATGAATACGAAGAAGAAGAAAATAAGAAAAGGAAGATGACGAAGAGAAAAATAAGATGAAGAAGTAAAAGAAGCAGAAAAAGAAGATGAAGCAAAAAAGGGGGAGAAAAATGAGGAGAAGAAAGAAGAAGAAGAAGAAAAATAGATGAGAAAGTAGATGAAGGAAAAGAACAAGCAGAAAAAGTTAAAAGCAAAAAAAGTGAAAGATTAAGGAAAAGAAGAAGAGAAAGAAGAAGACGAAGAAGAATAAGAAGACAAAGAAGAAGAAAAAAGGACGAAAAGGAAGATGAGGAAGAGAAAAGAAGATGAAGAAGTAGAAGAAGCAGAAAAAGAAGATGAAGGAAAAAAGGAGGAGAAAGATGAAGAGAAGAAAGAAGAAAAAGAGATATAAATAAGATAAAGAGAAAGAAGAGATGAAAGAAGCAAAATAGAAAAGAAAGAAGATTAAGAAGAGGAAGAACAAAAAGAGAAGAAATAAGAAGAGGACAAAAAATAAGATGAAGAACAGTATCACTTCAACCTCTCAAGAGATAAGACGTGCTGCATCAAAAATAAAAACAAAAGCAAAACCACGCTACGCAAACGCAAAGCTTATCAGCAAACGCGCGACTAACAAAAATCAACCGCAAAAGCAAACAGAAACAAAAGCAAACACACACCATAAACAGTTACACCGGGCAATAGCCCAAAAACATAACAACCATGAACGAACCACCCGATAGAAGCAAAACCTACAAAACACAACTAAACGAGCCAAAATACATTGTACTAAAACGGAACGACAACGAATCATTCGAAAAAGTGCCACCGTTTATCATAAAAAAAACCATAGACTATGCATGCGGAGGAGAAGTTGAAACATGTAAAAAAAACAAGAGACGGGGTCCGTGCTTATTAAAACTAAAAACAAACTGCAAGCACTGAAACTAATTGCGCTAAAAAAAATGAATAATCTCGATATCACTGCAACAGAACACAAGACTTTAAACACAACCAAAGGCGTAATATATTGCAATGAACTACGAAACATAGGTGAAAGCGAAATACTGGAAGAATTAAAACCACAGAACGTAATCGAGGTGCGCAAAATTCTAAAAAAACAAACAAACAACACAAACCAAGAACAAACCTCACTTGTCGAAACTGGTCTCATAACAATTACATTTTCAACTCACAAACTACCCTAATTAATAAAAATTGGCTACGAAACCGTCCGTGTACGACCATATATCCCACTCCCGCTGCAGTGCAAAAATTGTCTCCGCTTTGGACACCCTACCGCTATCTGCAAGAGCTCCGAAATATGCAAAAACTGCTCAGAAGCAAAACATACAAATGAAGGGGAACTCTGCAAAAATACGCAAAACTGCCTAAACTGCAAAAATAACCCCCAAATTGACCACCAACATAGCCCACTCGACCGTAAATGCCCCACCTTCCTCAAACAACAAGAGCTAACTGCAATAAAAACCACCGAAAAAGTTGATAACAAAACCGCACTTGATATATATCACAACAGGCACAATCAACAGTTGAGAAACAGCTATGCTAAAACTCTTGCACAACCAACGCCAAACACATCAACACCAACACAAAATTCAACCAATACACAATGCTCACATGCACAAATCATTAATACGCAGCAAGCAGCAAGCACTCCATCTACGATCTCCCCCCTGGAGAAAGTATTCACAGATATAAAAAAAAGGTATCAACCTAACTCCACTGTAACAGAAGATATGGAAAGAGACGGTAACCCTCCCCACACGGAAAACAAATCATATCTATCACAGTCAACTGAAGATCTAAAACTAAGAATATTTACCAAAGATAAATCTAGCCCACTAGCAACTAACTTTAAGCCCTCTAAACCAAAAACAAAATCAAAACCCACAAACAAAAACCTTCATAAAAACAATAGTGATAGCGAATCTATCTAAAACAAAACAAGTAAATAGAAACAAACTTTATACCAAACTCATACTCTATACTTTAACCTTTAACTCAAAACAAACCCAAATACTCAACCCAAGACCCCAAATCATAAAAATATAGCAATGCTTAAAATAATACAATGGAATATGAAAGGATACAGAAACAACTATAACGAACTGCTAATTATAATCAAAAAATACTCACCACACATAGTATGTCTCCAAGAAACCCACTTTTACAATACATTTATCCCCACCCCTGTCCCAGTAAACTTTCAAATTTACACCAATTTGGCGGTGTAGCCATATTGGTCCACAAATCCATAGAACATAAGACACTAGATCAACCTACACACATAGAAACGCTAGGAATCGAAATTATGTCTAATAGGAAAATTAACATTATTTCTGTATATATCCATCCCACCAAAACATTTTCACCTAATGACTTAACCGAACACTTTATACCACGCACTAACAGCACCAACCAAATTATCCTAGGCGATTTCAACAGCAAACATCACAGCTGGGGATCAGCCCAAGATAACCGGAGAGGACGTACCCTATAAAAGTTCCTCCAAAACGCCAATCTCACTATACTTAATGACGGATCACCAACACACTTCTCCACTCACAACACCTTCACACATATTGACATCTCAGTATGCTCCCCTCAATTAACTCCCTTCACCAATTGGAAAATAATCAATGACCTTCATGGCAGCGATCATTTTCCAATTTTATTATCCTTGTTCCCACAGCCCCAATCACACAACTTCTCCCGTCCCCTCTTCAAAATAAAAGAAGCCAACTGGCCATTATTCACCAAACTAACTAACGACCTAAACGAACTTATACCTAGAACCTCTAACATTAATAAAGAAGCTGCAATAATTAATAAAATAATCCTACAATCCGCTCACCATAGTATACCACAAACAACCCCTTCCCACACCCACAACACCCGGTGGAAAAAAAATAAAGAAAAATTTTAAAAAAAAAAAACTGCATTACAGATACAACCAACAACTCACTATCAACAGACACAAACCACATAGCCCTCTTGTTTGCCCAACATTGGTCCGACTGCTCCAACGACCAAAATTTTAGCAATAGCTTCATTACCAGCAAATATGCTGACAACTCTATCAATTACTTACCCAGTCCTAGAGCACAAGCAATAGAATCTGACATCACACTAATTGAACTACTAGCAGCGTTACACACCCTCAAAGGTACAACTCCCGGCCTAAAGAGAATCTCTTATCCTAAGATAAAAAATTCCTCTTACGCCCTTAAAGCGAGAATTACAAACCTCTTCAATACTATATTCAACAACACCATCCCACAATCCTACAAAACCAGCCTTGTCATTTCTATAATAAAACCCAAATCCAACAAAACACTCATAACCAGTTATAGACCCATCTCCCTTAACTGCTGCATATCCAAAACCTTAGAAAAAATAATAGCCAGGCGCCTTTGGTGGTTGGTATCGAAAAACAACTACATCCATCCCAACCAAACAGGCTTCAAATACGGCAAATCCGTCACAGACGGTCTGCTCTTTGCAGACCACCTGATAACGAAGTCGCTAAGAAGCAAAAAGCACGCCTCTATCATTGCCCTTGATTTCTCAAGAGCCTTCGACAGAGTCGGTGTCCACCCAATAATAGACCAATTAAACCGCTGGAAAGTTGGACCAAAAATCATACAGTTTATACGGAATTTCATGGCAAACCGGAAAATTGTAGTTAAAATAAAAAATGTCAAAAGTAATCCCTATCCTCTTCAAAACGGCATTCCCCAGGGATCGCCAATATCCGCCATTCTTTTCCTAATCGTCTACAACAGACTCTCCCACTTAATCAGCGTACAAAAAGAAATCCATTTCACCGCCTACGCCGACGACTTTTACCTTATCATCCCTCTTAGCAAACAAAAAAATCAATCCTGCAACCTCGACCAACTCTTTTCCAACATATGTGAGTGGTGTTCATATTCAGGAGCATCACTATCAGTAGAAAAGTCTCAACACCTTCATGTTTGCCGCAAGCAAAACTGCATCTGCAGCATATCATGCAACAACACCCCTATTCCCTCAGTCACCAAAATGAAGATGTTAGGACTCACCATTAACAATAAATATAGATGGGACGCGCACATCAAACAAATTCTGCCAGCCTTAAACAACAAACTTAACATCATTAAATGCCTAGGAAGCTCTAAGCTAAACTGCAATACATACACTATATTAAATGTAACAAAATCTATAGTAATTCCGAAAATTGACTACGCACTGCTCATCTACGGGTGTGCTCCCAAATCAATCCTCAATAAACTCAAAACTTTATTTAATGCCGCAATCCGCATATCACTTGGGGCACTACGCTCAACACCTATCGCTAACCTACTTTTCGAAGCAAACATATCTACAATAGAGCAAAAAAGAGACCTGATCACAGCTAAAGCCTACAAAACACTCCTACATAGCTCAAACTCACCGCTCCACAGATACACTAAACAGAAGGACAGCCAAAAAAGGAACAAATTGACGTCAACAATAGAAAAAACCATAGCATTATGTAAAGAAACCAACGTTCCCTACCTTCCCCTCCCAAGCAAAACCACCACACCCCTATGGCTATTCCCCCTCTCTGTCATCAATACCACACTACATAGACAGAGCAAATCCAACACACCACCAAGCACATTCAGACAACAATTTCTTGAAATCAAAGAGAAATACAACAACCATAAATTCATATACACAGACGGCTCTCTACAAAACAACACAGCCACTTTTGCGATTACGACCGAAAACGAAATCCTGAAAAGATGCATCCTCCCCCATTATTCATCCATCCTATCAGCTGAAACCATAGCCATTCTCGATGCAATAAATCTGATCAAAAACAGACTTGGAAAGTATATAATTTGCTCCGACTCCCTCGCATCCATAAAATCCATTCGCAATATTAACAACAATAGCCTTTATCCCACAACTATTAGAACCCTGCTTACCCAATCTGACTCAAAAATAAAACTTCTTTGGATCCCTAGCCACTGCGGCATTAAAGGGAACGAGTTAGCCGACAGTGCAGCCAAAGACACATTTTATATGCCCCTTCACTATACCCCTAACTTTAACACTACAGACATAAACAAACTCCTCAAAAACGAACTCTCAAAAAAACTTAAATTGAACATAGAGCTCTGCAACCGATGGTACCAGAGATTAAATACAAACCTATCCAACACGTCAAACTAGTCTTAGCCTTAGAAATTTTATTTGATCACTGCGTGTGATGCTTTTTTGGTCTATATTTTTTAGGTAAAAAATATAGACCAAAAAAGCATCACACGCAGTGATCAAATAAAATTTCTAAGGCTAAGACTAGGCCACACAAGAATCACACAACAGCACTATAACAACCCTAACAACACCCTTCCTTGCCCCAACTGTCACACAACCGCAAACATCAATATAATACACATTCTCTGCGACTGCCCCGCAACCTCTAACCTGCATACCCAAATCTTCCAAAACACCTGCCCCTTATCAATCCTAGCAAACCCAACCGAGATTAACATCCGCAAGATAATTGAGTTTCTTAAAAAATCTAAAACATACCACCTACTATGAAAAAGATTAAATAAAAAAAAAATGAAATGTAAACATAGAAATAATGCTATTATAAAATAAAATCTGTATATACTAATTTAAAAATAATCTATAATCACAATAAACACCACCCAGCCGAAGGCCCCTGCTGCCAGTGCTTAGCTTTAAGTTAGAGTTAATTTTACATTAATTGTAACTTCTTAATAAATAAAACAAGTAAGGAAACTCTAGTCGGAGGTGCCCGACTAGGAAATACCCTGAACCCCGCCTATCGGCGGCTTTAAATGCACTTCAAAGTTTATATATAATTTGAAATTAAATTAAAAAATTAAAAAAAAAAACAAAAAAGATTAAGTAACTTGCATAAAAAAACGTTTTGACGTCAGCTTAGAGAATCGAACCCGAGACTTTATGTCGGCGATCATCGCTTCTATCAACACAGCCGTTGCAATACATAAGAGTGAGATAGCGAATTCCTATGTACAGTTATTGAGCTACTGAGCTTCTGCTACTGAGCTGCTGGACTTCTGCTGAAAATTCATCCCCAATTTGTCTTTGTTGTTGTTGTTATGAATTCTTCGAGTTTTCTAGAGCTTCTGCTGCTGTTGCCATGCGCGTGTGTACGTAAACGTTTGGTAAACGTTTCGTTTAATAATATAATGCATTTCATCTATTCATATGTACATACATATGTATATTATATTGACTTTATTTAAGTTATATCAATGTTACTCTTATTTTATATATACATATGTAAATATATACAGTATGTACATGTGTACATACATACATATGTATGTATATTGCAAGCAACGCATACATACACACGCACACGCATACGCTCTGCTAACTGCGCAGTTTACTCAGCGACTACGCTGCGCCAATATGTGCGTGTTATGGAAAATTAAAAGTTTAATAACTTTTTTTGTAGACCGACTTTCTTAATCAAACTTGCGCAGCGTAATTATATCATTCATATGTGTGCATGTGCAATAGCACAAGTCTGTAGTATTTGAAATAAGTGGTTTGAAAATTTGGGCGAAGGGGGCGTGGCATCCAAACTTTAACAAAAATCTAAATTGTATAAAAGTCACATTAAGCTAAATACAAGATTTGGAGTCTCTAACTATAAAGATGTAGAAGATATAATTTTAAAACTGAAAATCGATTTCGTTTTTAATCGATAAAAAAAGAACGAGAAGAGTTATCGAATTTCTAAAACAAACTCGACCTGCGCGTGATATACACGAATCTATAAAAAAAAAGTTCAAGTCTCTAGCTATTATAGGTTCTGAGATCCACGCGTTCAAACACACGGACAGACGGACAGACAGACAGACGGACAAGGCTCAATCGACTCGGCTTGTCGTCCTGATCAAGAATATATATACTTTATGGGGTCTGCCACGCCTCCTTCTGCCTGTTACATACATTTGGGCTGCAACAAAACCAGTATACCCTGATTACCCATTTTTAATGGGTTCAGGGTATAAAAAGATGAAGAAATCGAAGAAGAAGAAAAGACGGAGAAGGAAGAAGAACAAGAAAGTGCAGCAAAAGAATAGAAAGAAAAAGAAAAAGAAGAATAAGAAGAGGAAGAGAAGAAAGAAGAAGAAGAAGAAGAGGACAAAGAAGAAGAAGAAGAAGAAAAAAATATGAAAAAGGAGAAAAACGAAAAAAAAAGATGAAAAAGCAGCAAAAGGGATGAAAAAGAAGAGAAAGAGCAAGAGAAAGACCAAGAAAGAAGAAGAAGAGAAGGCAGGAGAGAAAGAAGACGAAAAAAGGAAAGGAGAAAGAGGATGAAGAAGAAGAAGACGAAGGAGAAGATGAATTAAAAGACGAATGAGAAGAAGAAGAAAAAGAAGATGAAGGAGAATAAGAGGATATAGGGGAAAAGGGAAAGGAAAAGGAAAAGGAAGAAGAATAAGAAAAATAAGAGGAAAAAGATGAAGAAATGGAAGATGAAAAGGAACAGGAATACGAAGCGAAAGAAGAAGCGGAAGAAGGAGAAGCAGAAGGAGAAGAAGAAAAAGAAGAAGAAGAGAAATAAGAAAAGAAATAAGATGAGGAAGAAGAAGAAGAGGAAGAGGAGGAAGACGAAAAAGAAGAAGAGGAAGAGCAAGAGGAAGAGGAAGAGGAATATGTAGAAGAGGGAGAAGAAAAAGAAGAGGAAGAACAAAAAGAAGACGAAGAAGAAGAAGAGAAAAAAGAAACTAAAGATGAGGAAGAGAAAAAGAAGATGCAGAAGTAGAAGAAGCAGAAAAAGGAGATGAAGAAGAAGAGGAGGAGAAAGATGAAGATAAGAAAAAATAAGCAGAAGAAGAAATATAAAAAGAAGAGAAAGAGAAAGAACAAGAGATGAAAGAAGAAGAGAAAGAAGATGAGAAAGAAGAAGAAGAGGAAGAGGTTGGAGAAGAAGAAGAGAAAGAAGAAAAGAAAGAAGAAGAGAAAGAAGACGAAGACGAAGAAGATGAAAAAAGGAAGGGAGAACGAGGAAGAACAAGAAGAAGAAGAAGAAGACGAAGGAGAAGAAGAAGAGAGAAAAGAAGAAGAAGAAGAGGATATAGTGGAAAAGGAAAAGGAAGAAGAATAAGAGGAAAAAGATGAAGAAACAGAATATGAAAAGGAAGAGGAATAAGTAGCGAAAGAAGAAGAAGGAGAAGGAGAAACAGAAGAAGAAGAGGAAGGAGAAGATAGAAAAGAAGAAGAAGAAAGAGAAGACGAAGACGAAGAAAAAAAGAAGAGAAGAAATAAGAAGAGAAAGAAGATGAGGAAGAAAAAGAAGACGAAGATGAAGACAAAGAAGATGAAGACGAAGAAAAAGAGGAAGAAAAAGAGGAAGAAAAAGAAGATGAAGACGAAAAAAAAAAGAAGAGGAGAAATAAGAAGAGAAAGAAGATGAGGAAGAAGAAGAAGAAGAGGAAGATGAGGAAGAAAAAGAAGAGGAAGAGGAGGAAAAAGAAGAGGATGAACAAATGGAAGTAGGAGAAGAAGAAGAGAACGAGAAGGAAGAATAACGAAAAGAAAGTGAAGAACAAGAAGAGAAAGAAGAAGAAGAAGAAGAAGAGAAAAAAAGAAGGAGAAGAGGATATAGTGGAAAAGAAAAAAGAAAAGGAAGAAGAATAAGAGGAAAAAGATGAAGAATCGGAAAATGAAAAAGAAGACGAATAAGAAGCGAAAGAAGAAGAGGACGAAGGAGAAGCAGAAGAAGAAGAGGAAGGAGAAGAGAGAAAAGAAGAAGAAGAAAAGGAAGACGAAGAAAAGGTAGAAGAAGAAGAAGAGGAAGAAGAAGAAGATAAATGCGAAGAAGGAGAATAGGAACCAGAAGAGGAAGCAGAAGAACAAAAAGCAGAAATAGAAGAATAGGAAAAAAAAGACAAAGAAGAAACATAAGAAGAGTAATAGTAAGAAGATGATGATGAAAAAGAAAAAGAGAAAGAAGAAGAAAAAAGAAAATGAAGAAGAAGAGATAAAAGAAGAAGAATAAGAAGAAGAAAAATATTAAAAGAAATAAGATGAGGAAGGAGAGAAAGAGGAAGAGAATGCGGAAGAAGAAGAAGAAGAGAAAGAAGAAACGAAAGAGAAGGAAAAGGAAAAGAAGATCAAAAAGTAGAAGAAGCAGAAAAAAAGAAAAAAGGAGGAGAAAGATGAAGAGAAGAAATAACAAGAAGAAGAAAAAAAGTTAAAAAGAAGAGAAAGAGAAAGAACAAGAGATGAAAGAACAAAAAGAGAAAGAAGAAGAGCAAGAGGAAGAAGAAGAAGAAGAGAAAGAAGAAGAAGAATAGAGAGAGGGGAGAGAGAAGGGAAGAAGAGAGGAAAAGAAGAAGAGAGAAAAGGAAGAAGAAGGAAAAGTATATGAAGAAGGAGAAGAAGAAGCGAAAGAGAAGGAAGTAGATGCAAAAGAAAGTGAAGAATAGAAAGTTGAAGAAGAAGAAGAAGAGGAAGAGAAGAAAGAAGAAAAAGAAGAGGGCAAAGAAGAAGATAAAGAAATGGAAGAAAAAGAAGAAGAAGATAACGAGAAGGGAGAAGAACGAAAAGAAAGTGAAGAAAAAAAGAGAAAGATAATAGAAAAGAAGAGAGGAAGAGAAGAAACAAAAAGAAGAAGAAGAAGACAAAGATAAAGATGAAGAAATAGAAGGAGAAGAAGATGAAACAAAATATGAAGAAGGAGAAAAAGGAAAAAAAAATGAAGAAGAAGCAAAAGAGATGAAAAGAAGAGAAAGAGCAAGAAAAAAGAGGAAGAGAAAGAAAAAGATAAAGAAGAAGAGAAAAAAGAAGAGAAAGAAGAAGAAGAAGAAGACGAAGGAAAAGATAAATTAAAGGAAGAAGAAGAAGAAGAAAAAGAAGATAAAGAAGAAGAGAAAAAAGAGAAGAATATATAGGAGAAAAGGAAAAGGAAAAGGAAGAAGAATGAGGAGAATAAGAGGAAAAAGATGAAGAAACGGAAGATGAAAAGGAAGAGTAATAAGAAGCGAAAGAAGAAAAGGAAGAAGAAGGGAGAGAAGAAGAAGAAGGAAATGAAGACGAAGACGAAGAAAAAGAAGCTGAAGACGAAGAAAAAAAGAAGAGGAGAAATAAGAAGAGAAAAAAGATGAGGAAGAAGAAGAGGAGGAGGAAGAAGAAGAGGTAGAGGAGGAGGAAAATGAAGAGGAATATGAAGAAATGGAAGAAGAAGAAGGGAAAGAAGAAGAAGATAAATGCGAAGAAGGAGAAGAGGAACCAGAAGAGGAAGCATAATAACAAAAAGAAGAAAAAGAAGAAGAGGGAGAAAAAAGACGATGTAGAAAAATAAGAAGAATAATAATAAGAGGAAAAAGATGATGAAGAAGAAAAATAAATAAGAAGAAGAAAAAGAAGACGAAGAAGAAGAAAAAGAAGAAGATGAAGACGAAGAAAAAGAAGATGAAGAGAAATAAGATGAGGAAGAAGAAAAAGAGGAAGAGGAGGAAGAAGAAAAAGAAGAAGAAGAAGAGGAAGAGCAAGAGGAAGAGGAAGAGGAATATGTAGAAGAGGGAGAAGAAGAAGATGTAATAATTAAACAATCAGACTTGTGTCTTTGACGTCTTCATACATAATGAATCGGTCTTTCTTTATTCGATATTGACTTAGCCTAAAGTACATAAGAGAGTATATAGTTCTGTCGCTCAAAGCAGCGGCAGAACGGGAGTATATAGCGTGTCATATGTATTTGTATATATTATTATATGCACATGCAGAAGGCATATACATTGACATGCGCTTGGGACCGAATGGTCAGAACGTCATAGTGCTTACGCTGCAGATCTCACGCTGCAGGCCAGTCCACATATGAGCGGCTGATCATATTACAGCACTTGGCGGTGGTTATGTTATGTAAACAAAGCGACAAAGTGTCTCTGTGTTTATGCGCTTGATACTCTAACGTTTAATTAGGGCATATGACCACTTTACATATTGTATACACTACAATGTGGTGAGCATATGCTTATCTTACATATAACACACTACACCTCCCTTTTTACAGAAATAACGTAATATTAATATGAAGTTATTTAATATTATATTGTATAACTATTGGAGTTATAATTAATTTATATAATGAAATATATATTTTTATGTTTGTATTATTATTATTGGATATTTATAATTTTTTTTTTTTTTTTTTAATATTAGAAGTTTGATTTGAGTTGTATATATTTATTTTATATTGTGGATGAAAGTATTGAAATATGTATATGTAACAGAAATTTTGTTTGTTAATAATTCATTTCGAAGTTAATTTTTGAACTTTTAGCCTATCCTTATGAACTTTTTGTTTCTTATTCTTGCCATCCCTAATTGTAATATTATCTTTATTATCTATAGCTATAACCTCAAATGGTCCTATATATGTAGGATCTAATTTGTGTCCTGCGTCATTTTTAAATTTATTTATTTATTTATTTATTTATTTATTTATTTATTTATATAAAGAAAATTGACTGCATTCGTGAGTCAAATTATAAAATTACAAAATTAAAAATTTTAAACAGAACAGGAAAAAGAAAAAGCCTAATACTAACAATATATAGCAATGATATCACCAACCCGATGGGGGTGTTTTATTTGCCGGACCAACGAGCTATGCCCCAAATCACAGCCAGATATGGTTAGTGATATCATTGAAACTAAGCAAGATAGAAGAAGTTAAAAAAGGTTATAAAAATATAAAAAATAAAAATCTTAAAAAGTTAAATACGATAAGAGAAATCACTACACAAATAAGTAGAATTGCATAGGTGGATTCTCACAACTGTGGTGTGTGTGTGATTTCTCTGAAATATGCTAAAAGAGAAGATTTTATTAAGGAAAGAGAGAGTTCAGAACTAAATACATGAAAATAAGTATTGTACTTAGTACATAGAACACGAAACGCACTGTACAAGGAATAGTTACAGTTACATATAGGTAAATAAGGAGGACAGAAGTGACGAGAAGCACGGGAAGGAACTAGGAAGTTGACTTGAAATAGAAGAGAAGGCGAAACAATACTACCGTTAATTAACTTATGTAGAAAAGTAATACCCAAGACTATTCTACGATTGATTAACGATGGAAGATTCAAAAGAAGAAGCCTACTATGATAAGACGGTAGACGAAGGTTACCATCCCAGTTTAGATTGCGCAAGGCAAAAAGAAGAAATTGCTTCTGAACCGATTCAATACGGTCCTGATACAATTTCTGCTGTGGCGACCATATAATAGAACAATATTCTAAAATAGGACGTACCAGCGAAACAAAAAGAAGTTTAGTGACAAACGGATCATTAAACTCTTTAGACCATCGTTTAATAAAACCAAGTACACTTTTGGCTTCATTAACGATGGTTAGAATAATAGAACTTTATTTCCTATTTCTATGCTTACATCTGATATTTTATTGTCGTATTGCTTTTTATTTCTAGCTTTACTATTGTCTAGAGCTATTCTAGCTCTTTTATAAGCTATTTCTAATCTAAACTTAACTTCTTTAGCATAATCATCTACATTATATAATGGGTCTATTCTAGTGTTTTTATTAAAATCTACGAACTGTCTTGGTAATCTTCCAAATACTAGTTCGTATGGACAATAGTCGTGTGTTACCGAGGGCGTTGTGTTGAAACAGTATGTGAAATATTGTATCCAAACATCCCAATCGGTTTTGTCTGCAGATATATATGAACGAACATATTGATTGAATGTCCTATGACTTCGTTCTATTGTACATATTGATTGAATGTCCTATGACTTCGTTCTATTGTACATATTGATTGAATGTCCTATGACTTCGTTCTATTGTACCTAAGGTTTGATGATGATGTGCAGTAGACGTTATGTTGTCTATCTTCAAATATTTGCACAAGTCAGTTATTACTGAATTCTTATATTCTGTTCCCATGTCCGTAAAGAACGTCTTCATTGGACCGTACTTTAGAATAAAGTTTTCAAATATAGCTTTGGAAACGGTTGTTGCACTTTTATTTGGAATTGGAATGGTTACTAAATACTTAGTTAAATCGCATATTAGCGTAACTGCATATTCATTACCATTCTCTGAGCGTGGTAGTGGACCTATAGTATCTACTATCACTCTGTCAAAAGCTATAGTTGGTGTTTCAGTTATAATCATTGGGGTCTTTACATGAGTTGTTATTTTGGATTTATGGCATTTTTGACATTTACGTACGTACTCTTTGATATGACGAGTCATATTTTTCCAATAGTAATGTCGTTTTATTTTAGCTAGCGTTCTTCTAATGCCATTATGACCTCCTTGAGTTGGATCGTCATGAAATTTAGACAGTATCGCTTCTTGATCTTTTTTATTTTCTATTAGGGTCACCGGCTTGAGTAGCGCTACTCTTAAAATATTCAATATTTTATTGCTCATATTTTTGAAAGATTCAATTGAAATTAATTCAAAGATCTTATCGCTCGGTGCCACTTTGAGTTGGCTGATATTAACTATACCGGCTTGCATCTCAAGCCTTTGGAAGAACTAACCTAAGTCAAGATTTCCATTGGTGTACAAATCGCTAACATCAATTCTTGCTATTATTTTTCTTCCATGTTTCAAAAAACATATCTGATTTTTTATTAGCAAGGCCACTACTTTCCGTACTTCGTCATTACTAATGACTTCATATACGTTGGGCTTAGAAGCGTTGTCAAGAGTTTGCATTGGCAAATCTTCTTGATCTTTTCCTGCGCAGGATTTTTTCTGTCTATACTGTTGCCTGGTAGTGACTTTCAGGACTTTTCTATGTATGTCTTTTAAATCAGATATTGTAATCCTTGATAATGCATCTGCTACGAAGTTGTCTTTTCCCTTGAGATACTCCACTGTGAAATCGTATTCTTCTAGTTCTAGTCTCATTCTAGTTAGTTTTGAACTTGGGTTGGTCATTGAGAACAAATAGGTTAATGGTCTGTGATCTGTTTTTACTGTGAAATGTTTTCCATATATGTATGGTCTGAAATATGTAATTGCCCAGTGGATAGCTGCTAACTCTTGTTCTGTAGTTGATTTGCTGCTTTCACCTTTAGTGAATGAGCGTGAAGCATATGCAACTGGGAGTTGTTTATCTCCATACTTCTGTGTTAGGACAGCTCCACAAGCGTTTTTACTTGCATCCGTAATTATGCAAAACTCTTTATCGAAATCTGCATATTTCAATAATGATTAAAGCCTTTTTTAAATACTCGAATGCATTTTGGCATTCATCGGACCATTGAAATTTGACATTCTTTTTACATAATCGTGTTATGTGCCGTGAATAATCGGCGAAATTTTTGATGAAACGTCTATAGTAGTTGCAAAACGCAACGAATCTTCTAGCGCTATCCGCGTCTGTAGGGACTGGATATTTTTCGATGACGTCATATTTTTTTATCATCGGGCAGTATGCCTTGATCAGTACACTTGTGACCTAGAAAAGTCACTTGGTGCATGAAGAATTTACATTTTTCTGGATGTAGCTTAAGGTTGTTTTTTCTACATAGTTCAAAAACGTTTATTAAGTTTTTAATTATGTGGTTTTCCGAACAACCGATGACTATTAAGTCCTCCATATACAAGAATGCTTGCGAAGGGTCGAGTCCAGAAAAAGCTATTGTCATCATTCTTTGAAAAGAATTTGGCGCTATTTTAAGACCATATGGTAGTCTTGTGAACTGGTACGAGCCACTGCTCGTTGAAAAGGACGTTAGTTCTCTAAATCTTTCTTTTAATTCTATTTGATGGAATCCAGACATTAAGTCTAGACATGAAAAGTATTTGGCTCTAGCTAACTGGTCGACAATGTTATCGATTCTGGGAAGTGGAAATTTATCCGATAGGAGTTTTTTATTGATCTGGCGGTAATCTACTGTAGTGTGTTATATGTAAGATAAGCATATGCCCACCACATTGTAGTGTATACAATATGTAAAGTGGTCATATGCCCTAATTAAACGTTAGAGTATCAAGCGCATAAACACAGAGACACTTTGTCGCTTTGTTTACATAACATAACCACCGCCAAGTGCTGTAATATGATCAGCCGCTCATATGTGGACTGGCCCGCAGCGTGAGATCCGCAGCGTAAGCACTATGACGTTCTGACCATTCGGTCCTAAGCGCATGTCAATGTATATGCCTTCTGCATGTGCATATAATAATATATACAAATACATACGACACACTATATACTCCCGTTCTGCCGCTGCTTTGAGCGACAGAACTATATACTCCCGTTCTGCCGCTGCTTTGAGCGACAGAACTATATACTCTCTTATGTACTTTAGGC
The DNA here is from genome assembly GCA_035045555.1 of Drosophila fulvimacula. NCBI lineage: Eukaryota > Metazoa > Arthropoda > Insecta > Diptera > Drosophilidae > Drosophila > Drosophila fulvimacula. The sequence continues at coordinate 41,753 of JAWNOX010000090.1, forward strand.
TAAGTCAATATCGAATAAAGACAGACCGATTCATTATGTATGAAGACGTCAAAGACACAAGTCTTTTATTTTAATCATTACATGGCGACCGTGACAGGACACCTGACTCTTTGGACCTCCGATACCCAGGGTGATAGCGATGAGCCACAGGAGGGCGGTGACAACTAATTGATCGCCTGCTCCAATATCAACTCAATAATATCCAAGGTGCTGAGGCTGAAGGAGCAGCAATAACAACAACAAAAATTAACAAATAACAGCAACAGCAAAAGTAATACGCAACAGCTGCCACCGCCAACTTCGTCATCGACATCAGTACATCAACAGCAGCAGCACAATCGAGCAGAGCACCGCTGAATGCACAGGACAGCTCAACTAATGGATCAATTAATGAACTGACGGACCTATTCAGAGGAAAAATGATGAAAAGAAACTGAGTGAGTAGAGCGTTTGAGTTATGGCAAACAGAGGGGGTGTGCAAAAGAAAATTAAAAAAAGAATAGCGCACTTAAAGTGGCTATTATATACAAGCACAACACCGCCCCCCTGGACAACAGCTATAAAGCTGCAAGAAGAGCTCGACTTTCTCAAGTCAAGCCTTCAACAAAAAAAAGCCACTAACTCCCGCTCACTCAGTGATAAAAACTTTAACTAACCAAAAAGTTAATAAAAACAAACCTCCTCCTAAGCAAGTGCCACTTCCAAGCAAGGAAAAGAAGTGCCCAAAGGATTGCCCAGGACCACTAGAGAGTGTATACTGCGAGTATACATGCTGGACAAAAATTGGTGCGACGACCGGCACCAGTACGAGAAAACACCAACGGACTGATCAACAAGCGTGAAAGGCAAGCCGCCTTTTTACGCCTACGAAGGAGCATCAGCGTAGCCAACCGGCGACGACCAGCTGATGCAGCAACGTGGACGCCCTGAAGGCAGTAGGACCGATAGCGTTACAAAGAGCGCCACCAAAATAATAAATTAAAAAACTATGCGCTGCGTCGCACATTTTTTTTTGAATGCACTGCGATGCATATTTTTTTTATATAATTATAACAAACTATGTGAAATTGAGCGGAGCCTTATCTGCCCGATAGAAGTATAGCCTGTAAAGCTATACGAACCATTAGGTAGGGACATGTAAATTTTTATTACCCCAAAAAAAAAAAAAAAAAAAAACTTAACTATATCTAAAATATTGTACAGTATGGCCAGTGAAGTCATACGACAAAATAAGTAGCATATTATTGTTAAGCATTAATAAAAAAAAAAAAATAATTATCCTTAATTTTTGTGTAAAATGGAACATTCATATATGTATATGCATCGAATTATTAAATCACGTTCCAACTACTAAATTTCGAGTTTGCCTTTAATTCAGGATTTGTTTTCATTCTTTGAACTGTTTGTTTCCTTCTTCGAATTGACCAACACGACCCTAGGACGACTCTCATTACATTTTAGCTCGTAAATTTTTTTAAGTGAGCTTCCTGATTTCAAAATGGGTGGCCATGAGTCGAAGGTAAAAGATAGCACAGCAGACGTGATTAACGTCATAGATCTTGTGGATCCTACACCACACCTAGGCACCCAAACTCAGCTTTTAATCGTATTAGTCGTATTCACGGCATTAAATCTAATACTAAAAGCGTATCTGATATATAAAAGAACACTCAGAAAGAGATACCTTAGTCGAGCCAATGAGCTAGATAAGGTTTAAAAAAAAAATATGTATACATACATCTCATCGACTAATGGAATGGAACGAAATATCGTCCATTATTAAACTTGAACGTCTTGAGTTTGACAAATCGTTTAAGTGCCTAAATAAAAGTGCACCGATTTCAAACCCAACGAAAGTAAAACACGTTCAATGTATGATAAAATCATACAATAATATTCGTGAGATAGTACATACTAATTTAAATAGATTAACGCAATTGCACGTAACGCAAGTAAATGATGTGTTTAAAAGATTAAGAGAAAATCTTAGATATATATCGGAAAGACATAGCCTACAGCTATTTATTCCGAATATAATTAACACACCAGCCAGATTTGATGAGTCGTTATTACTGGATATGGAAGCACAATCAATTCTGAAAAAAATTAGGGGATATAGGAAACGAAGTAATATGACGTCAACAGTAGAAAAAGACCGTCAATATGTGAGACAAGTCTCAACTTCAGTACCCGAATTCGATGGTAATAAACTATCACTCAGCGCTTTCTTACAGCGTTAAGAATCACTGATAGGACTAAAGGAGATCAAGAAGATCTAGCCGTTGAAGTTATCAAATCAAAGATAACCGGCACAATCCTTTATAAAGTACAAAACGAAACAACAATCCAGGACATAATTAGGAAACTCAATGATAACGTTAAAGGAGAGTCCTTGTGTTTCAAAGAAAATTTTAATTAAAGAAAAGGGTAAAATCATCGCATAAGCTGATATTGAAGTCTGCGAAGAGTAGAAGAGGTGGGCCCAGGAAATGTGATAAATTTTCGACCAAAGAGTCGATATCAGCTCTGATTCACAACTGTGAACATGAAAAGTTGGTATAATTTAGAAGTGGCAATTTCGGTAATTTTATGATGTAATGGGTAAATATTCATTGCAGCACAGAGATTAGGGAAGTGAAATGTCTTTTATTACAGAGGCAACGGTAGTCGGGTAACCGAAGAGGTTAAATAACCGTGGTTACAATAACTCAAACAGAGGTATTACCAAAATAGAGGTAATTACCATTAAATACAATAATAATAATAGAGGGAACAATAGAGGCCAAAATAGAGGAAATCTAGAGGCATGGTACTCGAACAGAGGCCATAATTCAAAAATGCAAACATACGAACTGCAGAAAGTAGTTCGGGAAACGAATAAATCCCTTAAGATATTCAGAGTGTGCGATAGTATACAACATCAATCTTAGTTCAGGATTATTTATAAAACTAAAAAACTTAAGCACAAACAACTCTCTCACTTTTTTAGTAGACACTGGTGCAGACATTTCAATAATCAAAGAAAATGTCGATATTTTTGACAATGTTAACACTAACATATCAACTAAAATATCAGGAATCGGTGAAGGTTCAGTTTTTTCAAAAAGTTTAGCATTCGTAGAATTATCTACAGGAAAGTACATAATCCCACACAACTATCACTTAGTTGAACAAAACTTTCCAATCCCTAGCGATGGCATTATAGGTATAGACTTCATAAAAAATTCAATTCCTATTAGATTGTACACATACTAGTGACACTCTAATAATTAGGCCAGATAATTTAAACCTACAAATAAAAATACCCATCACACATAGTGTGATAAAATGCTATTTTACTTCCAGCCCGCATGAAGTAGTCCGACAGATTAAATTAGAATCGACAGAACAAACTGTTCTAATTCCGAATAAGAAATTGAGAAAGGAATATTTATTGGAAATACTATCTCCAGTAAAGAAAATACTGTTGTCCGAGTCCTAAATACAACAAGTGTAACCAAAATAATACACATTAATAATATAAAAACCGAAAGGCTAAGTGACTATGACATAGTCCAAGAAATTAGCAAAAACAGACACGAAGATTCATAAAAAAACTTACAAAAAACTTTCCACCACAATTCAAAACAAAACTTGAAGATTTATGCACCCAGTATACAGACATATTGGACTTGAAACCGAATCAATAACAACAAATAATTTTTATAAGCAAGAACTAAGATTGAATGATAATAATCCAGTATACACCAAAAACTATAGAATTCCACACGCACACAAAGAAGAAATCAATAAACAAGTTGAAAAGCTCATTCTAGATAAAATAGTAGAACCATCCACCTCAGAATACAATAGCCCAATATTGTGGTACCTAAGAAAGGTTACAGGTTTGATACAAAAAGATGGCGATTAGTAGTAGATTACCGCCAGATCAATAAAAAACTCCTATCGGATAAATTTCCACTTCCCAGAATCGATGACATTCTCGATCAGTTAGGTAGAGCCAAATACTTTTCATGTCTAGACTTAATGTCTGGATTCCATCAAATAGAATTAAAAGAAAGATCTAGAGAACTAAGTCCTTTTCAACGAGCAGTGGCTCGTACCAGTTCACAAGACTACCATTGGTCTTAAAATAGCGCCAAATTTTTTCAAAGAATGATGAAATAGCTTTTTCTGGATGACCTTCGAAGATTCTTGTTGGGATTAAGGGTTGTGGAAAAAATAATAAACGTTTTTGAACTATGTAGAAAAAACAACCTTAAGTTACATCCAGAAAAATGTAAATTCTTTATGCACCAAGTGACTTTTCTAGGTCACAAGTGTACTGATCAAGGATACTGCCCGATGATAATAAATATGACGTCATCGAAAAATATCCAGTCCCTACAGACGCGGATAGCGCTAGAAGATTCGTTGCGTTTTGCAATACTATAACGTTTCATAAAAATTTCGCCGATTATTCACGGCACATAACACGATTATGTAAGAAGAATGTCAAATTTCAATGGTCCGATGAATGCCAAAATGCATTCGAGTATTTAAAAAAGGCTTTAAGTAAACCCACATTATTGAAATATCCAGATTTCGATAAAGAGTTTTGCATAATTACGGATGCAAGTAAAAACGCTTGTGGAGCTGTCCTAACACAGAAGTATGGAGATAAACAACTCCCAGTTGCATATGCTTCACGCTCATTCACTAAAGGTGAAAGCAACAAATCAACTACAGAACAAGAGTTAGCAGCTATCCACTGGGCAATTACATATTTCAGACCATACATATATGGAAAACATTTCACAGTAAAAACAGATCACAGACCATTAACCTATTTGTTCTCAATGACCAACCCAAGTTCAAAACTAACTAGAATGAGACTAGAACTAGAAGAATACGATTTCACAGTGGAGTATCTCAAGGGAAAAGACAACTTCGTAGCAGACGCATTATCAAGGATTACAATATCCGATTTAAAAGACATACATAGAAAAGTCCTGAAAGTCACTACCAGGCAACAGTATAGACAGAAAAAATCCTGCGCAGGAAAAGATCAAGAAGATTTGCCAATGAAACTCTTGACAACGCTTCTAAGCCCAACGTATATGAAGTCATTAGTAATGACGAAGTACGGAAAGTAGTGGCCTTGCTAATAAAAAATCAGATATGTTTTTTGAAACATGGAAGAAAAATAATAGCAAGAATTGATGTTAGCGATTTGTACACCAATGGAAATCTTGACTTAGGTTAGTTCTTCCAAAGGCTTGAGATGCAAGCCGGTATAGTTAATATCAGCCAACTCAAAGTGGCACCGAGCGATAAGATCTTTGAATTAATTTCAATTGAATCTTTCAAAAATATGAGCAATAAAATATTGAATATTTTAAGAGTAGCGCTACTCAAGCCGGTGACCCTAATAGAAAATAAAAAAGATCAAGAAGCGATATGTCTAAATTTCATGACGATCCAACTCAAGGAGGTCATAATGGCATTAGAAGAACGCTAGCTAAAATAAAACGACATTACTTTGGAAAAATATGACTCGTCATATCAAAGAGTACGTACGTAAATGTCAAAAATGCCATAAATCCAAAATAACAACTCATGTAAAGACCCCAATGATTATAACTGAAACACCAACTATAGCTTTTGACAGAGTGATAGTAGATACTATAGGTCCACTACCACGCTCAGAGAATGGTAATGAATATGCAGTTACACTAATATGCGATTTAACTAAGTATTTAGTAACCATTCCAATTCCAAATAAAAGTGCAACAACTGTTTCCAAGGCTATATTTGAAAACTTTATTCTAAAGTACGGTCCAATGAAGACGTTCATTACGGACATGGGAACAGAATATAAGAATTCAGTAATAACTGACTTGTGCAAATATTTAAAGATAGACAACATAACGTCTACTGCACATCATCATCAAACCTTAGGTACAATAGAACAAAGTCATAGGACATTCAATGAATATGTTCGTTCATTATATCTGCAGACAAAACCGATTGGGATGTTTGGATACAATTTTCACATACTGTTTCAACACAACACCCTCGGTAACACACGACTATTGTCCATACGAACTAGTATTTGGAAGATTACCAAGACAGTTCGTAGATTTTAATAAAAACACTATAATAGACCCATTATATAATGTAGATGATTATGCTAAAGAAGTTAAGTTTAGATTAGAAATAGCTTATAAAAGAGCTAGAATAGCTCTAGACAATAGTAAAGCTAGAAATAAAAAGCAATACGACAATAAAATATCAGATGTAAGCATAGAAATAGGAAATAAAGTTCTATTAAAAAATGACGCAGGACACAAATTAGATCCTACATATATAGGACCATTTGAGGTAATAGCTATAGATAATAAAGATAATATTATAATTAGGGATGGCAAGAATAAGAAACAAAAAGTTCATAAGGATAGACTAAAAGTTCAAAAATAAACTTCGAAATGAATTATTAACAAACCAAATTTCTGTTACATATACATATTTCAATACTTTCATGCACAAAATAAAATATATATATATAAAAAAAAAAAAAAAAAAATGTTTATATATATACAATAAAAATAATACAAACATAAAAATATATATTTCATTATATAAATTAAATAAAACTCCAATAGTTATACAATATAATATTAAATAACTTCATATTAATATTACGTTATTTCTGTAAAAAGGGAGGTGTAGTGTGTTATATGTAAGATAAGCATATGCCCACCACATTGTAGTGTATACAATATGTAAAGTGGTCATATGCCCTAATTAAACGTTAGAGTATCAAGCGCATAAACACAGAGACACTTTGTCGCTTTGTTTACATAACATAACCACCGCCAAGTGCTGTAATATGATCAGCCGCTCATATGTGGACTGGCCCGCAGCGTGAGATCCGCAGCGTAAGCACTATGACGTTCTGACCATTCGGTCCTAAGCGCATGTCAATGTATATGCCTTCTGCATGTGCATATAATAATATATACAAATACATACGACACACTATATACTCCCGTTCTGCCGCTGCTTTGAGCGACAGAACTATATACTCTCTTATGTACTTTAGGCTAAGTCAATATCGAATAAAGACAGACCGATTCATTATGTATGAAGACGTCAAAGACACAAGTCTTTTATTTTAATCATTACACTACTACTAATCGCCATTTTTTTGTAGCAGAACCTGGTACCTTTCTTAGGTACCAGCAATATTGGGCTATTATGTTCTGAGGTGGATGGTTCAACTGTTTTATCTAGAATGAGCTTTTCAACTTGTTTATTGATTTCTTCTTTGTGTGCGTGTGGAATTCTATAGTTTTTGGTGTATACTGGATTATTATCATTCAATCTTAGTTCTTGCTTATAAAAATGATTTGTTGTTATTGATTCGGTTTCAAGTCCGAATATGTCTGTATACTGGGTGCATAAATCTTCAAGTTTTGCTTTGAATTGTGGTGGAAAGTTTTTTGTAAGTTTTTTTATGATATCTTCGTGTCTGTTTTTGCTAATTTCTTGGACTATGTCATAGTCACTTAGCCTTTCGGTTTTTATATTATTAATGTGTATTATTTTGGTTACACTTGTTGTATTTAGGACTCGGACAACAGTATTTTCTTTACTGGAGATAGTATTTCCAATAAATATTCCTTTCTCAATTTCTTGATTCGGAATTAGAACAGTTTGTTCTGTCGATTCTAATTTAATCTGTCGGACTACTTCAGTGCGGGCTGGAAGTAAAATGGCATTGTTATCACATCTATGTGTGATGGGTATTTTTATTTGTAGGTTTAAATTATCTGGCCTAATTATTAGAGTGTCACTAGTATGTGTACAATCTGAATTTTTTTATGAAGTCTATACCTATACCTATGCCATCGCTAGGGATTGGAAAGTTTTGTTCAACTAAGTGATAGTTGTGTGGGATTATGTACTTTCCTGTAGATAATTCTATGAATGCTAAACCTTTTGAAAAAACTGAACCTTCACCGATTCCTGATATTTTAGTTGATATGTTAGTGTTAACATTGTCAAAAATATCGACATTTTCTTTAATTATTGAAATGTCTGCACCAGTGTCTACTAAAAAAGTGAGAGAATTGTTTGTGCTTATGTTTTTTAGTTTTATAAATAATCCTGAACTAAGATTGATGTTGTATACTATCGCACACTCTGAATATCTTAAGGGATTTATTCGTTTCCCGAACTACTTTCTGCAGTTCGTATGTTTGCATTGTTTTGGAGATTATGGCCTCTCTTCGAGTTACCACGGCCCCTAGAGTTTCCTCTATTTTGGCCTCTATTGTTCCCTATATTATTATTATTGCGATTGTAATGGTAATTACCTCTATTTTGGTAATTACCTCTGTTTGAGTTATTGTAACCATGGTTATTGTAACCTCTTTGGTTACCGCGACTACCGTTGCCTCTGTAATAAAAGACAGTGTTGGCGCTTCCCGTAATCTCTGTGCTGCAATGGATATTTAATGGATTTACCCATTACATCATTAAAATTAATGAAATTGCTAACTTCTAGAATTATACGCAACTTTTCATGTTCACAGTTGTGAATCAGAGCTGATATCGACTCTTTGGTCGAAAATTTATCAGCATTTCCTGACTCTAAACCTTCGTCAATGTACGCTGCTTCTAGCTGCTTGCGCAGACTGTCAATATCAGTCATATATTGCGATGCTGTTTTACCCTTTTGCTTTATATTTAGTAGTTTTGCTTTGATAAAATAAGAGGACTCTCCTTTAATGTTATCATTGAGTTTCCTAATAATATCCTGGATTGTTGTTTCGTGTTGTACTTTATAAAGGATTGTGCTGGTTATCTTTGATTTGATAACTTCAACGGCTAGATCTTCTTGATCTCCTTTAGTCCTATCACTGTTCGATATCCATTAATACCGACTCATCAAATCTGGCTGGTGTGTTAATTATATTCGGAATAAATAGTTGTAGGCTATGTCTTTCCGATATATACCTAAGATTTTCTCTTAATCTTTTAAGCACATCATTTACTTGCGTTACGTGCAATTGCGTTAATCTATTTAAATTAGTATATACTATCTCACGAATGTTATTATATGATTTTATCATACATTGAACGTGTTTTACTTTTGTTGTGTTTGAAATCGGTGCACATTTATTTGGGCACTTAAACGATTTGTCAAATTCAAGACGTTCAAGTTTAATAATGGACGATATTTCGTTCCATTCCATTAGTCGATGAGATATATATATATATATATATATATATATATATATATATATATATATATATATATTTTTTTTTTTTTTTAAACCTTATCTAGCTCATTGCCTCGACTAAGGTATCTCTTTCTGAGCGTTCTTTTGTATATCAGATACGCTTTTAGTATGAGATTTAAGGCCGTGGGTACTACTAGTACAATTAATAGCTGAGTTTGGGTGCCTAGGTGTGGTGTAGGATCCACAAGATCTATGACGTTAATCACGTCTGCTGTGGTATCTTTGACCTCGGACTCATGGCCTCCCATTTTGAAATCAAGAAGCTCACTTAAAAAATTATGAATTAAAAGTTAATAAGAGCCGTCCTAGGGTCGTGTGGGACAATTCGAATTCCTTTTACATGTCCCTACCTAATGGTTCGTATAGCTTTACAGGCTATACTTCTATCGGGCAGATAAGGCTCCGCTCAATTTCGCAATATTTCTTACAATAATTTTGTTTCTTATATATATGTTATTAATTTTAACATTTTTCTTTAAATTTAAAATTAATTTTTGATGATGCTCCATCGATGGTGTAAAAGCGGCCTGCCTTTCACACTTGTACTCTCTGCTGCAGATGTCCGGGGCCTATGGGCTCAGGCGGTACTGATGCTTGTCGTCGCACCAATTTTTGTCCAGCATGTATACTCGCAGTATACACTCTCCAGTGGTCCTGGGCAATCCTTTGGGCACTTCTTTTCCTTGCTTGGAAGTGGTAGTGGCTTAGGAGGAGGAGTGGCAATTGTGGCTCCGGTTCAGTGCAGTTTGTTAATTGCAGTTTTGCCAGCGACGAGATGTTCACCGATGCAGAAACGGAAATTTATATTGGAGGCTCAAATTCATCGACCGAAGAAGCGGATGAAGGCACAGATCCGAATGTTCAAGTTGGTGTCGATGTTATTCTGGATAACCGTCTGTAATAATCTTTTGCTTTCCCGGATAAGAACTCCTGGCATTCAGCGGTGCTTTGCTGTTGTTGTTTGTTTGCTGGTGCCTGCTGCTGTTGCTGTACTGACGTCGACGACGTCACGACTCACGGTCGCCATGTAATAAATAAACAACCAGACTTGAGTCTTTGACGTCTTCATACATAATGAATCGGTCTTTCTTTATTCGATATTGACATAGCCTAAAGTTCATAAGAGATTATATAGTTCTGTCGCTCAAAGCAGCGGCAGAACGGGAGTATATAGCGTGTCATATGTATTTGTATATATTATTATATGCACATGCAGAAGGCATATACATTGACATGCGCTTGGGACATTTTTTTTTTCTTTTTCATCATATTTTTCTCTTCTTTTTCTTCTTCCTTTTCTTTATCTTCTTCTTTTCTTTCTTCTCTTCCTCTTCTTCTTCTTCTTTTTCCTCATTTTCTTTTCGTTCTTCGTCCTTCTCGTTATTTCTTCTGCTTCCATTTCTTCATCTTCTTCTTTGTCCTCTTCTTATTTCTTCTCTTTTTGTTCTTCCTCTTCTTCATCTTCTTTCTCTTTTTCTTCTTATATCTCTAGTTCCTTCTCTTTCTCTTATTTTTATCTTTTTTATACCCTGAACCCATTAAAAATGGGTAATCAGGGTATAATGGTTTTGTTGCAGCCCAAATGTATGTAACAGGCAGAAGGAGGCGTGGCAGACCCCATAAAGTATATATATTCTTGATCAGGACGACAAGCCGAGTCGATTGAGCCCTGTCCGTCCGTCCGTCCGTCTGTCCGTATGTTTGAACGCGTGGATCTCAGAACCTATGATAGCTAGAGACTTGAACTTTTTTTTATAGATTCGTGTATATCACGCGCAGGTCGAGTTTGTTTTAGAAATTCGATAACTCTTCTCGTTCTTTTTTTATCGATTAAAAACGAAATCGATTTTTCAGTTTTAAAATAATATCTTCTATATCTTTATAGTTAGAGACTCCAAATCTTATATTTAGCTTAATGGGACTTTTATACAATTTAGATTTTTGTTTAATTTTGGATGCCACGCCCCCTTCGCCCAAATTTTCAAACCACTTATTTCAAATACTACAGGCTTGTGCTTTTGCACATACACGCATATGAATGATATAATTACGCTGCGCAAGTTTGATTAAGAAAGTCGATCTACAAAAAAAGTTATTAAACATTTAATTTCCCATAACACGCACATATTGGCGCAGCGCAGTCGCTGAGTAAACTGCGCAGTTAGCAGAGCGTATGCGTGTGCGTGTGTATGTGCGTTCTTGCAATATATGTACATGTACATATGTATGTACACATGTACATACTGTATATATTTACATAAAATATATAAAATAAAAATAACATTGATATAATTTAAATAAAGTCAATATAATGTCAATAAAGTCAATAAAGTCAAATAGATGAAATCTATTATGTTATTAAACGAAACGTTTACCAAACGTTTACGTATACACGCGCGTGGCAACAGCAGCAGAAGCATCTATAAAATTCGAAGAATTCATAGCAACAACAACAAAGACAAATTGGGGATGAATTTTAAGCAGAACTTCAGCAGCTCAGTAGCAGTAGCTCAGTAGCTCAATAACTTTACTTAGGAATTCGCTATCTCACTCTTATGTATTGCAACGGCTGCGTTGGTAGAAGCGATGATCGACGACATAAAGTCTCGGGTTCGATTCTCTTTTTTTTTTAATTTTTTAATTTAATTTAAAATTATATACAAACTTTGAAGTGCATTTTTAATTTAATTTAAAATTATATACAAACTTTGAAGTGCATTTAAAGCCGCCGATAGGCGGGGTTCAGGGTATTTCCTAGTCGGGCACCTCCGACTAGAGTTTCCTTACTTGTTTCTTCTTGCTCTTTCCTCTCTTCATCTTTCTCCTCGTCTTCTTCTTTATCTTTTTCTTCTTCTTTATTTTTTTCTTCATCTTCTTTTTCTGCTTCTTCTACTTCTTCATCTTCTTTTTCTTTTCCTCACCTTTCTTTTCTACTTTTCTTCTTCTTCTTTCTCTTATTTTTTCTCTTTTTATTCTTTCATCTCTTGTTCTTTCTCATTCTATTCTTTCTCATCTTTTTTTCTTTTTCTTGATCTTTCTTCTCTTCATCTTTCTCCTCCTTTTTTCTTTTTTTCTGCTTCTTCTACTTTTTGATCTTCTTTCCCTTTTCCTTCTCTTTCGTTTCTTCTTTCTCTTCTTCTTCTTCTTCCGCATTCTCTTCCTCTTTCTCTCCTTCCTCATCTTATTTCTTTTAATATTTTTCTTCTTCTTATTCTTCTTCTTTTATCTCTTCTTCTTCATTTTCTTTTTTCTTCTTCTTTCTCTTTTTCTTCTTCTTTCTCTTCTTCTTCTTTCTTGCTCCTTCTCTTGCTCTTTCTCTTCCTTTTCATCTCTTTTGCTTCTTCTTCATCTTCTTTTTTTCCTTTTTCTCCTTCTTCACATTTTTTCTGCTTCTTCTTCCTTGTCCTCTTCTTCTTCTGCTTCTTCTTTCTTCTCTTCCTCTTTTTCTTCTTTCTCTTCTCTTTCTTCACTTTCTTTTCGTTCTTCTTCCTACTCGTTCTCGTCTTCTTCTTCCATTTCTTCATCTTCTCCTTTGTCCTCTTATTTTTTCTTCTCTTTTTGTTCTTTCTCTTCTTAATCTTCTTAAGAGAAAGATCTCTTTTTCTTCTTGCATTTCTTCTTCTTTGTCTTTCAATTCTTTTTATCTTGTTTTCTTTTTCTTGTTCTTTCTTCTCTTCATCTTTCTCCTCCCTTTTTCTTCATCTTCTTTTTCTGCTTCTTCTACTACTTCATCTTCTATTTCTCTTCCTCATCTTTCGTTACTTCTTTCTCGTCTTCTTCTTCGTCTTCTTTTTGTTCTTCCTCTTCTTCTTCTTCCTTATCTTATTTCTTATCTTATTTCTTTTCTTATTTCTCTTCTTTTTCTTTTTCTTCGTCTTCATCTTCTTCCTCTCATCTTCCTTTTCTTTTTCTTTTTCTTCTTCTTCATTTATCACTTCTTCTATTTCTTTTTTTCTTCTTCATCCTTTTTTTCTTCGTCTTCTTTTTTTCTTCTTTTTGTTCTTCTGCTTCCTCTTCTGGTTCCTCTTCTCCATCTTCGCATTTATATTCTTCTTCTTCTTCCTTTTCTTCAGATTCCTCTTTCTTTTCCTCTTCGTCTTCTTTTTCTTACTCATATTCTTCGTCTTCATCTTCCGTTTCTTCTTCTTTTGCTCTTATTCTCCTTATTCTTCTTCCTTTTCCTTTTCCTTTTCCGCTATATCCTCTTCTTCTTCATCTTCTTTTTTCTCTTCTTCTTTTTCATCTTCCTTTTCATCTTCTTCTTCTTCCTTTAGTTCTTTATCTTCTCCTTCGTCTTCTTTCTCTTCTTCTTCTTTCTTGCTCCTTCTCTTGCTCTTTCTCTTCTTTTTCATCTGTTTTGCTTCTTCTTCGTCTTCTGTTTTTCCTATTTCTCCTTCTTCACATTTTTTCTTCTTCTTCTTCCTTTTCTGCTTCTTCTTCTTTGTCCTCTTCTTCTTCTGCTTCTTCTTTCTTCTCTTCCTCTTCTTCTTCTTTCTCTTCTTTTTCTTCACTTTCTTTTCGTTCTTCTTCCTACTCGTTCTCTTCTTCTTCTTCCATTTCTTCATCTTCTCCTTTGTCCTCTTATTTTTTCTTCTCTTTTTGTTCTTTCTCTTCTTAATCTTCTTAAGAGAAAGATCTCATTTTCTTCTTGCATTTCTTCTTCTTTGTCTTTCAATTCTTTTTATCTTGTTTTCTTCTTGTTGTTCTTTCTTCTCTTCATCTTTCTCCTCCTCTTCTTCATCATCTTCTTTTTCTGCTTCTGCTTCTTCATCTTCTTTTTCTCTTCCTCATCTTCTTTTTTTTCTTCTTCTTTGTTTTCTTCTCCTTCTTCGTCTTGTTCTTTCTTTTCATATTTCTCTTATTCTTTTTCTTTTTCTTATTGCATCTCTTGCTCTTTCTCTTTCTCTTCTCTCTCATCTTTTTTCCTTCTTCTTCTTCTTTCTTCTCCTCCTCTTCCTCTTCTTCTCTCTTATTTCTCTTCTTCTTCTTTTCTCCGTTTTCATCTTCTTTTTCTTCCTCTTCCTCTTTATCTTCATTTTCTTTTTCTTCTTCTTCTTTTATCACTTCTTTTTCTTATTCTTTTTTCCTTCTTCTTTCTCTTTTTCTTCTTCATCATCTTCTTCTTATTATTATTCTTCTTATTTTCCCTCTTCTTCTGTTTCTTTTTTTTTGTTTTTCTGCTTCCTCTTCTGGTTTCTCTTCTCCTTCTTCGTATTTATCTTCTTCTTCTTTCTCTTCTCCTTCTTCTTCCTTTTCTTCATATTCTCTCTTCTCTTCCTTTTCCTCTCCCTCTTCCTCTTCTTTTTCTTACTCATCTTCTTCGTCTTCATTTTTTTTTTTTCTTCTTCTTTTCTGCGTATTCATCTTCATTTTCTGCGTCTTTGTCTTCTTTTTCTTCTTGTTTTTCTCTCTCTTCTTCTTCCACTTATTCTTCGTCTTCTTCTTCTACTTCTCATTCTTCCTCTTCTTCTTTCGCTTCTTATTCTTCTTCCTTTTCCTTTTCCCTTATATCCTCTTCTTCTTCATTTTATTTTTTTCTCTTCTTCTTCTTCATCTTCTTTTTCTTCTTCTTCTTTTTCCTTTAATTCATCTCTTTCGTTCGTCTTCTTCTTGTTCTTTCTATTTCTCCCTTCCTTTTTCTTCTTCTTCGTCTTCTTTCTTTTCTTCGTTCTCTTCTTCTTCTTTCTTGTTCTTTCTCTTGCTCTTTCTCTTCTTTTTCATCTCTTTTGCTTCTTCTTCATCTTATTTTTCCTTTTTCTCCTTTTTCATTTTTTTTTCTTGTCCTTCTTCTTCTTCCTTTTATTCATCTTTTTCTATGTCCTCCTCTTCTTATTCTTATTTCTTCTCTTTTTGCTCTTCCTCTTTCTCTTTTTCTCCTTTCATCTCTTGTTCTTTCTTTTTTTTTCTTCTTTTTGTTCTTTCTTCTCTTCACCTTTCTCCTCCTTTTCTTCTTAGTTTTTTCTGCTTCTTCATCTTCTTTTTCTCTTCCTCATCTTCCTTTTCTTGTTTTCTTCTTTTCTTCTTCTTCTTTCTCTTCTTCTTTGTCTTTTTCTGCTTTCGTCTCTTGTTCTTTCTCTCTTTATTCTTTCTCATCCTTTTTTCTTCTTCTTTTTCTTTCTTCTCTTCATCTTTCTCCTCCTTTTTATACCCTGAACCCATTAAAAATGGGTAATCAGGGTATAATGGTTTTGTTGCAGCCCAAATGTATGTAACAGTCAGAAGGAGGCGTGGCAGACCCCATAAAGTATATATATTCTTGATCAGGACGACAAGCCGAGTCGATTGAGCGCTGTCCGTCTGTCTGTCTGTCCGTATGTTTGAACGCGTAAATCTCAGAACCTATAATAACTAGAGACTTGAACTTTTTTTTATAGATTCGTGTATATCACGCGCAGGTCGAGTTTGTTTTAGAAATTCGATAACTCTTCTCGTTCTTTTTTTATCGATTAAAAACGAAATCGATTTTCAGTTTTAAAATTATATCTTCTATATCTTTATAGTTAGAGACTCCAAATCTTGTATTTAGGTTAATGTGACTTTTATACAATTTTGATTTTTGTTAAATTTTCAAACCACTTATTTCAAATACTACAGATGTGTTGCACATAAAATATGAATGATATAATTAGTGGCAAGTTGATAGAAATGATTAAAAAGTTATTAAACATTTAATTTTCCATAACACGCACATATTGGGCAGCGCAGACGCTGAGTAAACTGGAGTTAGCAGAGCGTATGTTGTGCGTGTGTATGTATGCGTTGCTTGCAATATACATACATATGTATGTACACATGTACATACTGTATATATTTACATATATATAAAAAAAGAGTAACATTGATATAACTTAAATAAAGTCAATATAATATACATATGTATGTACATATGAATAGATGAAATGCATTATGTTATTAAATGAAACGTTTGCCAAACGTTTACGCACACACGCGCGTCGCAACAGCAGCAGAAGCATCTAGAAAATTCGAAGAATTCATAACAACAACAAAGATAAATTGGGGATGAATTTTAAGCAGAAGTTCAGCAGCTCAGTAGCAGTAACTCAGTAGCTCAATAACTTTACTTAGGAATTCACTATCTCACTCTTATGTATTGCAACGGCTGTGTTGGTAGAAGCGATGATCGCCGACATAAAGTCTCGGGTTCGATTCTCTAAGCTGACGTCAAAACGTTTTTTTATGCAAGTTACTTAATCTTTTTTTTTTTTAATTTTTTAATTTAATTTCAAATTATATATAAACTTTGAAGTGCATTTAAAGCCGCCGATAGGCGGGGTTCAGGGTATTTCCTAGTCGGGCACCTCCGACTAGAGTTTCCTTACTTGTTGTTCTTCCTCTTCTTCATGTTCTTATTGCTCTTCTTCTTTCTCTTTTTCTTCCTCTTCTTCTTACTTTTCTTCTTCCTCCTTATCTTCTTCTTTCTGTTTTTCTTCTTTCACCTCTTGTTCTTTCTCTTTCTCTTCTTTTTATCTTTTTTCCATCTTCTTGTTCTTTCATCTTTCTCCTCCTCTTCTTCTTCATCCGCTTTTTCTGCTTCTTCTACTTATTCATCTTCTTTTTCTCTTCCTCATCTTCCATTTTTTCTTCTTCTTTGTCTTCTTCTTCGTCTTCTTCTTTCTCTTCTTCTTTCTCTTATTCTCTTTTTTTCTTTCATCTCTTTTTCTTTCTCTTTCTCTTCTTTCTTATTTTTTTTTCTTCTTCTTCTTTCTTCTCTTCATCTTTCTCCTCCTTTTTTTCATCATCTTTTTTTTCTGCTTCGTCTACTTCTTCATCTTCTTTTTCTCTTTTTCATCTTTCGTTTCTTTTTCTCTTCTTCCTCTTCATCTTCTTTTTTTCTTCTCCTTCTTCCTTTATCTCTTTTTCTTCTTTTTCGTTTTTTCTTCTTCTTTCTCCTTTTCTTCGTCTCTCTCTTCCTTTTCCTCTTCCTCTTCTTCTTCTTCCTCATCTTCCTCTTCTTATTCTTCTTCCTCATCTTCTTTCTCTTCTTATTTCTCCTCTTCTTTTTTTTCTTCGTCTTCATCTTCTTTTTCTTTATCTTCGTCTTCTTTTTCTTCCTTATCTTCTTTCTCTTCTTATTTCTCCTCTTCTTTCTTTTTCTTTGTCTTCATCTTCTTTCTCTTCTTCATCTTTCTTGCCTTTTCTCTAACTCTTTCTCTTCTTTTTCATCTCATTTGCTTCTTCTTCATCATTTTTTTTCCATTTTCTCCTTCTTCGAACATTTTTCTTCTTCTTCTTTCCTTTCTACATCTTCTTCTTTGACCTCTCCTTCTTCTTCTTCTTTTTTCTCTTTCTCTTCTTCTTCTTCTTTCTCTTCTTGTTCTTCACTTTCTTTTCGTTATTCTTCCATCTCGTTCTCTTCTTCCTCCTCTTCCTCTTCTTCTTCTTCCTTATCTTATTTCTCTTCTTCTTCTTTTTCTTCGTCTTTATCTTCTTTTTCTTCTTCTTCTTCTTCTTCTTCTTCTTCTTCTTTTTCTGCTTCTTTTATCTCTTCTTCCTCCTTTTTTTTCTATTTCTTTCTTTTTTTCTTCTTCATCATCTTCTTTTTATTATTATTATGTTCATATTCGCCTTCCTCTTCTTCTTCTTTCTGCTCTTCCTCTTCTTCTTCTGCTTCTTCCTCATCTTCTTACTCTTCTTATTTCTCCAATTCTTTTTTTCTTTCGTCTTCATCTTCTTTTTTTTTCTCTCTTCTTCTTCTTCTTCTTCTTTCTTCTTCTTCTTCTTCTTTCTCTTTTCCTTCTTTCATCCCTTGTTCTTTCTCTTTCCCATCTTTTTATTTTTTTTTCTTCTTCTTGTTCTCTCTTCTCTTCATATATCTCCTCCTCGTCTTCTTCATCTTCTTTTTCTGCTTCTTCATCTTCTTTTTCTCTTCCTCACCTTTCGTTTTTTCTTTCTCTTCTTCTTCGTCTTCTTTTTGTTCTTCCTCTTCTTCTTCTTCTCCTTGTTCTACATATTCATCCTCCTCTTGCTCTTCCTCTTCTTCTTCTTCCCCCTCTTCCTTTTCTTCGTCTTCCTCATCTTATTTCTTTTCTTATTTCTCTTCTTCTTCTTTTTCTTCGTCTTCATCTTCTTTTTCTTCGTCTTCAGCTTCTTTTTCTCCTTCTTTTTCTTCGGCTTTTTTTCTTCTTCTTTTTTTTTTCTTCTTCATCATCATCTTCTTCTTATTATTATTCTTCTTTTTCATTTTCTTCATATTCCTCTTCCTCTTCTTCTTCTTCTTCTTCCTCATGTTCTTTCTCTTCTTATTTCTCCTCTTCTTTTTTTCTTTGTCTTCATCTTCTTTTTCTTCTTCTTCTTTTTTCTCTACTCCTTCCTTTTCTTCTTCGCCTTCTTCTTCTGTTTCTCCTTCTTCCTCTTCTTCTTTCGCTTCTTATTCCTATTTTCCTATTCCTATTCCTATTTTTTTAATTTTCGTTTCTTCATATTTTCCTCTTATTCTTCTTCCTTTTCCTTTTGCACTACATCCTCTTCGTCTTCTTCTTATTTTTTCTCTTCTTCTCCTTTGTCGTCTTCTTCTTCTTCTTGTTCTTTCTCTTTCTCCCTTCCTTTTTTCGTCTTCTTCTTCTTCGTCTTCTTTTTCTTCTTCTTTCTCTTATTCTTTCTCTTTTTCTTCTTTCATCTCTTGTTCTTTCTCATTCTATTCATTCTCATCTTTTTTTCTTTTTCTTGTTCTTTCTTCTCTTCATCTTTCTCCTCCTCTTCTTCTTCATCTTCTTTTTCTGCTTCTTCTACTTCTTCATTTTCTTTTTCTCTTCCTCACCTTTCGTTTCTTCTTTCTTTTCTTCTTCTTCGTCTTTTTTTTGTTCTTCTTCTTCTTCTTCTTCTTCTTCTTCTTTTTTTTTTTCTTCTTTTCATTTTCTTCATATTCCCCTTCGTCTTCCTCTTCTTTCTCCTCTTCCTCTTCTTCTTCTTCTTCTTCCTCATATTCTTTCTCTTCTTATTTCTCCTCTACTTCCTCTTCTTCTTCTTCTTCTTTTTTCTCTTCTTCTTCTCTTTCGTCTTCTTCTTCTTCTTCTTGTTCTTCCACTTTCTCCCTTTCTTTTTTCGTCTTCTTCTTCTTCGTGTTCTTTCTCTTCTTCTTTCTCTTTTTCTTCTTTCATCTCTTGGTCTTTCTTATTCTATTCTTTCTCATCTTTTTTTTTTTTCTTGCTTTTTCTTCTCTTCATCTTTCTCCTCCTCTTCTTCTTCATCTTCCTTTTCTGCTTCTTCTACTTCTTCATCTTCTTTTTCTCTTCCTCACCTTTTGTTTGTTCTTTCTCTTCTTCTTCTTCATCTTCTTTTTGTTCTTCCTCTTCTTCTTCTTCTCCCTCTTCTACATATTCCTCTTCCTCTTCCTCTTGTTCTTCCTCTTCTTCTTCTTCTCCCTCTCCTACATATTCCTCTTCCTCTTCCTCTTGCTCTTCCTCTTCTTCTTCTTCTTCTTCCCCCTCTTCCTTTTTTTCTTCTTCCTCATCTTATTTCTTTTCTTATTTCTCTTTTTCTTCTTCTTCTTCGTCTTCATCTTTTTTTCTCCTTCTTCTTCTTCTTGGGTTTTTTTTTCTTCTTCTTTCTTTTTTTCTTCTTCGTCATCATCTTCTTTTTATTACTATTCTTCTTTTTCATTTTCTTCATATTCCTCTTCGTCTTCTTCTTCTTTCTCCTCTTCCTCTTCTTCTTCTTCTTCCTTATCTTCTTTCTCTTCCCATTTCTTCTCTTTTTTTTTATTCGTCTTCATCATTTTTTTCTTCTTCTTCATTTTTCTCTTCTCCTTCCTTTTCTTCTTCGTCTTCTTCTTCTGCTTCTCCTTCTTCGTCTTCTTCTTTCGCTTCTTATTCCTCCTCCTTTTCATCTTTCGTTTCTTTATACTTTTCCTCTTTTTCTTCTTCCTTTTTCTTTTCCACTATATCCTCTTCTTCTTCTCCTTCGTCTTCTTCTTCTTCTTCTTGTTCTTCCTCTCTCTCCCTTGCTTTTTTCGTATTCTTCTTCTTCGTCTTCTTTCTTTTCTTCTTCTTCTTCCTCCACATCCCCTTCTTCTTCTTTCTCTTCTTCTTCTTCTTTCTCTTTTTCTTCTTTCATCTCTTGTTCTTTCTCTTTTCCATCTTTTTATCTTTTTTTCTTCTTTTTGTTCTCTCTTCTCTTGATATTTCTCCTCCTCTTCTTCTTTATCTTTTTTTTCTGCTTCTTTTACTTCTTCATATTCTTTTCCTCTTCCTCACCTTTAGTTTTTTCTTTCTCTTCTTCTTCTTCGTCTTCCTTTTGTTCTTCTTCTTCTTCTTCTGCCTCTACTACATATTCCTCTTGCTCTTGCTCTTCTTCTTCTTCTTCTTCTTCCCCCTCTTCCTTTTCTTCTTCTTCCTCATCTGATTTCTTTTCTTATTTCTCTTATTCTTCTTTTTCTTCGTCTTCATCTTCTTTTTCTTCGTCATCATCTTTTTTTCTCCTTCTTCTTCTTCTGCTTTTTTTCTTCTTCTTTCTTTTTTTCTTCTTCATCATCACCTTCTTCTTATTCTTATTCTTCTTTTTCATTTTCTTCATATTCCTCTTCCTCTTCTTCTTCTTTCTCCTCTTCCTCTTCTTCTTCTTCTTCCTTATCTTCTTTCTCTTCTTATTTCTCCTCTTCTTTTTTTATTCGTCTTCATCTTCTTTTCTTTTCTTCTTCTTCTTTTTCCTCTTCTCCTTCCTTTTCTTCTTCGTCTTCTTCTTCTGCTTCTCCTTCTTCGTCTTCTTCTTTCGCTTCTTTCCTTTCTTCATATTTTCCTCTTATTCTTCTTCCTTTTCCTTTTCCACTATATCCTCTTCTTCTTCTTCTTTTTTTCTCTGCTTCTTCTCCTTCGTCTTCTTCTTCTTCTTCTTGTTCTTCCTCTTGCTCCCTTCCTTTTTTCGTCTTCTTCTTCTTCGTCTTCTTCTTCTTTCTCTTCTTCTTTCTCTTTGTCTACTTTCATCTCTTGTTCTTTCTCTTTCCCATCTTTTTATCTTTTTTTCATCTTATTGTTCTCTGTTCTCTTCATATTTCTCCTCCTCTTCTTCATCATCTTCTTTTTCTGCTTCTTTTACTTCTTCATCTTCTTTTTCTCTTCCTCACCTTTCGTTTTTCTTTCTCTTCTTCTTCGTCTACTTTTTGTTCTTCCTCTTCTTCTCCTTCTCCCTCTCCTACATATTCCTCTTCCTCTTCCTCTTGCTCTTCCTCTTCTTCTTCTTCTTCTTCCCCCTCTTCCTTTTCTTCTTCTTCCTCATCTTATTTCTTTTCTTATTTCTCTTCTTCTTCTATTTCTTCGTCTTCATCTTCTTTTTCTTTTTCTCCTTCTTCTTCTTCGGTTTTTTTTCATCTTCTTTCTTTTTTTCTTTTTCATCATCATCTGCTTCTTATTATTATTCTTCTTTTTCATTTTCTTCATATTCCTCTTCCTCTTCTTCTTCTTTCTCCTCTTCCTCTTCTTCTTCTTCTTCTTCCTCATCTTCTTTCTCTTCTTATTTCTCCTCTTCTTTTTTTCTTCGTCTTCGTCTTCTTTCTTCTTCTTCTTTTTCTCTCCTCCTTCCTTTTCTTCTTCGTCTTCTTCTTCTGCTTCTCCTTCTTCCTCTTCTTCTTTCGCTTCTTATTCCTCTTCCTTTTCATCTTTCGTTTCTTAATATTATTCCTCTTATTCTTCTTCCTTTTCCTTTTCCAATATATCCTCTTCCTCTTCTTCTTCTCCTTCGTCTTCTTCTTCTTCTTCTTGTTCTTCCTCTTTCTTCGTCTTCTTCTTCTTCGTTCTTCTTCTTTTCTTCTTCTCTTCTTCTTCTTCTTCTTCTTCCTCTTCTTCTTCTTTCTCTTCTTCTTTCTCTTTTTCTTTTTCATCTCTTGTTCTTTCTCTTTCCATCTTTTTATTTTTTTTCTTCTGCTTGTTCTCTCTTCTCTTCATCTTTCTCCTCCTCTTCTTCTTCATCTTTTTTTTCTGTTTCTTTTACTTCTTCATCTTCTTTTTCTTTTCCTCACCTTTCGTTTTTTCTTTCTCTTCTTCTTCTTCGTCTTCTTTTTGATCTTCCTCTTCTTCTTCTTCTCCCTCTCCTACATATTCCTCTTCCTCTTCCTCTTGCTCTTCTTCTTCTTCTTCTTCTTCTTCCCCTCTTCCTTTTCTTCTTCTTCCTCATCTTATTTCTTTTCTTATTTCTCTTCTTCTTCTATTTCTTCGTCTTCATCTTCTTTTTCTTCGTCTTCATCTTCTTTTTCTCCTTCTTCTTCTTCGGCTTTTTTTTCTTCTTCTTTCTTTTTTCTTCTTCATCATCATCTTCTTCTTATTATTATTCTTCTTTTTCATTTTCTTCATATTCCTCTTTCTCTTCTTCTTCTTTCTCCTCTTCCTCTTCTTCTTCCTCATCTTCTTTCTCTTCTTATTTCTCCTCTTCTTTTTTTCTTCGTCTTCATCTTCTCTTTTCTCTTCTCCTTTCTTTTCTTCTTCGTCTTCTTCTTCTGCTTCTCCTTCTTCCTCTTCTTCTTTCGCTTCTTATTCCTCTTCCCTTTCATCTTTCGTTTCTTCATATTATTCCTCTTATTCTTCTTCCTTTTCCTTTTCCACTATATCCCCTCCTTCTTCTTCTTCTCTTTTTCTCTTCTTCTTCTCCTTCGTCTTCTTCTTCTTCTTCTTCTACTTCGTCTTCTTCTTCTTCTTGTTTTTCCTCTTTCTCCATTCCTTTTGTCGTCCTCTTCTTCTTCTTCTTCTTCTTTTTTCATCTTCTTCTTCTTCTTCGTCATCTTGTTCGTCTTCTTTCACTTCTTCTTTTTCGTCTTCTTCTTTCTTGCTCTTTCTCTTGCTATTTCTCTTCTTTTTCATCTCTTTTGCTTCTTCTTCATCTTCTTTTCTTCCTTGTTCTCCTTCTTCAAATGTTTTTTCTTCTTCTTCTTCTTCCTTTTCTTCATCTTCTTGTTTGTACCCTTCTTTTTCTTCTTCTTCTTCTATTTTCCCATCTCCACTTTCTTTTGCATCTTCTTCCTTCTTTTTCGCTTCTTCTTCTTCTTCTCCTTCTTCATTTTAATTTTCTTTTTCTTCCTTTTCTTCATCTTCTTCTTTGTCCTCTTTTTCTTCTTCTTCTTCCTTTCTCTTCTATTTCTCTTCCTCTTTTTCTTCGTCTTCATATTTTTTCTTTGTCTTTATCTTCTTTTTCTTCGTCTTCGTCATCTTTTTCTTCTTCTTCTATCTCTCTTCTTCTTCCTTTTCTTCTTCATCTTCTTCTTCTGCTTCTTCTTCTTCTGCTTCTTCTTCTTCCTCTTCTTCTTTCTCATTCCTCTTTCTTTTCATCTTGCGTTTCTCCATCTCTTTCCTCTTATACTTTTTATTCTTCTTCCTTTTCCTTTTTTCCCTATATCCTCTTTTTCTTCTTCTTCTTCTTTTTCTTCTTCTTCATCTTCCTTTTCTTTCTTGCTCATTCTCCTTTTTTTCATTTCTTTTACTTCTTCTTCTTCATATTTTTTCTTCTTTTTCTTCTTTTTTTTCTTTGTCTTCTTCTTTGTCCCCTTCTTTATCTTTTCTTTCTTCTCTTCCTCTTCTTCTTCTACTTTTTCCTCATTTTCTTTTCGTTCTTCGTCTTTCTCGTTCTCTTCTTCTTCCATTTCTTCATCTTCTTTGTCCTATTCTTATTGCTTCTCTCTTTGTTCTTCTTCTTCTTCATCTTCTTTCTCTTCTTCTTTCTCTTTTTCTTCTTTCATCTCTTGTTCTTTCTTTTTCCCTTATTTTTATCTATTTTCTTTTTCTTGTTCTGTCTTCTCTTCATCTTTCTTTGCCCCTTCTTCTTCATATTCCTTTTCTGCTTCTTCTACTTGTTCATCTTCTCTTTCTCTTCCTCTTCTTCCTTTTCTTCTTTTCTTCTTTTTCTTTCTTTTCTTCTTTATCCTATTCTTTCTCTTTTTCGTCTTTCATCTCTTGTTCTTTCTTATTTCTCATTTTTTTTTTTTCTTCTTTTTTTTTTTTCTTCATTTTATTATTCTGCTTCTTCTACTTCTTCTTCTTCTTTTTCTCTTCCTTTTCTTCTTCTTCTTCTTCTTTCTCTTCTTCTTTCCTTCTTATTCTTCTTCCTTTATTCATCTCCCATTTCTTCATTTTTTCCTCTTTTTCCTTCTTCTTCTTTCTTTTTCTTTTCCTTTCCCTATGTTCGTCTTCTTCTTTTTTTCTTTTCTTCTTCTCCATCTTCTTTTTCTTCTTCTTCTTCTTCTTCTTCTTCCTCTTTCTCCCTTCCTTTTTTTCTCTTCTCTTCTTCTTTCTCTTCTTCTTCCTTCTTGCTCTTTCTCTTGCTCTTTAACTTCTTTTTCATCTCTTTTGCTTCTTCATCTTCTTTTTTCCTTTTTCTCCTTCATATTTTTTTTTCTTCTTCTTCATTTTCTTCTTTTTTCTCCTCTTCTTCTTCTTCTTTTTTCTCTTCCTCTTCTTCTTCTTCTTTTTCTTCTTTTTTCACTTTCTTTCCGTTCTTTTTTCTTCTCGTTCTCTTCTTCTTCTTCTTCTTTTTCTTCTTCTATTTCTTCATCTTCTTCTTTGTCCTCATCTTCTTTTTCTTCTTTCTTCTCTTCCTCTTCCCCTCCTTCTTCTTCAACTTTCCCATCTTCACTTTCTTTTTCAGCTTCTTCCTTCTCTTTCCCTTCTTCTTCTCCTTCTTCATATTCTTTTTCTTCTTCTTCCTTTTCTTCATCTTCTTCTTTGTCCTCTTCTTCTTCTTCTTATTTCTTCTCTTTTTGTTCTTCCTCTTCATCATCTTTTTATTCCTCTTCTTCTTTCTATTTTTTTCTCTTCTTCTTCCTCATCTTCTTTCTCTTTTTCTTCTTTCATCTCTTGTCGTTTCTCTTCTTTCTATCTTTTATTCTTCTTCTTGTTCTTTCTTCTTCTCTTCATCTTTCTCCTCCTTTTTTTCTTCATCTTCTTTTTCTGTTTCTTCTACTTCTTCATCTTCTTTTTCTCTTTCTCATCTTCCTTTTCTTCTTCTTCTTTCTCTTCTCCTTTCGCTTCCTATTCCTCTTCCTTTTCATCTTCCATTTCTTCATCTTTTTCCTCTGATTTTCCTTATTCTTCTTTATTTTCCTATTCCATATCCCCTATGTTCTCTTCTTCTTCTTCTTTTTTTCCCTTCTTCTTCTTCATCTTCTTTTTCTTTTTTCTTCTTCTTCTTCTTCTTCTTTAAATTCATCTTTGTCTTTTTCTTCTTGTTCTCCCTCTTTCTCCCTTCCTTTTTTTGTCTTCTCCGTCTTCTTTCTCTTCTTCTTTCTCTTCTTCTTCTTTCTTGCTCTTTCTCTTCTTTTTCATCTCTTTTGCTTCTTCTTCTTCTTCTTTTTTTCTTTTTCTCTTCTTTTTTTTTTCTTCTTCTTCTCCTTTTCTTCATCTTCTTCTTTGTCCTCTTCTTCTTCTTCTTTCTCTTCTTTTTCTTCACTTTCTTTTCGTTCTTCTTTCTTTTCGTTGTCTTCTTCTTTTTTCTTCTTCTATTTCTTCATCTTCTTCTTTGCCTCTTCTACTTCTTCTTCTTTTCTTCTCTTTTTGTTCTTCCTCTACTCTCTTTGTCTTCTTCTTCTTCTTCTTGTTCTTCCTCTTTCTCCCTTCATTTTTGTCTTCTCCGTCTTCTTTCTCTTCTTCTTCTTTCTTGCTCTTTCTCTTGCTCTTTCTCCTCTTTTTCTTCCTTTTGCTTCTTCCTCATTTCTTTTCTTCTTTTTCTTCTTCATCTTCTTCTTTCTCTTCTTCTCCTTCTTCATATTTTTTGCTTCTTCTTCTTCCTTTTCTTCATCTTCTTCTTTGTCTTTTTCTTCTTCTTCTTCTTCTTTCTTCTCTTCCTCTTCTTCTTCTTCTTCTTTCTCTTCTTTTTCTTCACTTTCTTCTTCGTTCTTTCGTCTTTCTCGTCTTCTTCTTCTTCCTTTCATTCATCTTCTTCTTGTCTTCTTCTTTTTGTTCTTCTCTCTTTGTTCTTCGTCTTCTTCGACTTCTTTCTCTTCTTCTTCTTCTTATTTCTCTTCTTCTTTCTCTTCTTCTTCTTTCTTGCTCTTTCTCTTGCTCTTTAACTTCTTTTTCATCTCTTTTGCTTCTTCTTCATCTTCTTTTTTCATTTTTCTCCTTCTTCATATTTTTTCTTCTTCTTCTTCCTTTTCTTCATCTTCTTCTTTCTCTTCTTCTTCTTCTTCTTTTTTCTCTTCCTCTTCTTCTTCTTCTTCTTTCTTCTTCTTTCTTCACTTTCTTTTCGTTCTTTCTTCTTTCTCGTTCTCTTCTTCTTCTTCCTTTCTTCATCTTCTTTTCCTATTCTTCTTCTTCTTCTTCTTTCTTCTTCATCTTCTTCTTCTTCTTTCTTCTCTTCATCTCTTGTTCTTTCTTCTTTTTTATCTTTTTTCTTTTTCTTGTTCTTTCTTCTTCTCTTTCTTCGTCTTCTTCTTCTTCATATTGCTTTTTCTTCTGCTTCCATTTCTTCATCTTCTTTGTCCTCTTCTTCTTGCTTCTTCTTCTTTTCTTCTTCTTCTTTCTCTTCTTCTTTCTCTTTTTCGTTTTTCATCTCTTGTTCTTTCTCTTTCTATTCTTTGTCATCTTTTTTGCTTCTTCTTCTTCTTCCTTTAATTCATCTTCTCCTTCGTCTTCTTTTTTTTGTTCTTCCTCTTTCTCCCTTCCTCTTTTTCGACTTCTTCGTCTTCTTCTTCTTCTTATTTCTCTTCTTCTTTCTCTTCTTCTTTTTCTTGCTCTTTCTCTTGCTCTTTAACTTATTTTTCATCTCTTTTGCTTTTCTTCATCTTCTTTTTGTCCTTTTTCTCCTTTTTCATATTTTTTTTCTTACTTCTTCTTCATTTTCTTCATCTTCTTCTTTCTCCTCTTCTTCTTCTTCTTTCTTCTCTTCCTCTTCTTCTTTCTCTTCTTTTTCTTCACTTTCTTTACGTTCTTCTTCCTTCTCGTCCTCTTCTTCTTAATCTTCTTTTTTTACCCTGAACCCATTAAAAATGGGTAATCAGGGTATAATGGTTTTGTTGCAGCCCAAATGTATGTAACAGGCAGAAGGAGGCGTGGCAGACCCTATAAAGTATATATATTCTTGATCAGGACGACAAACAGAGTCGATTGAGCCCTGTCCGTCTGTCTGTCTGTCCGTCTGTCCGTCTGTCCGTCCGTCCGTCTGTCCGTATGTCCGTATGTTTGAACGCGTGGATCTCAGAACCTATAATAGATTTGTGTATATCACGCGCAGGTCGAGTTTGTTTTATAAATTCGATAACTCTTCTCGTTCTTCTTTTATCGATTAAAAACGAAATCGATTTGTCAGTTTTAAAATTATATCTTCTATATCTTGATAGTTAGAGACTCCAAATCTTGTATTTAGCTTAATTGGACTTTTATACAATTTGGTTTTTGTTAAATTTTGGATGCCACGCCCCCTTCGCCCAAATTTTCAAACCACTTATTTCAAATACTAGTGACTTGTGCTTTTGCACACGCACACATATGAATGATATAATTACGCTGCGCAAGTTTGATTACAAAGTCGATCTACAAAAAAAGTTATTAAACATTTAATTTTCCATAACACGCACATATTGGCGCAGCGCAGTCGCTGAGTAAACTGCGCAGTTAGCAGAGCGTATGCGTGTGCGTGTGTATGTATGCATACATATGTATGTATGTACACATGTACATACTGTATATATTTACATATATATAAAAAAAGAGTAACATTGATATAACTTAAATAAAGCCAATATAATATACATATCTACATATATATGAATAGATGAAATGCATTATGTTATTAAACGAAACATTTACCAAACGTTTACGTACATACGCGTTTGGCAACAGCAGCAGAAGCTCTAGAAAACTCGAAGAATTCATAACAACAACAAAGACAAATTGGGGATGAATTTTAAGCAGAAGTTCAGCAGCTCAGTAGCAGTAACTCAGTAGCTCAATAACTTTACTTAGGAATTCGCTATCTCACTCTTATGTATTGCAACGGCTGTGTTGGTAGAAGCGATGATCGCCGACATAAAGTCTCGGGTTCGATTCTCTAAGCTGACGTCAACTTTTTTTATGCAAGTTACTTAATCTTTTTTTTTTTAATTTTTTAATTTAATTTAAAATTATATACAAACTTTGAAGTCCATTTAAAGCCGCCGATAGGCGGGGTTCAGGGTATTTCCTAGTCGGGCACCTCCGACTAGAGTATCCTTACTTGTTCTTCTTCCATTTCTTCATCTTCTTCTTTGTCCTCATCTTCTTCTTCTTCTTCCTACTCTTCCTCTTCTCCTTCAACTTTCTCATCTTCACTTTCTTTTGCAGCTTCTTCCTTCTCTTTCCCTTCTTCTTCTCCTTCTTCATATTCTTTTGCTTCTTCTTCCTTTTCTTCATCTTCTTCTTTGTCCTCTTCTTCTTCTTCTTATTTCTTCTCTTTTTGTTCTTCTTCTTCCTCCTCTTCCTCTTCTGCTTCTTTCTTTTTTTCTTCTTTCAACTCTTGTTCTTTCTCTTGCTATTCTTTTTATCTTTTTTTCTTCTTCTTGTTTTTTTTCTCTTCATCTTTTTCCTCTTTTTTCTTCTTTTTCTGCTTCTTCTACTTCTTCATCTTCTTTTTCTCTTCCTCATCTTACTTTTCTTCTTCTTCTTTCTCTTTTTCTTTTTTCATCTCTTGTTCTTTCTCTTTTTTTACCTTTTTTCTTCTTCTCTTCATCTTTCTGCTCATTTTTTTCTTCATCTTCTTTTTCTGCTTCTTCTACTTTTTCATCTTCTATTTCTCTTCCGCATCTTTCGTTTCTTATTTCTCGTCTTCTTCTTCGTCTTCTTTTTGTTCTTCCTCTTCTTCTTTTTCTCCCTCTTCTACATATTCCTTTTCCTCTTGCTGTTTCTCTTCTTCTTCCTCCTCTTATTTCTTTTCTTATTTCTCTTCTTCTTCTTTTTCTTCGTTTTCATCTTCTTTTTCTTCCTCTTCATCTTCCTTTTCTTCTTCTTCTTCTCCTTCTTGTATCACTTCCTCTTCTTTTTCTTTTTTCTTCTTCTTTCTCTTTTTCTTCTTCGTCATCTTCTTCTTCTTATTATTATTCTTGTTATATTTATTCTTCGTCTTTTTTTCTGCATTTTCTTTTTGTGTTCTTCTGCTTCCTCTTCTCCTTCTTCGCATTTATCTTCTTCTTCTTTCTCTTCTTCTTCTTCTTCTTTTTCTTCGTCTTCATCTTCTTTTTCTTTTTCTGCGTCTTCGTCTTCTTCTTCTTCTTCTTCTTTTCTCTCTTCTGCTTCCTCTTCCTCTTCGTCTTCTTCTTCTGCTTCTCCTTCCTCTCCTTTTTTCGCTTTTTATTCCTCTTCCTTTTCATCTTCCGTTTCTTCATCTTTTTCCTGTTATTCTCCTTATTCTTCTTCCTTTTCCTTTTCCTTTTCCCCTATATCCTCTTCTTCTTCATCTTCTTTTTTCTCTTCTTCTTCTTCTTCTTCAACTTTCTATTTTTCTTTTTTCTTTCGCATCTTCTTCGTTCTCTTTCGCTTCTTCTTTTTCTTCTCTTTCTTCATATTCCTTTTCTGCTTCTTCCTTTTCTTCATCTTCTTCTTTGTCCTCTTCGTCTTCTTCTTATTTCTTCTCATTTTGCTCTTCCTCTTCGTCTTCTTCTTCTGCTTCTCCTCCTTCCTCTTCTTCTTTCTCTTGCTCTTTTTCTTGATCTTTCTCTTCTTTTTCATCTCTTTTGCTTCTTCTTTATCTCCTTTTTTCCTCTTTCTACTTCGTCATATTTTTTTTCTTTTTCTTCTTTTTCCATTTCTTCATCTCCGTCTATGTCCTCTTCTTCTACTTATTTCTTCTCTTCCTCTTCTTCTTCTTCTTTAACTTTCTCATCTTCACTTTCTTTTCCATCTTCTTCCTTCTCTTTCGCTTCTTCTTCTTCTCTCCTTCTTCATATTCTTTTTCTTCTTCTGCCTTTTCTTCATCTTCTTCTTTGTCCTCTTTTTATTCTTCTTCCTTCTCTTTTTGCTCTTCCTCTTCTTCATCTATTTATTCCTCTTTTTCTTCTTCTTTCTCATTTTCTTTCTCTTCTCCTTTCTGTTTTTCTTTTTTAATCTCTTGTTCTTTCTTTTCTTTTTATCTTTATTTTTATACCCTGAACCCATTAAAAATGGGTAATTAAGTTATAATGGTTTTGTTGCAGCTCAAATGTATGTAAGAGGCAGAAGGAGGCGTGGCAGACCCCATAAAGTATATATATTCTTGATCAGGACGACAAGCCGAGTCGATTGAGCCCTGTCCGTCTGTCTGTCTGTCCGTCTGTCCGTATGTTTGAACGCGTGGATCTCAGAACCTATAATAGCTAGAGACTTGAACTTTTTTTTATAGATTCGTGTATATCACGCGCAGGTCGAGTTTGTTTTAGAAATTCGATAACTCTTCTCGTTCTTTTTTTATCGATTAAAAACGAAATCGATTTTCAGTTTTAAAATTATATCTTCTACATCTTTATAGTTAGAGACTCCAAATCTTGTATTTAGCTTAATGGGACTTTTATACAATTTGGTTTTTGTTAAATTTTGGATGCCACGCCCCCTTCGCCCAAATTTTCAAAACACTTATTTCAAATACTAGAGACTTGTGCTTTTGCACACGCACACATATGAATGATATAATTACGCTGCGCAAGTTTGATTAAGAAAGTCGATCTACAAAAAAAGTTATTAAACTTTTAATTTTCCATAACACGCACATATTGGTGCAGCGCAGTCGCTGAGTAAACTACGCAGTTAGCAGAGCGTATGCGTGTGCGTGTGTATGTATGCGTTGCTTGCAATATACATACATATGTATGTATGTACACATGTACATACTGTATATATTTATATATATATAAAATAAGAGTAACATTGATATAAGTTAAAGTCAATATAATAAACATATGAATAGATGAAATGCATTATGTTATTAAACGAAATGTTTACCAAACGTTTACGTACACACGCGCGTGGCTACAGCAGCAGAAGCATCTAGAAAATTCGAAGAATTCATAACAACAACAACAAAGACAAATTGGGGATGAATTTTCAGCAGAAGTTCAGCAGCTCAGTAGCAGTACCTCAGTAGCTCAATAACTTTACTTAGGAATTCGCTATCTCACTCTTATGTATTGCAACGGCTGTGTTGGTAGAAGCGATGATCGCCGACATAAAGTCTCGGGTTCGATTCTCTAAGCTGACGTCAACTTTTTTTATTTATTTATTTATATAAAGAACTTGACTACATTCGTGAGTCAAATTATAAAATTACAAAATTAAAATTATAAACAGAACAGGAAAAAGAATAAGCCTAATACTAACAATATATAGCAATGATATCACCAACCCGATGGGGGTGTTTTATTTGCCGGACCGACGAGCTATGCCCCAAATCACAGCCAGATATGGTTAGTGATATCATTGAAACTAAGCAAGATAGAAGAAGTTAAAAAAAGGTTATAAAAATATAAGAAAAAATAAAAATCTTAAAAAGTAAAATACGACTTATCGTATTATCTTATCTTAAGAAATCACTACACAAATAAGGAGAATTGCATAGGTGGATTCTCACAACTGTGGTGTGTGTGTGATTTCTCTGAAATATGCTAAAAGAGAAGATTTTATTAAGGAAAGAGAGAGTTCAGAACTAAATACAAGGAAATAAGTATTGTACTTAGTACATAGAACACGAAACGCACTGTACAAGGAATAGTTACAGTTACATATAGGTAAATAAAGAGGACAGAAGTGACGAGAAGCACGGGAAGGAACTAGGAAGTTGACTTGAAATAGAAGAGAAGGCGAATCAATACTACCGTTAATTAACTTATGTAGAAAAGTAATACCCAAGACTATTCTACGATTGATTAACGATGGAAGATTCAAAAGAAGAAGCCTACTATGATAAGACGGTAGACAAAGGTTACCATCCCAGTTTAGATTGCGCAAGGCAAAAAGAAGAAATTGCTTCTGAACCGATTCAATACGGTCCTGATACAATTTCTGCTGTGGCGACCATATAATAGAACAATATTCTAAAATAGGGCGTACCAGCGAGACAAAAATAAGTTTAGTGACAAACGGATCATTAAACTCTTTAGACCATCGTTTAATAAAACCAAGTACACTTTTGGCTTCATTAACGATAGTTAGAATATGGGTATTGAATCTAAGTTTACAGTCAAAGAGCACACCGAGATCTTTGATTGTAGAAATACGTTGCAAGGACACATTGTTGATTGTGTAATCAGCAAAAAATGGAATGGTACGACAGAAAGTCATTGTCATACACTTAGAATAATTTAGATGCAACTGACATGCAACGATAACTCTTCTCGTTCTTTTTTTATCGATTAAAAACGAAATCGATTTTCAGTTTTAAAATTATATCTTCTATATCTTGATAGTTAGAGACTCCAAATCTTGTATTTAGCTTAATGGGACTTTTATACAATTTAGATTTTTGTTAAATTTTGGATGCCACGCCCCCTTCGCCCAAATTTTCAAACCACTTATTTCAAATACTAGTGACTTGTGCTTTTGCACACGCACACATATGAATGATATAATTACGCTACGCAAGTTTGATTAAGAAATCCGATCTACAAAAAAAGTTATTAAACATTTAATTTTCCATAACACGCACATATTGGCGCAGCGCAGTCGCTGAGTAAACTGCGTAGTTAGCAGAGCGTATGCGTGTGCGTGTGTATGTATGCGTTGCTTGCAATATACATACATATGTATGTATGTACACATGTACATACTGTATATATTTACATATATATAAAATAAGAGTAACATTGATATAACTTAAAGAAAGCCAATATAATATACATATCTACATATATATGAATAGATGAAATGCATTATGTTATTAAACGAAACGTTTACCAAACGTTTACGTACATACGCGCTTGGCAACAGCAGCAGAAGCTCTAGAAAACTCGAAGAATTCATAACAACAACAAAGACAAATTGGGGATGAATTTTCAACAGAAGTTCAGCAGCACAGTAGCAGTAGCTCAGTAGCTCAATAACTTTACTTAGGAATTCGCTATCTCAATCTTATGTATTGCAACGGCTGTGTTGGTAGAAGCGATGATCGCCGACATAAAGTCTCGGGTTCGATTCTCTAAGCTGACGTCAACTTTTTTTATGCAAGTTACTTAATCTTTTTTTTTTAATTTTTTTATTTAATTTAAAATTATATACAAACTTTGAAGTGCATTTAAAGCCGCCGATAGGCGGGGTTCAGGGTATTTCCTAGTCGGGCACCTCCGACTAGAGTTTCCTTACTTGCTCTTCTTCCATTTCTTCATCTTCTTCTTTGTCCTCATCTTCTTCTTCTTCCTACTCTTCCTCTTCTTCTTCAACTTTTTCATCTTCACTTTCTTTTGCAGCTTCTTCCTTCTCTTTCCCTTCTTCTTCACCTTCTTCATATTCTTTTGCTTCTTCTTCCTTTTCTTCATCTTCTTCTTTGTCCTCTTCTTCTTCATCTTATTTCTTTTCTTTTTGTTCTTCTTCTTCCTCCTCTTCCTCTTCTGCTTCTTTCTCATCTTCTTTCTCTTTTTCTTCTTTCAACTCTTGTTCTTTCTCTTGCTATTCTTTTTATCTTTTTTTCTTCTTCTTGTTTTTTTTTCTCTTCATCTTTCTCCTCTTTTTTCTTCTTTTTCTGCTTCTTCTACTTCTTCATCTTCTTTTTCTCTTCCTCATCTTACTTTTCTTCTTCTTCTTTCTCTTTTTCTTTTTTCACCTCTTGTTCTTTCTCTTTTTTTTATCTTTTTTCTTCTTCTCTTCATCTTTCTCCTCATTTATTTCTTCATCTTCTTTTTCTGCTTCTTCTACTTTTTCATCTTCTATTTCTCTTCCGCATCTTTCGTTTCTTATTTCTCGTCTTCTTCTTCGCCTTCTTTTTGTTCTTCCTCTTCTTCTTTTTCTCCCTCTTCTACATATTCCTTTTCCTCTTGCTGTTTCTCTTCTTCTTCCTCCTCTTATTTCTTTTCTTATTTCTCTTCTTCTTCTTTTTCTTCGTTTTCATCTTCTTTTTCTTCCTCTTCATCTTCCTTTTCTTCTTCTTCTTCTCCTTCTCGTATCACTTCCTCTTCTTTTTCTTTTTTCTTCTTCTTTCTCTTTTTCTTCTTCGTCATCTTCTTCTTATTATTATTATTCTTGTTATATTTATTCTTCGTCTTTTTTTCTGTCTTTTCTTTTTGTGTTCTTCTGCTTCCTCTTCTGGTTCCTCTTCTCCTTCTTCGCATTTATCTTCTTCTTCTTTCTCTTCTTCTTTTTCTTCGTCTTCATCTTCTTTTTCTTTTTCTGCGTCTTCGTCTTCTTCTTCTTCTTTTTTTCTCCCTTCTGCTTCCTCTTCTTCTTCGTCTTCTTCTTCTGCTTCTCCTTCCTCTCCTTTTTTCGCTTTTTATTCCTCTTCCTTTTCATCTTCCGTTTCTTCATCTTTTTCCTGTTATTCTCCTTATTCTTCTTCCTTTTCCTTTTCCTTTTCCCCTATATCCTCTTCTTCTTCATCTTCTTTTTTCTCTTCTTCTTCAACTTTATATTTTTCTTTTTTCTTTTGCATCTTCTTCTTTTTCTTCTCTTTCTTCATATTCCTTTTCTGCTTCTGCCTTTTCTTCATCTTCTTCTTTGTCCTCTTCGTCTTCTTCTTATTTCTTCTCATTTTGCTCTTCCTCTTCGTCTTCTTCTTCTACTTCTCCTCCTTCCTCTTCTTCTTTCTCTTGCTCTTTTTCTTGATCTTTCTCTTCTTTTTCATCTCTTTTGCTTCTTCTTTATCTCCTTTTTTCCTCTTTCTACTTCGTCATTTTTTTTTTCTTTTTCTTCTTTTTCCATTTCTTCATCTCCGTCTATGTCCTCTTCTCCTACTTATTTCTTCTCTTCCTCTTCTTCTTCTTCTTTAACTTTCTCATCTTCACTTTCTTTTCCATCTTCTTCCTTCTCTTTCGCTTCTTCTTCTTCTTCTCTCCTTCTTCATATTCTTTTTCTTCTTCTGCCTTTTCTTCATCTTCTTCTTTGTCCTCTTTTTATTCTTCTTCCTTCTCTTTTTGCTCTTCCTCTTCTTCATCTATTTATTCCTCTTTTTCTTCTTCTTTCTCATTTTCTTTCTCTTCTGCTTTCTGTTTTTCTTTTTTAATCTCTTGTTCTTTCTTTTCTTTTTATCTTTATTTTTATACCCTGAACCCATTAAAAATGGGTAATTAGGTTATAATGGTTTTGTTGCAGCTCAAATGTATGTAAGAGGCAGAAGGAGGCGTGGCAGACCCCATAAAGTATATATATTCTTGATCAGGACGACAAGCCGAGTCGATTGAGCGCTGTCCGTCTGTCTGTCTGTCCGTCTGTCCGTATGTTTGAACGCGTGGATCTCAGAACCTATAATAGCTAGAGACTTGAACTTTTTTTATAGATTCGTGTATATCACGCGCAGGTCGAGTTTGTTTTAGAAATTCGATAACTCTTCTCGTTCTTTTTTTATTATTTTTTGTTATTTATTAAAAACGAAATCGATTTTTCAGTTTTAAAATTATATCTTCTATATCTTGATAGTTAGAGACTCCAAATCTTGTATTTAGCTTAATTGGACTTTTATACAATTCGGTTTTTGTTAAATTTTGGATGCCACGCCCCCTTCGCCCAAATTTTCAAAACACTTATTTCAAATACTAGAGACTTGTGCTTTTGCACACGCACACATATGAATGATATAATTACGCTGCGCGAAGAAAGTCGATCTACAAAAAAAGTTATTAAACATTTAATTTTCCATAACACGCACATATTGGCGCAGCGCAGTCGCTGAGTAAACTGCGCAGTTAGCAGAGCGTATGCGTGTGCGTGTGTATGTATGCGTTGCTTGCAATATACATACATATGTATGTATGTACACATGTACATACTGTATATATTTACATATGTATATATAAAATAAGAGTAACATTGATATAAGTTAAAGTCAATATAATATACATATGAATAGATGAAATGCATTATGTTATTAAACGAAATGTTTATCAAACATTTACGTACACACGCGCGTGGCCACAGCAGCAGAAGCATCTAGAAAATTCGAAGAATTCATAACAACAACAACAAAGACAAATTGGGGATGAATTTTCAGCAGAAGTTCAGCAGCTCAGTAGCAGTAGCTCAGTAGCTCAATAACTTTACTTAGGAATTCGCTATCTCACTCTTATTGCAACGGCTGTGTTGGTAGAAGCGATGATCGCCGACATAAAGTCTCGGGTTCGATTCTCTAAGCTGACGTCAACTTTTTTTATTTATTTATTTATATAAAGAACTTGACTACATTCGTGAGTCAAATTATAAAATTACAAAATTAAAATTATAAACAGAACAGGAAAAAGAATAAGCCTAATACTAACAATATATAGCAATGATATCACCAACCCGATG
>JAWNOX010000091.1:0-20696 GCA_035045555.1 Drosophila fulvimacula
AAGTGAACTGTCTGTCTGTCTGTCCGTCTGTCCGTCTGTCCATATGTTTGAACGCGTGGATCTCAGAACCTATAATATCTAGAGACTTGAACTTTTTTTTAAAGATTCGTGTATATCACTCGCAGGTGGAGTTTGTTTTAGAAATTCCATAACTCTTCTCGTTCTCTTTTATCGATTAAAAACGAAATCGATTTTTCAGTTTTAAAATTATATCTTCTATATCTTGATAGTTAAAGACTCCAAATCTTGTATTTAGCTTAATGGGACTTTTATACAATTTAGATTTTTGTTAAATTTTTGATGCCACGCCCCCTTCGCCCAAATTTTCAAAACACTTATTTCAAATACTAGAGACTTGTGCTTATGCGCACGCACACATATGAATGATATAATTACGCTGCGCAAGTTTGATTAAGAAAGTCGATCTACAAAAAAAGTTATTAAACATTTAATTTTCCATAACACGCACATATTGGCGCAGCGCAGTCGCTGAGTAAACTGCGCAGTTAGCAGAGCGTATGCGTGTGCGTGTGTATGTATGCGTTGCTTGCAATATACATACATATGTATGTATGTACACAAATATATATATACTGTATATATTTACATATATATAAAATAAGAGTAATATTGATATAGCTTAAAGTCAATATAATATACATATGAATAGATGAAATGCATTATGTTATTAAACGAAACGTTTACCAAATACGCGTAAACACGCGCGTGGCAACAGCAGCAGAAGCATCTAGAAAATTCGAAGAATTCATAACAACAACAAAGACAAATTGGGTATGAATTTTAAACAGAAGTTCAGCAGCTCAATAGCAGTAGCTCAGTAGCTCAATAACTTTACTTAGGAATTCGCTATCTCACTCTTATGTACTGCAACGGCTGTGTTGGTAGAAGCGATGATCGCCGACATAAAGTCTCGGGTTCGATTCTCTAAGCTGACGTCAACTTTTTTTATACAAGTTACTTAATCTTTTTTTTTAAATTTTTTAATTTAATTTAAAATTATATACAAACTTTGAAGTGCGTTTCAAGCTGCCGATAGGCGGGGTTCAGGGTATTTCCTAGTTGGGCACCTCCGACTAGAGTTTCCTTACTTGTTCTTCTTCTTTTCCTTCGTCTTCATCTTCTTTTTCTCTTCTTTTTCTTTGTCTTCGTCTTTTTTTTTTCGTCTACATCTTCTTTTTCTTCTTCTTTATTTTCTTCGTCTTTCTTTTCGTCTTCTTCTTCTTTTTCTCCTTCTTCCTCTTCATCTTTCGCTTCTTATTTCTCCTCTTCTTTTTTTTCTGCGCCTTCATCTTCTTTTTTTTTCTTTTTCTTCGTCTTATTTTTCTTCTTCTTCTCGCTCTTCTTCTTCCTCTTCTTTTCGTCTTCTTCTTCTGCTTCTTCTTCTTCCTCTTCTACATTCGCTTCTTATTTCTCTTCCTTTTCATCTTCCGTTTCTTCATCTTTTTCCTCTTATTCTCCTTATTATTCTTCCTTTCCATTTTTCTTTTCCCCTATATCCTCTTCTTCTTCGTCTTCGTTTTTCTCTTCTTCTTCTTCATTTTCTTTTTCTTCTTCTTCTTCTTCCTTTAATTCATCTTCTTGGTCTTCTTCTTCTTCTTCTGCCTCTTTCTCTTCTTTCTCATCTTTTTTCTTCCTCTTCTTCTTTCTTCTCTTCATCTTTCTCCGCCTCTCCTTCTTCATCTTCTTTTTCTGCTTTATCAACTTCTTCATCTCCTTTTCTCTTCCTCATCTTTCGTTTCTTCTTTCTCTTCTTCTTCTTCGTCTTTTTTTGTTCTTCCTCTTCTTCTTCTCCCTTTTCTACATATTCCTCTTCCACTTCCTCCTGCTCTTGCTCTTGTTCTTCTTCTCCTTCCTCAACTTCCTCTTTTTCTTCTTCCTCATCTTATTTCTTTTCTTATTTCTCTTTTTCTTTTTCTGCGTCTTTATCTTCTTTTTCTTCCTCTTCCTTTTCTTCTTCTTCCTCATCTTATTTCTATTCTTATTTCTCTTTTTCTTTTTCTTCGTCTTCATCTTCTTTTTCTTCTTCCCTTTCATCTTCACTTTCTTCATATATTTCCTCTTATTCTCCTTATGCTTCTTTCTTTTTCTTGTTCTTTTCCTTTTCCCTTATATCCTCTTCTTCTTCCTTTTCCTTTTCTTTTTATTTATCTTCTTTTTCTTGTTCTTCTTTTTTCTTTAATTCATCTTCTCCTGCGTCCTCTTCTGGTTCCTCTTCTCCTTCTTCGCACTTATCTTCTTTTTCTTCTTCTTCTTTTTTCTTTAATTCATCTTCTCCTTCGTCCTCTTTTTCTTTTTCTTGTTCTTCCTTCCTTTTTTCGTCTTCATTCTTTTTTTCTTCTTCCTTTAATTGATCTTCTACTACGTCATTTTCTTCTACTTGTTCTTTCTCTGTCTCCCTTCCTTTTTTTCGACTTCTTCTTCTTCGTCTTCTTTCTCTTCTTTTTTTTCTACT
The DNA here is from genome assembly GCA_035045555.1 of Drosophila fulvimacula. Classification (NCBI taxonomy): domain Eukaryota; kingdom Metazoa; phylum Arthropoda; class Insecta; order Diptera; family Drosophilidae; genus Drosophila; species Drosophila fulvimacula. Next base: position 2,474 of record JAWNOX010000091.1, read on the forward strand.
ATTTCTTTCTTGCTCTTTCTTTTCTTTTTCATCTCTTTTGCTTCTTCTTCATCTTCTTTTTTTCCTTTTTCTCCTTCTTCATATTTTTTCTTCTTCTTCGTCTTCTTTTTCTTCTTGTTTTTCTTCGTCTTCGTCTATTTTCTTCGTCTTAATCTCCTTTTTCTTCTTCTCCTTTTCCTTCTTCCTCTTCTTCTTTCGCTTTTTATTCCTCTTCTTTTTCATCTTCCGTTTTTTCATCTTTTTCCTCTTATTCTCCTTTTCCTTTTCCCTTTCCCCTATATAATCCTCTTCTTCTTCTTCAATTTTCTCTTTTTCTTCTTCATCTTCATCTTCTTCTTCCTTTAATTTATCTCCTCCCTTGTCTTCTCCTTCTTCTTCTTCTTCCTCTTTCTCCCTTCCCCTTTTCGTATTCTTATTCTTCCTCTTCTTTCCTTTCTTCTTCTATCTTGTTCTTTCTCTTTCTCTTTCTCTTTCTCTTTCTCTTCTCTCATCTCTTTTGCTTCTTCTTCATCTTTTTTTTCCTTTTTCTCCTTCTTCATATTTTGTTTCTTTTTCTTCTTCTTCCTTTGCTTCGTCTTCTTCTTCTTCGTCGTTCTTCTCTTCAGCTTTTTATTGTTCTTTCTCTTCTTTTTCTTCACTTTCTTTTTATTCTTCTTCCTTCTCGTTCTCTTCTTCTTCTTCTCCTTCTTCATATTCTTTTTCTTCTTCTTCCTTTGCTTGATCTTCTTCTTTGTCCTCTTCTTCTTCTTTTTATTTCTTCTCTTTTTGTTTTTCCTTTTCTTCAGCTTCTTATTCTTCTTCTTCTATCACTTTTTTTTTCAATTCTTCATTCTCTTCTTCTTTCTATTTTTTGTTTCATCTCTTGTTCTTTCTCTTTCTCATCTTTTTATCTTTTTTTCTTCTGCTTGTTCTTTCTTTTATTCATATTTCTCCTCCTCTTCTTCTTCATCTTCTTTTTATTCTTCTTCTTCTTCCTTTAATTCATCTTTTCCTTCGTCTTATTCTTTTTCTTGTTCTTCCTCTTTCACCCTTTCTCCTCTTCCTCTTCTTCTCCCTCTTCTACATATTCCTCTTCCTCTTCTTCTTGCTCTTTCTCTTCTTCTTCTTCTTCTCCTTTCTCCTCTTCCTCATATTATTTCTTTTCTTATTTCTCTTTTTCTTTTTCTGCGTCTTCATCTTCTTTTTCTTCGTCTTCATCTTCTTTTTCTTCGTCTTCTTCTTCTTTTTCCTCTTCTTCCTTATCTTCTTTTTCTTCTTCTTCTTTTTTCTTTAATTCATCGTCTCCTGCGTCCTCTTTTTCTTCTTCTTGTTCTTCCTCTTTCTCCCTTCCTTTTTTCGTGTTCATCATTTTTTTCTTCTTCCTTTAATTAATCTTCTACTTCGTCACCTTCTTCTACTTGCTCTTTCTCTTTCTCACTTCCTTTTTTTCGACTTCTTCGTCTTCGTCTTCTTTTTCTTCTTCTTTTTCTACTTTTTCTTTCTTGCTCTTTCTTTTCTTTTTCATCTCTTTTGCTTCTTCTTCATCTTCTTTTTTTCGTTTTTCTCCTTCTTCATATTTTTTTCTTCTTCTTCTTCTTTTTCTTCTCCCTCTTCTGCATATTCCTCTCCCTTTTGCTCATCTTCTGCGTCTTCTTTTTCTTCTTCTTCTTTCCCTTCTTATTCGTCTTGCTTTTCATCTTCCGTTTCTTCATATTTTTCCTCTTATTCTACTTATTCTTATTCCTTTTCCCTTTCCCATATGTCCTCTTCTTCTTCTTTTTCTTCTTTGTTTCTCTTCTTCATATTCATCTTCTTTTTCTTCTTATTCTTCTTACTTTAATTCTTCTTCTTCTTATTTCCTGCCCCTTTTTCGACTTCTTATTCTTCTTCTTCTTTCTTGCTATTTCTCTTCTATCATCTCTTTTTCTTCTTCTTCATCTTTTTTTTCCTTTTTCTCCTTCTTCATATTTTGTTTCTTCTTCTTCCTTTGCTTCGTCTTCTTCTCCTTCTTCTTATTCTTCTTCTTCTTCTTTCTTCTCTTCCTCTTCTTCTTCTTTCTTTTCTTTTTCTACACTTTCTTTTCATTCTTCTTCATTCTCGTTCTCTTCTTCTTCTTCTTCCATTTCTTCATCTTCTTCTTTGTCCTCTTCTTCTTCTTTCTTCTCTTCCTCTCTTTCTTCTTCTTCAACTTTCTCTTCTTCACTTTCTTTTGCATCTTCTACCTTCTCTTTCGCTTCTTCTTCTTCTTCTTTTTCTCCTTTTTTATATTCTTTTTCTTCTTCTTCCTTTTCTTCATCTTCATCTTTGTCCTCTTCTTCTTCTTATTTATTCTCTTTATGTTCTTCCTCTTCTTCAGCTTCTTATTCCTCTTCTCTCTCTTTTTCTTTCTCTTCTTCTTCCTAATCCTCCTCCTCTTCTTCTTATTTCTCATTTTCTTTCTCTTCTTCTTTTTTTTTTTCTTCTTTCATCTCTTGTTATTTCTGTTTCTCATCTTTTTATTTATTTTTTCTTCATCTTGTTCTTTCTTCTCTTCATATTTCTCCTCCTCTTCTTCTTTATCTTCTTCTTCTGCTTCTTCTACTTCTTCATCTTCTTTTTCTCTTCATAATCTTTCGTTTTTTCTATCTCTTCTTCTTTATCGTCTTCTTTTTGTTCTTCCTCTTCTTCTTCTTCTCCCTCTTCTACATATTCCTTCTCCTCTTATTCTTTTTCTTCTTTCGCCTCTTCTTTCTTTTCTCCTTTATTCATCTCTTGTTTTTTCTCATTCTCTTCTTTCTCATCTAATTTCTTCTTCTTCTCCTTTCTTCCCTTCATCATTCTCCTCCTTTTTTCTTCATCTTCCTTTTCTGCTTCTTCTACTTCTTCATCTTCTTTTTCTCTTCCTTATCTTTCGTTTCTTCTTTCTCTTCTTCTTCTTCGCCTTCTTTTTGTTCTTCCTCTTCTTCTTCTCCCACTTCTACATATTCCTCTTCCTCTTCCTCTTGCTCTTCCTCTTCTTCTTCATCTTCTTCTTCCTCCTCTTCCCTTCTTCTTTTTCCTCATCTTATTTCTTTTCTTATTTCTCTGCTTTTTCTTCGTCTTCATCTTCTTTTTCTTCTTCTTTTATCTCGTTTTCTTATTTTTCGTTTCTTCTTTTTTTTTCTCTTTCTCTTCTTCATCATCTTTTTCTTCGTATTATTATTCTTCTTATTTTTCTACTTCGTTTTTTTTCTTCTTCTTTTTCTTCTTCTTTCTCTTATTTATCTTCTTCTTTTATCTCTTTTTCTTGCTTTTCGTTTCTTCTTCTTTTTTTCTTTTTCTTCTTCACCTTTTTTTCTTATTATTATTATTCTTCATATTTTTCTGCTTCGTCTTTTGTTCTTCCTCTTCTTCTTTTTCTTCTTTTTGTTCTTCTGCTTCCTCTTCTGGTTCCTCTTCTGGTTTCTCTTCTCCTTCTTCGCATTTATCTTCTTTTTCTTCCTCTTCCTCTTCTTCCTTTTCTTCATATTCCTCTTCCCTTTCCTCTTCCTCTTCATCTTCTTTTTCTTCCTCTTCTTCTTCTTCTTCTTCCTCATCTTCTTTCTCTTCTTAATTATCCTCTTTTTTTTCTTCGTCTTCATCGTCTTTTTGTTCTTCCTTTTCATCTTCACTTTCTTCATATATTTCCTCTTATTCTCCTTATGGTTCTTTCTTTTTCTTTTCCCCCTATATCCTCTTCTTCTTCTTCTTTTTCTTCTCCCTCTTCTGCATATTCCTCTCCCTTTTGCTCTTCTTCTGTGTCTTCTTTTTCTTCTTCTTGTTCTCTTTCTTCTTCTTCCTCTTCTTTTCGTCTTCTTCTTCTGCTTCTTCTTCTTCCTCTTCTTCTTTCGCTTCTTATTCGTCTTGCTTTTCATCTTCCGTTTCTTCATATTTTTCCTCTTATTCCTCTTATTCTATCCTCTTCTTCTTTTTTTTCTTTGTTTCTCTTCTTCTTATTCATCTTCTTTTTCTTCTTATTCTTCTTACTTTAATTCTTTTTCTTCTTTGTTTCTCTTCTTCTGACTCATCTTCTTCTTATTCTTCTTACTTTAATTCTTCTTCTTCTTATTTCCTTCCCCTTTTTCGTCTTCTTTTTCTACTTTTTCTTTCTTGCTCTTTCTCTTCTTTTTCAACTATTTTGCTTCTTCGTCATCTTTTTTTTTCTTTTTTCTCCTTCTTCAAATTTTCTTCTTCTTCTTCTTCTCCCTCTTCTGCATATTCCTCTCCCTCTTGCTCTTCCTCTTCTTCCTCCTCTTCCTCTTCCTCTTCTTCTTCTTTTTCTTCGTCTTCATATTCTGTTTCTTCGTCTTCATCTTATTTTTTTTCTTGTTCTTCTTCTTCTGCTTCTTTTATCGCTTCTTCTTCTTTTTTTCTTCTTGTTTCTTTTTTTCTTTTTCATCATCTTCTTCTTATTATTCTTCTTCTAATTTTTCTTCTTCGTCTTAAGTTCTTCCTCTTCGTCTTTTTCTTCTTATTGTTTTTCTGCTTCCTCCTCTGGTTCCTCTTCTTTTTCTTTACATTTATCTTCTTCTTCCTTTTCTTAATATTCCTCTTCCTTTTCCTCTTGCTCTTCCTCCTCTTCTTCTCCTTCTTCGTCCTCCACTTTGTCTTCTTCGTCTTCCTCATCTTATTTCTTTTCTTATTTCTCTTCATCTTCTTTTTCTTCGTCTTCATCTTCTTTATCTTCTTTTTCTTCTTCTTCTTCGTCTTTAACTCCTTTTTCTTCCTCTTTTTCTTCACCTTTCTCTTCTTCTTCGTCTTCTTTCTCCTCTTCTTTATCTTCTTCTTCTTTCTTGCTCTTTTTCGTGCTCTTTCTCTTCTTTTTCATCTCTTTTGCTTCTTCTTCATCTTCTTTTTCCCTTTTTCTCCAACTTCATATTTTTTTCTTCTTCTTCCTCATCCTTTTCTTCAACTTCTTCTTTGTCTTCTTCTTCTTCATCTTCTTTTTCTCTTCCTCATCTTCTTTTCTTCTTTTTCGCATACTTCTTCCTTTTCTTCTTTCACTTTTTCTTTCTCTTCTTCTTCGTCCTCCTCTTTCTCTTCTTCTTCTTTCTCATATTCTTTCTCTTTTTCTTCTTCTTTCTCATATTCTTTCTCTTTTTCTTCTTTCATCTCTTGTTCTTTCTCTTTCTTATTGTTTTATCTTTTTTTCTTTTCTTGTTCTTTCTTGTATTCATCTTTCTCCTCCTCTTCTTCTTCATCTTCTTTTTATTCTTCTTCTTATTCCTTTAATTCATCTTTTCCTTCGTCTTTTTCTTCTTCTTGTTCTTCCTCTTTCACCCTTCCTCATCTTCCTCTTCATCTGCTTCTTCTTCCTCATCTTCTTTCTTTTCTTATTTCTCCTCTTCTTTTTTTTCTTCGCCTTCATTTTCTTTTTCTTCTTCTGCTCCGTCTTCAACTTCTTTTTCGTCTTCTTTTTCTTCACCTTCCTCTTCTTCTTCGTCTTCTTATTCCTCTTCCTTTTCATCTTCCATTTCTTCATCTTTTTCCTTCTATTCTCCTTATTCTTCTTCCTTTTCGTTTTCCCCTATATCCTCTTCTTCTTCTTCTTTTTCTTCTTCCTACTTTCCTTTAATTCATCTTCTCCTTCGTCTTCTTCTTCTTCTTCTTGTTCTTCCTTTTTTCTCTTCTTCTTCATCTTCTTTTTCTTCTTCTTCCTTTAATTAATCTTCTCCTTTGTCTTCTTCTTCTACTTGTTCTTTCTCTTTTTACCTTCCTTTTTTCGCCTTCTTCTTCTTTGTGTTCTTTCTCTTCTTCTTTTGTACTTTTTCTTTCCTGTTCTTTCTCTTGCTCTTCTTTCTCTTCTTTTTCATCTCTCTTGCTTCTTCTTCATCTTCTTTTTTTCCTTTTTCTCCTTCTTCATATTTTTTCTTCTTCTTCTTCTTCTTCTCCCTCTTCTGCATAATACTCTCCCTCTTGCTCTTCCTCTTCTTCTTCTTTTTCTTTCTCATCTTATTTCTTTTCTTATTTCTCTTCTTCTCCCTATTCTTCGTCTTCATCTTCTTTTTCTTCGTCTTCATCTTCTTTTTCATCTTGTTCTTCTTCTTCTGCTTCTTTTATCGCTTCTTCTTCTTTTTTTCTTCTTGTTTCTTTTTTTCATTTTCATCGTTTTATTCTTATTATTATTATTCTTCTAATTTTTCTTCTTCATCTTAAGTTCTTTCTGTTCGTCTTTTTCTTCTTTTTGTTTTTCTGCTTCCTCTTCTGGTTAATCTTCTCCTTCTTCGCATTTATCTTCTTCTTCTTCCTCTTCTTCTTCTTCTTCGTTTCTTCTTCTTCTTTCTTTCTTCATATTCCTCTTCCTTTTCCTCGTATACTTTTTCCTCTTCTTCTTTTTCCTTTCCTTTCTCTTCTTCTCTCTCTTCTTTTTCGCCCTCCTCTTTGTCTTCCTCGTCTTTCTCTTTTTCTTCTCTCATCTCTTGTTCTTTCTCTTTCTCTTTCTCATCGTTTTATCTTTTTTTCTTCTTGTTGTTCTTTCTTCTATTCATCTTTCTCCTCCTCTTCTTTGTCTTCTTTTTATTCTTCTTCTTCTTCCTTTAATTCATCTTTTCCTTCGTCTTTTGCTTCTTCTTGTTCTTCCTCTTTTACCCTTCCTTTTCTTCTTCTTCTTCTTCTTCTTTTTCATCTTCTTTCTTTTCTTATTTCTTCTCTTTTTTTTTCTTCGCCTTCGTCTTCTTTTTCTTCTTTATTTTCTTCGTCTTCATCATCTTTTTCTTCTTCCTTTTCTTCTTTGTCTTCTTCTGTTGCTTCTCCATCTTCCTCTTCTTCTTTCGCTTCTTATTCCTCTCCATTTTCATCTTCCATTTCTTCATCTTTTTCCTCTTATTCTCCTTATTCTTCTTCCTCTTCCTTTTCCTTTTCCCCTATATCCTCTTCTTTTTTTTTCTTCTTCTTCTTCCTTTTCTTCTCTTTCTCCCTTTTTTTTCTCTCTTTTCTTTTTCTTCACTTTCTCTTCGTTCTTCTTTCTTCTCGTTCTCTTCTTCTTCTTTCATTTCGTCATCTTCGTTGTCCTTTTCTTATTTCTTCTCTTTTTGTTATTCCTCTTCTTCATCTTATCTCTCTTCTTCTTTCTCTTTTTCTTCTTTCATCTCATATTCTTTCTCTTTCTATTCTTTTTATCTTTTTCTTCTTCTTCTTTCTTCTCTTTATCTTTCTCCTTCTTTTTTTCCTCATCTTCTTTTTCTGCTTCTTCTACTTCTTTATCTCCTTTTTCTCTTTCGTTTCTTTTTTCTCTTTTTCTTCTTCTTCTTCTCCCTCTTCTAGGTATTGCTCTTCCTTCTCTTCTTCTTCTTCTTCCTCCTCTTCCTCTTCTTCTTCTACTTCCTCGTCTTATTTCTTTTCTTATTTCTCTTCTTCTTCTTTTTCTTCGTCATCATCTTCTTTTTCTTCGTCTTCATCTTTCTTTTCTTCGTCATTATCTTCTTTTTCTTCTTCTTCTTTTATTTCTTCTTCTTCTTTTTTTTTCTTCTTCTTTCTTTTTTTCTTTTTCATCATCTTCGTATTCTTATTATTATTCTTTTTATTTTTTTTCTTTGTCTTTTGTTCTTCCTCTTCTTTTTTTTCTCCTTGTTCTTCTGCTTCGTCATCTGGTTCCTCTTCTCCTTCTTCGCATTTATCTTCTTTTCCTTCTTCCTTTTCTTCATATTCCTCTTATCTATTCTTCTTTCGCTCCTTATTGCTCTCCCTCTTCATCTTCCGTTTCTTCATCTTTTTCCTTTTATTCTCCTTATATCCTCTTCTTCTTCTTCTTCTTATTCTCTTCTTCTTCTTCATCTTTTTTTCTTCTTCTTCTTCTTGTTCTTCCTCTTTTGCCCTTCCTCCTTTTCGTCTTCTTCTTTCTCTTCTTCTTTCTCTTATTCTTTCTCGTTTTCCTCTTTCATCTCTTGGTCTTTCTCCTTCTCTTCATTCACATCTTATTCCTCATCTTATTTCTTTTCTTATTTCTCTTATTTTTCTTCGCTTTCATCTTCTTTTCTTCGTCTTCATCTTCTTTTTCTTCTACTTTTTCTTCTTCTTCTTCTTCTTTTTTATCATCTTCTTATTCTTATTATTATTCTTCTTATTTTTCTTCTTCGTCTTTTGTTCTTCCTCTTCTTTATCTGCCTTTCGTTCTTCTGCTTCCTCTTCTGGTTGCTTTTCTCCTTCTTCGCATTTATTTTCTTCTTCTTCCTCTTCTTTATCTTCTTCCTTTTCTCTCTCTTCTTTCATCTCTTGTTCTTTCTCCTTCTCTTCTTTCTCATCTTTTTTTCTTCTTCTTCTTTTTTCTTCCCTTCATCCTTCTCCTCCTTTTTTTCTTCATCTTCTTTTTTGCTTCTTCTACTTCTTCATCTTTTTTTCTCTTCATCATCTTTCGTTTCTTCTTTCTCCTCTTCTTCTTCGTCTTATTTGTGTTCTTTCTGTTCTTCTTCTTCTCCCTATTCTACATATTCCTCTTCCTCTTCCTCTTCCTCTTCCTCTTGCTCTTCGTCTTCTTCTTCTTCTTCCTCATCTAATTTCTTTTCTTATTTCTCGTCTTTTTCTTCTTCTTCCTCCTCTTCTTCTTCTTCCTCATCTTCTTTCTCTTCATATTTCTTCTCTTCTTTTTTTCTTCGTCTTCATCCTCTTTTTCTTCGTCTTCTTCTCCCCCTTCTACATATTCCTCTTCCTCTTCCTCTTGCTCTTCCTCTCCTCTTCTTCTTCTTCCTCATCTTTTTTTTTCTTATATCTCTTCATCTTCTTTTTCTTCTTCTTCTTCCTCTTGTATCACTTCTTCTTCTTTGTCTTTTTTTTCTTCTTCTTTTTCTTTTTCTTCTTTTTGTTTTTCTGCTTCCTCTTCTGGTTCCTGTTCTCCTTCTTCACATTTATCTTCTTTTTCTTCCTCTTCTTCTTCTTCTTGCTTTTCCTCTTCCTCTTCCTATTCTTCATCTTCCTCCTCTCCTTCTGCTTCTTCTTCTTCTTCCTCATCTTCCTTCTCTTCTTATTTCTCCTCTTCTTTTTTTTATTCGTCTTCATCTTCTTTGTCTTCTTCTTTTTTTTCGTCTTCTTTTTCTTCTTCTTCTTCTCCCTCTTCTACATATTCCTCTTCCTCTTCCTCTTGCTCTTTCTCTCCTCTTATTCTTCTTCCTCGTCTTATTTCTTTTCTTATTTCTCTTCATCTTCTTTTTCTTCCGCATATCTTCTTTTTCTTTTTCTTCTTCTTATTTTTCTTCTTCCTCTTTTATTGTTTCTTCTTCTTTGTCTTTTTTTTCTTCTTCTTTCTCTTTTTCTTCTTTTTCTTTTTCTGCTTCCTCTTCTTATTCCTGTTCTCCTTCTTCACATTTATCTTCTTTTTCTTCCTCCTCTTCTTCTTCTTGCTTTTTCTCTTCCTCTTCCTATTCTTCGTCATCCTCCTCTTCTTCTGCTTCTTCTTCTTCTTCCTCATCTTCCTTCTCTTCTTATTTCTCCTCTTTTTTTTTTTATTTGTCTTCATCTTCTTTGTGTTCTTCTTTATCTTCGTCTTCTTTTTCTTGTTCTTCTTCTCTCTCTTCTTCTTCCTCTCCTTCTTCTTCTTCTTCTGCTTCTCCTTCTTCCTCTTCTTCTTTCGCTTCTTATTCCTCTTCCTTTTCATCTTCCGTTTCTTCATCTTTTTCCTGTTAGTTTCCTTATTCTTCTTCCTTTTCCCCTATATCTGTTTCTTCTTCTTCTTTTTTCTCTTCTTCTTCTTCATCTTCTTTTTTTTTCTTCTTCTTCTTCTTCACCTTCTTCCTTTAATTCATCTTCGCTTTCGCCTTCTTCTTCTTCTCCTTGTTCTTTCTCTTCTCTTCTTTCTTGCTCTTTCTCTTGCTCTTTCTCTTTTTATTCATCTCTTTTGCTTCTCCTTCATCTTCTTTTTTTCATTTTTCTCCTTCTTGTTCTCTTCTTCTTCTTCTTCTTCTTCCATTTCTTCATCTTATTCTTTGTCCTCTTCTTCTTCTTCTTCTTCTTTCTTCCTTTTTTCTTCTTCTTTCTCTTCTTCTTTCGCTTTTTCTTCTTTTATCTCTTGTTCTTTCTTCTTCTTATCTTCTTTTCCTCTCCTTCTTCTTCCTTCTCTTCATCTTTCTCCTTCTCTTCTTAATCTTCTTTTTCGGCTTCGTCTACTTCTTCATCTTCTTCTTCTTTGCCTTCTTCTCCTTCGTCTTCTTCTTTCTCTTCTTCTTTTTCTTATTCATTATCTTTTTCTTCTTTTTATCTCTTGTTCTTTCTCTCTCTTATATTTTTTTCTTCTTCTTTTTTCTTCTCTTCATCTTTCTCCTCCTCTTCTTCTTAATCTTCTTTTTCTGCTTCTGCTACTTCTTCACCTTCTTTTTCTCTTCCTCTTCGTCTTTTTGTTCTTCCTCTTCTTTTCCCTCTTCTACATATTCCCCTTCCTCTTCCTCTTCCTGTTCCTCTTCTTTATTTTCTTCTTCTTTTCTTCTTGTTCTTTGATTTCTTCTTCGTCTTCTTCTTTCTCTTATTCTTTATCTTTTTCTTCATTCATCTCTTGTTCTTCCTCTTTCCCTTCTTTTTATCTTTTTTCTTCTTCTTGTTCTTTCTTCTCTTTCTCTTCTTCTTCTTCTTCAACTTTTTCATCTCCACTTTCTTTTGCATCTTCTTCCGTCTCTTTGGATTCTTCTTCTTCTTTTCCTTCTTTATATTAGTTTTCTTCTTCATCTTATTCTTTGTCCTCTTCTTCATTTTCTTGTTTCTTCTCTTTGGGTTCTTCCTCTTCTTCATCTTCTTATTCATCTTCATCTTTCTCTTTTTCTTTCTCTTCTACTTTCTCTTCTTTTTCTTTCTCCTCTTTATCTTCTCCTTTCTCATCTTCCTTCTTTTTTTCTTCTTTCATCTCTTGTTCTTTCTCTTTCTCATCTTTTTTTTTCTTCTTCTTCGTTCTTCTCTTCATCTTTCTCCTTCTTTTTTTCTTCCTCTTCTTTTTCTGCTCCTTCTACTTCTTCATCTTCTTTTTCGCTTCCTCATCTTTCGTTTTTTCTTTCTCTTCTTATTCGTCTTTTCTTTTTGTTCTTCCTCTTCTTCTCCTTCTGCTTCCTCATCTTCTTTCTCTTCTTATTTCTCCTTTTCTTTTTTTTCTTCGTCTTCATCTTCTTTTTCTTCGTCTTCGTCTTCTTTTTCTTCTTCTTCTCTTCTCTCTTCTCCTTCCTCTTCTTCTTCGTCTTCTTCTTCTGCTTCTCCTTCTTCCTCTTCTTCTTTCGCTCCTTATTGCTCTCCCTTTTCATCTTCCATTTCTTCATCTTTTTCTTCTTATTCTCCTTATTCTTCTTCCGTTTCCTTTTCCCCTATATCCTCTTCTTCTTCTCTTTTTTCTTTTTTATCTTCCTTTTCTTCTCTTTCTCCTCTTGTTTTTCTTTCTTTTCTTTTGCTTCTCTTCGTTCTTCTTTCTTCTCGTTCTCTTCTTCTTATTCCATTTCGTCATCTTCTTTGTCCTCTTCTTATTTCTTCTCTCTTCCTTCTTCCTTGTTCTTCCTCTTCTTCATCTTATCTCTCTTCTTCTTTCTCTTTTTCTTCGTTCATCTCTTATTCTTTCTCTTTCTATTCTTTTTATCTTTTTCTTCTTGTTCTTTCTTCTCTTCATCTTTCTCGTGCTCTTCGTCTTCATCTTCTTTTTCTGCTTCTTCTACTTCTTCATCTTCTTTTTCTCTTCCTCATGTTCCTTTTCTTTTTCTTCTTCTTCTTCTTCCTCTTCTTTCTCATCTTCTTTCTTTTCTTTTTCTTTCGTGCTCTTTCGCTTGCTCTTTGTCTTCTTTTTCATCTCTTTTGCTTCTTCTTCATCTTCTTTTTTTAATTTACTCCTACTGCATATTTTACTTCTGTTCTTCTTCCTTTTCTTCCTCTTCTGCTTTGTCACCTTCTTCTTCTTTCTTCTCTTCCTCTTTTTCTTCTTCAACTTTCTCTTCTTCACTTTTTTGTGCATCTTTTTCCTTCTCTTTCGCTTCTTCTTCTTCTCCTTCTTCATATTCTATTTCTTCTTCTTCCTTTTCTTTATCTTCTTCTTTGTCCTCTTCTTCTTCTTCTTTTTTATTTTCTATTTGTTCTTCCTCTTCTTCAGCTTCTTATTCCTCTTTTTCTTTCTCTTCTCTCTCCCTCTCTCATCTTCCTTCTCTTCTTATTTCTCCTCTTCTTTTTTTTATTCGTCTTCATTTTCTTTGTCTTCTTCTTTTTCTTCGTCTTCGCCTTCTATTTCTTCTTCTTCTTCTCCCTCTTCTACATATTAGTCTTCCTCTTCCTCTTGCTCTTCCTCTCCTCTTCTTCTTCTTCCTCATCTTATTTCTTTTCTTATTTCTCTTCATCTTCTTTTTCTTCCGCTTATCTTCTTTTTCTTTTTCTTCTTCTTATATTTCTTCTTCCTCTTTTATCACTTCTTCTTCTTTGTCTTTTTTGCATCTTCTTTCTCTTATTATTCTTTTTGTTTTTCTGCTTCCTCTTCTGGTTCCTGTTCTCCTTCTTCACATTTATCTTCTTTTTTTCTTCCTCTTCTTCTTCTTCATGCTTTTTCTCTTCCTCTTCCTATTCTTTATCTTCCTCCTCTTCTTCTGCTTCTTCTTCTTCTTCCTCATCTTCCTTCTCTTCTTATTTCTCCTCTTTTTTTTTTATTTGTCTTCATCTTCTTTGTGTTCTTCTTTTTCTTCGTCTTCGTCTTCTTTTTCTTGTTCTTCTTCTCTCTCTTCTTCTTCCTCTCCTTCTTCTTCTTCTTCTGCTTCTCCTTCTTCCTCTTCTTCTTTCGCTTCTTATTCCTCTTCCTTTTCATCTTCCGTTTCTTCATCATTTTCCTCTTAGTCTCCTTATTCTTCTTCCTTTTCCCCTATATCTGATTCTTCTTCTTCTTCTTTTTGCTCTTCTTCTTCTTCATATCCTTTTTCTTCTTCTTCTTCTTCTTCCTCTTCTTCTTCTTCTTCTTCTTCACCTTCTTTCTTTAATTCATCTTCGCCTTCGCCTTCTTCTTCTTCTTCTTGTTCTTTCTCTTTCTCCCATTCTCTTTTTCGTCTTCTTCTTCTTCTTCTTTCTCTTCTCTTCTTTCTTGATCTTTCTCTTGCTCTTTCTCTTTTTACTCATCTCTTTTGCTGCTTCTTCATCTTCTCTTTTTCATTTTTCTCCTTCTTATTTTTTTCTTCTTCTTCTTCCTTTTCTTTATCTTCTTCCTCCATCTTCTTTTTTGCCCTCTTCTTCATCATCTTCTTTCTTCTTCTTCTTCTTATTCTTTCTCCTCTTTTTCTTCACTTTCTTTTCGTTCTTCTTCCTTCTTGTTCTCTTTTTCTTCTTCTTCCATTTCTTCATCTTCTTCTTTGTCCTCTTCTTCTTCTTTCTTCTTTTCTTCTCCTTCTTTCTCATCTTCTTTCTCTTCTTCTTTGTCTTTTTCTTCTTTCATCTCTTGTTCTTTCTCTTTCTTATCTTTTTTTCTTCTCCTTCTTCTTTCTTCTCTTCATCTTTCTCCTCCTCTTCTTCTTAATCTTCTTCTTTTTTTTTCTGCTTCGTCTACTTCTTCATCATCTTTTTCTCTTCCTCATCTTCTTTTTCTTCTTCTTCTTTGTCTTCTTCTTCTTCGTCTTCTTCTTTTTCTTATTCATTCTCTTTTTCTTCTTTTTATCTCTTGTTCTTTCTCTTTCTAATCTTTTTTTCTTCTTCTTTTTTCTTCTCTTCATCTTTCTCCTCCTCTTCTTCTTAATCTTCTTTTTCTGCTTCTGCTACTTCTTCATCTTCTTTTTCTCTTCCTCTTCGTCTTTTTGTTCTTCCTCTTCTTCTCCCTCTTCTACATATTCCCCTTCCTCTTCCTCTTCCTGTTCCTCTTCTTTATTTTCTTCTTCTATTCTTCTTGTTCTTTCTTTGACTTCTTCTTCGCCTTCTTCTTTCTCTTATTCTTTATGTTTTTCTTCATTCATCCCTTGTTCTTTATCTTTCCCTTCTTTTTATTTTTTTTCTTCTTCTTGTTCTTTCTTCTCTTTCTCTTCTTCTTCTTCTTCAACTTTTTCATCTTCACTTTCTTTTGCATCTTCTTCCGTCTTTTTGGATTCTTCTTCTTCTTTTCCTTCTTTATATTATTTTTCTTATTCATCTTCATCTTTCTCTTTTTCTTTCTTTTCTACTTTCTCTTCTTTTTCTTCCTCATCTTTATCTTCTCCTTTCTCATCTTCTTTCTTTTTTTCTTCTTTCATCTCTTGTTCTTTCTTTTTCTCTTCTTTCCCATCTCTTTCTTCTTCTTCTTCTTTCATCTCTTTATCTTTCTCCTTCTTTTTTTCCTCATCTTCTTTTTCTGCTTCTTCTACTTCTTTATCTCCTTTTTCTTTTTCGTTTCTTTTTTCTCTTCTTCTTCTTCGTCTTCTTTTTGTTCTTCCTCTTCTTCTTCTTCTCCCTCTTCTACATATTGGTCTTCCTCTTCTTTTTCTTTCCCCTCTTCCTCTCCTTCTTCTTCTTCCTCGTCTTATTTCTTTTCTTATTTCTCTTTTTCTTCTTTTTCTTCGTCTTCATCTTTCTTTTCTTCGTCTTCATCTTCTTTTTCTTTTATTTCTTCTTCTTCTTTTTTTTTCTTCTTTTTCTTTTATTTCTTCTTCTTCTTCTTTTTCTTCTTCTTTCTCTTTTTCTTTTTCATCATCTTCTTATTCTTATTATTATTCTTTTTATATTTTTTCTTCGTCTTTTGTTCTTCCTCTTCTTTTTCTTCTCCTTGCTCTTCTGCTTCGTCATCTGGTTCCTCTTCTCCTTCTTCGCATTTATCTTCTTCTCCTTCTTCCTTTTCTTCATATTCCACTTCCTTTTCCTCTTCCTCTACTTTTCTTCGTCTTCGTCTTCCTCATCTTCTTTCTCTTCTTTTTTTTCTTCGTCTTCATCTTCTTTTTCGTCTTCTTTTCTTCGTCCTCATCTTCTTTTTCTTCTTCATTTTCTTGAGTCTTCTTCATCTTCTTTCTCTTCTTCTTCCTCTTCTTCTATGTCTTCTTCTTTTGCTTCCCTTTCTTCCTATTCTTCTTTCGCTTCTTATTTCTCTTCCACTTCATCTTCCGTTTCTTCATCTTTTTCCTTTTATTCTCCTTATTCTTCTTCCTTATTCTTTTCCTTTTCCCCTATATCCTCTTCTTCTTCTTCTTCTTCTTCATCTTCTTTTTCTTCTTCTTCTTCTTGTTCTTCCTCTTTTTCGTCTTCTTCTTCGTCTTCTTCTTTCTCTTCTTCTTTCTCTTATTCTTTCTCTTTTTCCTCTTTCATTTCTTGGTCTTTCTCTTTCTCTTCTTTCTCATCTTATTCCTCATCTTATTTCTTTTCTTCTTTCCCTTATTTTTCTTCGCCTTCATCTTCTTTTCTTCTTCTTCATCTTCTTTTTCTTCTACTTTTTCTTCTTTTTCTTCTTCTTTCTCTTTTTCTTTTTTATAATTTTCTTATTCTTATTATTATTCTTCTTATTTTTCTTCTTCGTCTTTTGTTCTTCCTCTTCTTTATCTGCTTTTCGTTCTTCTGCTTCCTCTTCTCCTTCTTCGCATTTATTTTCTTCTTCTTCCTCTTCTTCTTCTTCTTCCTCATCTTCTTTCTCTTCTTATTTCTCATCTTTTCCTTTCTTTCGTCTTCGTCTTCTTTTTCTTCTTCCTTTTCTCTCTCTTCTTTCATCTCTTGTTCTTTCTCTTTCTCTTCTTTCTCATCTTTTTTTCTTCTTTTTCTTCTTTCATCCCTTCATCCTTCTCCTCCTTTTTTTCTTCATCTACTTTTTTGCTTCTTTTACTTCCTCATCTTCTTTTTCTCTTCACCATCTTTCGTTTCTTCTTTCTCCTCTTCTTCTTTGTCTTATTTGTGTTCTTCCTGTTCTTCTTCTTCTCCCTCTTCTACATATTCCTCTTCCTCTTCCTCTTCCTCTTCCTCTTCCTCTTCCTCTTGCTCTTCGTCTTCTTCTTCTTCTTCCTCATCTTCTTTCTCTTCATATTTCTCGTCTTCTTCTTTTTCTTCGTCTTTATCTTCTTTTTCTGCGTCTTCATTTTATTTTTCTTCCCCTTCTTCTTCTTCTTCTTCTTCTGCTTCTTCTTCTTCTTCTTTTACCTCTTCTTCTTTCTTTTCTTTTTCATCATCTTCTCAATATTACTCTTCTTCGTTTTTTTTGCTTCCTCTTATTCTTTTTTCTTCTTTTTGTTCTTCGGCTTTCTCTTCTCCTTCTTCGCATTTATATTCTTCTTCTTCCTTCTCTTCTCCTTCTTCCTTTTCTACATATTCCTCTTCCTTTTCCTCTTCCTCTTCTTCGTCTTCCTCTTCTTCATCTTCTTCCTCATCTTCTTTCTCATCTTCTTTCTCATCTTCTTTCTCATCTTCTTACTCTTCGTATTGCTCCTCTTTTTTTTTTCGTCTGCTTCTTTTTCTTCGTCTCCGTCTTCTTTTTCTTCCTCTTCTCTCTCTTCTTCTTTTTCATCTACTTTCTCTTTTTCTTCTTTCATCTCTTCTTCTTTCTCTTTATATTCTTTTGATCTTTTTTTTTTCTTCTTCTTTCTTCTCTTCTTCTTCTTTTTCTTCTTCAACTTTCTCATCGACACTTTCTATTGCGTCTTCTTTCTTCTCTTTCTCTTCTTCTTTCTCTTCTTCTTCTTCCTCTTCTTCTTTCTTCTCATCTTCTTTCTCTTTTTCTTCTTTCATCTCTTGTTCTTTCTCTTTTTTTCTTTTTATCTTTTTTTCTTCTTCTTCTTCTTTCTTCTCTTTATCTTTCTCCTTCTTTTTTTCCTCATCTTTTTTTCTGCTTCTTCTACTTCTTCATCTTCTATATCTCTTCCTCATCTTTCGTTTCTTCTTTCTCTTCTTCTTCTTCGTCTTATTTTTACTCTTCCTCTACTTCTTTCCCTTCCTCAACTACATATTGCTCTTCCTTTTCCTCTTGCTCTTCCTCTTCTTTTTCTTCTTCTTCAGCTTTCTTCTCCTCTTCTTTTTCATCTTCTCTTTTTTCCTCTTCTTCATCTTCTTCTTTCTCTTTTTCTTCTTCTTCCTCTTCTTCTTACTCTTATTGTTCTTCTTTCCTCCTCCTCTTCTTCTTCTTCTTACTCTTTTTCTTCTTTCATCTCTTGTTCTTTCTCTTATTTTTATTTTTTTTCCATCTTCTTGTTCTTTCATCTTTCTCCTCCTCTTCTTCTTCATCTGCTTTTTCTGCTTCTTCTACTTCTTCATCATCTTTTTCTCTTCCTCATCTTCCTTTTCTTTTTCTTCTTTGCCTTCTTCTTTTTCTTCGTCTTCTTCTTTCTCTTATTCTCTTTTTTTTCTTTCATCTCTTTTTCTTTCTCTTTCTCTTCTTTCTCATTTTTTTTTCTTCTTCTTTCTTCTCTTCATCTTTCTCCTCCTTTTTTTCTTCATCTTCTTTTTCTGCTTATTTTACTTCTTCATCTTCTATTTCTCCTTCTCATCTTTCGTTTTTTCTTTTCTTCTTCTTCTTCTTCCTCTTCTTCTTCTTCCCCCTCCTCCTCTGCTTCTTTTTCCTCATCTTATTTCTTTTCTTATTTCTCTTCTTCTTCTTTTTCTTCGCCTTTGTCTTCATCTTCCTTTTCTTCTTCTTCTTTTATCTCTTCTTCTTCTTTTTCTTTTCTTCTTCTTCTTTCTTTTTTTCGTCTTCTTCTTCTTCTTCCTTTTGTTCATATTCCTCTTCCTTTTCTTCTTCCTATTCTTCTTCTTCTCTTCTTATTTCTCATCTTCTTTCTCTTCTTATTTCTCCTTTTCTTTTTTTCTTCGCCTTTATCTTCTTTTTCTTCGTCTACGTCTTTTTTTCTTCGTCTTCATCTTCTTTTTCTTCGTCTACATCTTCTTTTTCTTCTTCTCTTTCCTTGTTCTTCGTCTTTTTCTTCGTCTTCTTCTTCTCCTTCTCCTTCTCCTTCTTCCTCTTCTTCTTTCGCTTTTTATTTCTCCTCTTTTTTTTTTCTTCGTCTTCATCTTCTTTTTCTGCTTCTCCTTCTTCCTCTTCTTCTTTCGCTTCTTATAGCTCTTTTTTTCATTTTCCGTTCCTTCATCTTTTTCCTCTTATTCTCCTTATTCTTCTTCCTTTTCCTTTTCCTTTTCTCCTAGATCTTTTTCTTCTTCTTCTTTTTTTTCTCTTCATCTTTCTCCTCCTTTTTTTCTTCATCTTCTTTTTCTGCTTTTTCAACTTCTTCATCTTGTTTTTCTTCTTTCTCTTCTCCTTCTTCGTCTTTTTTTGTTGTTCCTCTTCTTCTTCTTCTCCCTCATAAAAGGTAATAAGTGTCTCAAGACTCTCTTGGGCATCTAAGAGTAAAAAAAACGTATTGAATAGAAATGTTAATTTTTTTTATTCATATGATAT
>JAWNOX010000092.1:0-93537 GCA_035045555.1 Drosophila fulvimacula
AGGAAGAAGAATGAAAATAAAGTGAAGAAATAGAAGAGAAAGAAGAAGAAGAAGAAGAGGAAGAGGAAGAGAAGAAAGAAGAAGAAGAAGAAAAATGATGACAAAGAAAAGAAAAAGAAAGAACAAGAAATGAAAGAAGAAAAATAGAAAGAATAAAAAAATATAAATAAGGAGAAAAAGTAAAGAAAGAAGATGAAGAAGAAGCAAAAGAGATGAAAAAGAAGAGAAAGAGCAAGAAAGAAAAAGAAGAGAAAGAAGAAGATAAAGCAGAAGACGAAAAAGAGGAAGGGAGAAAGAGGCAGAACAAGAAGAAGAAGAACACGTAGGAGAAGATGAATTAAAGGAAGAAGAAAAAAAAGAAACAAAAGAAAAATGAAGAAGAAGAATGGACAAAAGAAGAAGAAAATACAATATAGGGGAAAAGGAAAAGGAAGAAGAATAAGAAGCGAAAGAAGACGAGGAACAAAAAGTAGCAGAAAAAGAAGATGAAGACGAAGAAAAAGAAGAGGAATTAGAAGACGAGAAATAAGAAGAGAAAAAAAAATGAGTAAGAAGAAGAAGGAGAGGAGGAAGAAGAAGAAGAGGAAGAGGAAAAAGAAGATGAAGACGAAGAAAAAGAAGAAGAAGAGAAATAAGAAAAGAAATAAGATGGGGATGAAGAAGAAGAGGACCAGGAGAAAGAAGAAACGAAAGATGAGGAAGAGAAAAAGAACATGAAGAAGTAGAAAAAGAAGAGAAAGAAGAAGAGGAGGAAGAAGAAGAAGGAAGGAAGAAAAAGAAGACGAAGAGTAAGAGGAAGAGGTAGAGGAATATGTAGAAAAGGGAGAAGAAGAAGAAGAGAAAAGAACAAAAAGAAGACGATAAAGAAGAAGAGATGAGGAAGAGAAAAAGAAGATGAAGAAAAAAACGTGGAGAAAGATGAAGAGAAGAAAGAAGAAGAAGAAGAAAAAAAGATGAGAAAGAAGAGAAAGAGAAAGAACAAGAGATGAAAGCAGAAAAATAGAAAGAAGAGAAAGAAGAAGACGAAGATGAAGAAAATAAGAAAAGGAAGATGACGAAGAGAAAAATAAGATGAAGAAGTAGAAGAAGCAGAAAAAGAAGATGAAGAAAAAAAGGAGGAGAAAGATGAAGAGAAGAAGGAAGAAGAAGAAGAAGAAAGACGAGAAAGAAGAGAAAGAGAAAGAACAAGAGATGAAACCAGAAAAATAAAAGGAATAAGAGAAAGAATAAGAAGACAAAGAAGAAGAAAAGAAGAAAAGGAAGATGAGGAAGAGAAAAAGGAGATGAAGAAGTAGAAGAAGCAGAAAAAGAAGATGAAGGAAAAAAGAAGAAGAAGAAGAAAAAGAAGAAACAGGTAAGGAAAGTCTAGTCGGAAGTACCCGACTAGGAAATACCCTGAACCCCGCCTATCGGCGGCTTTAAATGCACTTCAAAGTTTGTATATAATTTTAAATTAAATTAAAAAAAAAAAAAAAAAAAAACGATTAAGTAACTTGCATAAAAAAAGTTTTGACGTCATCTTAGAGAATCGAACCCGAGACTTTATGTCGGCGATCATCGCTTCTACCAACGCAGGCGTTGCAATACATAGGAGTGAGATAGCGAATTCCTAAGTAAAGTTATTGAGCTACTGAGCTACTGCTACTGAGCTGCTGAACTTCTGCTTAAAATTCATCCGCAATTTGTCTTTGTTGTTGTTATGAATTCTTAGAATTTTCTAGATGCTTCTGCTGCGGTTGCCATGCGCGTGTGTGTGTACGTAAACGTTTGATAAACGTTTCGTTTAATAACATTATGCATTTCATCTATTCATATGTATATTATATTGACTTTATTTAAGTTATATCAATGTTACTCTTATTTTATGTATATGTAAATATATACAGTATGTACATGTGTACATACATATGTATGTATATTGCAAGCAACGCACATACACACGCATACGCATACGCTCTGCTAACTGCGCAGTTTACTCAGCGACTGCGCTGCGCCAATATGTGCGTGTTATGGGAAACTAAATGCTTAATAACATTTTTTGTAGATCGACTTTCTTAATCAAACTTTCGCAGCGTAATTATATCATTCATATGTGTGCATGTGCAAAAGCACAAGTCTGTTGTATTTGAAATTAGTGATTTGAAAATTTGGGCGAAGGGGGCGTGGCATCCAAAATTTAACAAAAATCAAAATTGTATAATTAACCTTAATACAAGATTTGGAGTCTCTAACTATCAAGATATAGAAGATATAATTTTAAAACTGAAAATCGATTTCGTTTTTAATCGATAAAAAAAACGAGAAGAGTTATCGAATTTCTAAAACAAACTCGACCTGCGCGTGATATACACGAATCTATAAAAAAAGTTCAAGTTTCTAGCTATTATAGGTTCTGAGATCCACGCGTTCAAACATACGGACAGACGGACGGACAGACAGACGGACGGACAGACGGACTGGGCTCAATCGACTCGGCTTGTGGTCCTGATCAAAAATATATATACTTTATGGGGTCTGCCATGCCTCCTTCTGCCTGTTACATACATTTGGGCTGCAACAAAACCATTATACCCTGATTACCCAATTTTAATGGGTTCAGGGTATAAAAATAAAGATAAAAAGAAAAGAAAGAACAAGAGCTGAAAAAAGAAAAAGAGAATGAAGAAAAGAAAAAAGATGAGATAGAAGAAAAGGAAGAGGAATAAAAAGATGAAGAAGAGGAAGAACAAAATGAGAAGAAATAAGAAGAAGAAGAAGAGGACAAAGAAGAAGATGAAGAAAAGGAAGAAGCAGAAAAGGAATATGAAAAAGGAGAGAAGAAGAAGAAGCGAAAGAGAAGGAAGAAGATGCAAAAGAAAGTGAAGAATAAAAAGTTGAAGAAGAAGAATTAGAGGAAGAGAAGACAGGAGAGGACAAAGAAGAAAATCAAAAAAATGGAAGAAGAAGAAGAGAACGAGGAGGAAGAAGAACCAAAAGAAAGTGAAGAAAAAGAAGAGGAAGAAGAGGAAGAGGAAGAGAAAGAGTAGAAAGAAAAAGAATAAGAAAAAAGATGAGGAAGAAGAGAAAGAGAAAGACCGAGAGATAAAGAAGAAAAAGAAAAAGAAGAAGAAAAAGAAGAAGAAAAGGAAGATGAGGAACAGAAAAAGAAGGTGAAGAAGTAGGAAAAGCAGAAAAATAAGACGATGAAGAAGAGGAGGTGAAAAATGAAGAGAAGAAAGAACAAGAAGAAGAAAAAAAAAATAAAAAGAATTGAAAGACAAAGAAGAGGAAATGAAAGAATAAAAAGACAAAGAAGAAGAGTAAGAAAATGAAGAAGAGAAAAAAGAACAAAAAGAGAAGAAATAAGAAGAAGAATAAGAAGAAGAATATGAAGAAATGGAAGACGAAGAAAAGAACGAGAAGGAAGAAGAATGAAAGTGAAGAAAAAAAGAGAAAGAAGAAGAAGGGGAAGAGAACAAATAAGAAGAAGAGGACAAAGAAGAAGAAAAAGAAGATGATGAAGAAGAAGAGAAAAAAGAAGATGAAGAAGATGAGGATATGGGGGAAAAGGAAAAGGAAAAGGAAGAAGAATAAGGAGAATAACAGGAAAAAGATGAAGAAATGGAAGATGAAAAGCAAGAGGAATAAGAAGCGAAAAAAGGAGAGGAAGGAGAAGCAGAAGAAGAGGAAGCAGAAGAGAGAGACGAAGAAGAAGAAGAAGAAGAAGAAGAAGTCGAAGACGCAGAAAAAGAACACAAAGACGAAGAAAAAGAAGAAGAAGGAGAAGAGAAAGAAGAAGAAGATAAATGCGAAGAAGGAGAAGAGGAACCAGAAGAGGAGGCGGGAGAAAAAAAAAGAAATGGCAGAAAAAAAGACAAAAAAGTAAAATAAGAAGAATAATAATAAGAAGAAGAAGATGACGAAGAGGAAAAAGACAAAGAAGAAAAAAAGAAAAAGAACAAGAAGTGATAAAAGAAGGAAAAGAAGAAGAAGAAAAGGAAGATGAAGAGGAAGAAAAAGAAGATGAAAATGAAGAAAAAGAGGAAGACGAGAAATAAGAAAAGAAATAAGAGGAGGAAGAAGAAGAGAATGAGCAAAAAGAGAAGAAATAAGAAGTAGAAGAAGAGGACAAAGAAGAAGGTGAAGAAAAGGAAGCAGAACAAAAGGAATATGAAGAAGGAGAAGGAGAAAAAGAAGAAGCGAAAAAGAAGGAAGAAGATGCAAGAGAAAGTGAAGAATAGAAAGTTGAAAAAGAAGAAGAAGAGGAAGAGAAGAAAGGAGAGGACAAAGAAGAAGATGAAGAAATGAAAGAAAAAGAAGAAGAAAAAGAGAATGGGAAGGAAGAAGAACCAAAAGAAAGTGAAGAAGAAGAAGAGAAAGAAGAAGAAGAAAAGGAAGATAAGGAAAAGAAAAAGAAGATGAAGAAGTAGAAGAAGACGAAAAATAAGACGAAGACGAAGAGGAGGTGAAAAATTAAGAGAAGAAAGAACAAGAAGAAGAAAAAAACATAAAAAGAATTGAAAGACAAAAAAGATTAAATGAAAGAACAAAAAGAGAAAGAAGAGGAGTAAGACGATGAAGAAGACGAAGAACAAAAAGAGAAGAAACAAGAAGAGGACAAAGAAAATGAAGAAATGGAAGAAGAAGAAGAGAACGAGAAGGAAGAAGAACGTACAGAAAGTGAAGAAAAAAAGAGAAAGAAAAAGAAGAAGAAGAAGAAGAGGAAGACAAGAAATAAGAAGAAGAGGACAAAGGTGAAGATGAAGAAAAGAAAGAAGAAGAAACAAAATATGAAGAAGAAGAAGAAGACGAAGGAGAAGATGAATTAAAGGAAGAAGAAGAAGAAAAAGAAGATGATGAAGAAGAAGAGAAAAAAGAAGATGAAGAAGAAGAGGATATAGGGGAAAACGAAAAGGAATAAGAATAAGGAGAATAACAGGAAAAAGTTGAAGAAACGGAAGATGAAAAGGAAGAGGAATAAGAAGCGAAAAAAGGAGAGGAAGGAGAAGCAGAAAAAAAGACGAATAATAATAATAAGAAGAAGATGACGAAGAAGAAAAAGAGAAAGAAGAAGAAAAAAGAAAAAGAAGAGGAAGTGATAAAAGAAGGAGAAGAAGAAGAAAAAAAGGTGAAGAGGAAGAAAAAGAAGATGAGAACGAAGAAAAAGAAGAAGAAGAGAAATTAGAAAAGGAATAAGAGGAGAAAGAAGAAGAGAAAGAGCATGAGGAAAAGGAATATGTAGAAGAGGGAGAAGAAGAAGAAGAGGAAGAACAAAAAGAAGACGAAGAAGAAGACGAGAAATAAGAAACGAAAGATGCGGAAGAGAAATAGAAGATGAAAAAGTAGAAGAAGCAGAAAAAGAAGATGAAGAAAAAAAGGAGGAGAAAGATGAAGAGAAGAAGGAAGAGAAGAAGAAAAAAGATAAAAAAAAAGAGAAAGAGAAAGAACAAGAGGTGAAAAAAGAAAACGAGAAAGAAGAAGAGAAAGAAGAAGAGAAAGAAGAAGAAGAAAAGTAAGAAGAGGAAGAGAAAAAGAAGATGAAGTAGAAGAAGCAGAAAAAGAAGAAAAAAAGAGGCGAAAGATGAAGAGAAAAAAAAACAAAAAGAAGAAAAAAAGATAAAAAGAAGAGCAAGAGAAAGACCAAGAGATGAAACAAGAAAAAAAAAGAAGATGAGAAAGAAGCAGAAGACGAAGAGGAGGAAGAAGAAGAACAAAAAGAGAAGAAATAAGAAGAAGAAGAAGAAGAAGAGGACAAAGAAGAAGATGAAGAAAAGGAAGAAGAAGAAGAAGATATGAAGAAGGAGAAGAAGAAGCGAAAGAGAAGGAAGAAGCTGTAAAAGAAAGTGAAGATGAGAAAGTTGAAGAAAAAGAAGAAGAGGAAGAGAGGAAAGGAGAGGAAGAAGAGGAGAAAGAAGAAGATGAAGAAAATGAAGAAAAAAAATATGAAGAAGGAGAAAAAGGAAAAAAAGAAGATGATGAAAAAGCAAAAGAGATGAAAAAGAAGTTAAAGAGCAAGAGAAAGAGCAAGAACAAAGAAGAAGAGAAAGAAGAAGAGAAATAAGAAGAAGAAGAAGAAGACGAAGAAGTCGAAAAAGAGGAAGGGAGAAAGAGGAAGAACAAAAAGAAGAAGACGAATCAGAAGATGAATTAAAGGAAGAAGAAGTAGAAGAAAAAGAAGAAGAAGAAGAGGAAGGGAAGGAAGAAGAAGAAGAAGTAGAAGAAGCAGAAAAAGAAGACGAAGAAAAAAGGAGGAGAAAGATGAAGAGAAGAGAGAAGAAGAAGAAGCAAAAAGATGAGAAAGAATAGAAAGAGAAAGCACAAGAGATGAAAGACGAAAAAGAGAAACAAGAAGAGAAAGAAGATGAAGAAGAGGAAGAACAAAGAGAGAAGCAATAAGAATAGGATAAAGAAGATGAAGAAATGGAAGAAGAAGAAGAAGAAGAAGAGAACGAGAAAGACGAAAGAACCAAAAGAAAGTGAAGAAAAAGAAAAGAAAGAAGAAGAAGAAGAAGAGAAAGAGAAGAAAGAAAAGAAGAAGAAGAAGAAGACAAAGAAGAAGATGAAGAAGAAGCAAAAGGAGTGAAAAAGAGGAGAAAGAGAAAAAGAGAAAGAGCAATAAAGAAGAATAAGAGAAGGAAGAAGAGAAAGAAGACGGAGAAGACAAAAAAAGGAAGGGAGAAAGAGGAAGAACAAGAAGAAGAAAAAGAAGATGATGAAGAAGAAGAAGAAGAAGAAGAGGAAGAGAAGAAAAAAGAAGAAGAAGAGGACAAATAAGAATATGAAGAAAAGGAAGAAGAAGAGGAAAGGGAGGAAGAAGAAGTAGAGAAGAAGAAGAAAAAAAGGAAGATGAAGAGGAAGAAAGAGAAGATGAAAACGAAGAAAAAGAAGAAGAAGAGAAATAAGAAAAGAAATCAGAGGAGGAAGAAGAAGAAGAAGAACAGAAAGAGCAAGAGGAAAAGGAATATGTAGAAGAGGGGGAAGAAGAAGAAGAACAAAAAGAAGACGAAGAAGAAGACGAGAAATAAGAAACGAAAGATTCGGAAGAGAAATAGAAGATGAAAAAGTAGAAGAAGCAGAATAAGAAGATGAAGAAAAAAAGTGGAGAAAGATGAAGAGAAGAAAGAAGAGAAGAAGTAAAAAAGATAAAGAAAAGAGGAGAAAGAACAAGAAGTGAAAAAAGAAAAAGAAGAAGAAGAAAAGTTAGATGAGGAAGAGAAAAAGAAGATGAAGAAGTAGAAGAAGCAGAAAAAAAGAAAAAAGGAGGAGAAAGATGAAGAGAAAAAAAAGAAGAAAAAAAGATAAAAAGATAAAAAGAAGAGCAAGAGAAAGACCAAGAGATGAAACAAGAAAAAGAGAAAGAAGATGAGAAAGAAGCAGAAGAGGAAGAGGAGGAAGAAGAAGAACAAAATGAGAAGAAATAAGAAGAAGAAGAAGAGGACAAAGAAGAAGATGAAGAAAAGGAAAAAGAAGAAAAAGAATATGAAGAAGGAGAAGAAGAAGGGAAAGAGAACGAAGAAGCTGTAAAAGAAAGTGAAGATGAGAAAGTTGAAGAAAAAGAAGAAGAGGAAAGAAGAAGAAGAAGAGGAGAAAGAAGAAGATGAAGAAAATGAAGAAGAAAAAGAAAAAAATATGAAGAAGGAGAAAAAGGAAAAAAAGAAGATGATGAAAAAGCAAAAGAGATGAAAAAGAAGTTAAAGAGCAAGAGAAAGAGCAAGAACAAAGAAGAAGAGAAGGAAGAAGAGAAATAAGAAGAAGAAGAAGAAGACGAAGAAGTCGAAAAAGAGGAAGGGAGAAAGAGGAAGAACAAAAAGAAGAAGACGAAGGAGAAGATGAATTAAGGGAAGAAGAAGTAGAAGAAAAAGAAGAAGAAGAAGAAGATGAAGAGGAAGGGAAGAAAGAAAAAGAAGAAGTAGAAGAAGAAGAAAAA
Organism: Drosophila fulvimacula; assembly: GCA_035045555.1. Classification (NCBI taxonomy): domain Eukaryota; kingdom Metazoa; phylum Arthropoda; class Insecta; order Diptera; family Drosophilidae; genus Drosophila; species Drosophila fulvimacula. The sequence continues at coordinate 7,907 of JAWNOX010000092.1, forward strand.
GAAGATGAAGAAAAAAGGAGGAGAAAGATGAAGAGAAGAAAGAAGAAGAAGAAGCAAAAAAGATGAGAAAGAATAGAAAGAGAAAGCACAAGAGATGAAAGACGAAAAAGAGAAAGAAGAAGAGAAAGAAGATGAAGAAGAGGAAAAACAAAAAGAGAGAAGCAATAAGAATAGGATAAAGAAGATGAAGAAATGGAAGAAGAAGAAGAAGAAGAAGAGAACGAGAAAGACGAAAGAACCAAAAGAAAGTGAAGAAAAAGAAAAGAAAGAAGAAGAAGAAGAAGAGAAAGAAAAGAAGAAGAAGAAGAGAAAGAAAAGAAGAAGAAGACAAAGAAGAAGATGAAGAAGAAGCAAAAGGAATGAAAAAGAGGAGAAAAAGAAAAAGAGAAAGAGCAAGAAAGAAGAAGAAGAGAAGGAAGAAGAGAAAGAAGACGGAGAAGACAAAAAAAGGAAGGGAGAAAAAGGAAGAACACGAAGAAGAATAAAAAGAAGATAAAGAAGAATAAGAAGAAGAAGAAGAAGAAGAAGAAGAAGAGGAAGAGAAGAAAAAAGAAGAAGAAGAGGACAAATAAGAATATGAAGAAAAGGAAGAAGAAGAAAAAGAATATGAAGAAGGAGAAAAAGGAAAAAAGAAGATGAAGAAGAAGCAAAAGGAATGAAGAAGAGGAGAAAGAGCAGGAAAGAAGAAGAAGAGAAAGAAGACGGAGAAGACAAAAACGAAGGGAGAAAGAGGAAGAACAAGAATAAGAAGAAGAAGAAAAAGAAGATGGAGAAGAAGAAAAGAAAAAAAAGAAGAAGAAGAAGAAAAGAACATAGGGGATAAGGAAAAGGAAAAAAAAGAAGAATAAGGAAAATCAGAGGAAAAAGATGAAGAAATGGAAGATGAAAAGAAAGAGGAATAAGAAGCGAAAGAAGAAGGGAAAGAAGAAGAAGAAAAGAAGAAAAGGAAGATGAGGAAGAGAAAAAGAAGATGAAGAAGTAGAAGAAACAGAAAAAGAAGATGAAGAAAAAAAGGAGGAGAAAGATGAAGTGAAGAAGAAAGAACAAGAAGAAAAATAAAATATAGAAAGAAGAGAAAGAACAAGAGATGAAAGAAGAAAAAGAGAAAGAAGATAAAAAAAAGAAGAGAAAAAATGGAAAGAAAAAGAGGAATAAAAAGATGATGAAGAGGAAGAAGAAAATGAGAAGAAATAAGAAGAAGAAGAAGAAGAGGACAAAGAAGAATATAAAGAAAAGGAAGAAGAAGAAAAAGAATATAAAGAAGGAGAAGAAGAAGAAGAAGCGAAAGAGAAAGAGGAATATGAAAAAGAAAGTGAAGATGAGAAAGTTGAAGAAGAAGAAGAAGAAGAAGAAGAGGACAAAGAAGTAGATGAAGAAATAGAAGAAAAAAAAAAGAAGAAGAAGAGAACGAAAAGCCAGAAGAACGAAAAGAAAAGAAAGAAAATGAAGAAAAAGAAGAGAACGAAGTAGAAGAAGAAGAGGATGACAAAGAAGAATATGAAGAAAAGGAAGAAGAAAAAAATATAAAGAAGGAGAACAAGAAAAAAAGAAGATGAAGAAGAAGTAAAAGAGATGAAAAAAAAGTTAACGAGCAAGAGAAAGAGCAAGAAAGAAGAAGAAGAGAGAGAAGAAGAAGAAGAAGATGACGAAGAAGTCGAAAAAGAGGAAGGGAGAAAGAGGAAGAACAAAAAGAAGAAGACAAAGGAGAAGATGAATTAAAGGAAGAAGAAGAAGAAGAAAAAGAAGAAGAGGAAGAAGAGGAAGGGAAGAAAGAAGACAAAAAGAAGTTGAAGAAAAAAGGAGGAAAAAGATGAAGAGAAGAAAGAAGAACAAGAAGCAAAAAAGATGAGAAAGAATAGAGTGAGAAAGAACAAGAGATGAAAGACGAAAAAGAGAAAGAATAAGAGAAAGAAGAAGAGAAAGAAGAAGAGAAAGAAGAAGAGAAAGAAGAAGAGAAAGAAGAAGAAGAAAAGGAAGAAGAGGAAGAAGATGAACAAGTAGAAGATGCAGAAAAAGAATATGAAGAAGAAGGGGCGGAGAAAGATGAAGAGAAGAAGGAACAAGAAAAAGAAAAAATGATAAAAATAAGAGAAAGAGAAAGAACAAGAGATGAAAGAAGAAAAAGAGAAAGAAGAAGAGAAATAAGAAGAAGACGAAGAAGTCGAAAAAGAGGAAGGGAGAAAGAGGAAAAACAAAAAGAAGAAGACGAAGGAGAAGATGAATTAAAGGAAGAAGAAGAAGAAGAAAAAGAGGATGAAGAAGAAGAGGAAGGGAAGGAAGAAGAAGAAGAATTAGAAGAAACAGAAAAAGAAGATGAAGAAAAAAGGAGGAGAAAGATTAAGAGAAGAAACAAGAAGAAGAAGCAAAAAAGATGAGAAAGAATAGAAAGAGAAAGAACAAAAAATAAAAGAGGAAAAAGTGAAAGAATAAGATAAAGAAGAAAAGAAAGAAGAAGAAGAAAAGAAGAAAAGGAAGAAGAGGAAGAGAGATGAAAGAAGAAAAAGAGAAAGAAAAAGAGAAAGAAGAAGAGAAATAAGAAGAAGACGAAGAAGTCGAGAGAGGAGAAGAAGGGAGAAAGAGGAAAAACAAAAAGAAGAAGACGAAGGAGAAGATGAATTAAAGGAAGAAGAAGAAGAAGAAAAAGAGGATGAAGAAGAAGAGGAAGGGGAGGAAGAAGAAGAAGAATTAGAAGAAACAGAAAAAGAAGATGAAGAAAAAAGGAGGAGAAAGATTAAGAGAAGAAAGAAGAAGAAGAAGCAAAAAAGATGAGAAAGAATAGAAAGAGAAAGAACAAAAAATAAAAGACGAAAAAGAGAAAGAATAAGATAAAGAAGAAAAGAAAGAAGAAGAAGAAAAGAAGAAAAGGAAGAAGAGGAAGAGAAAAAGAAGATGAATAAGTAGAAGAAGCAGGAAAGGAATATGAAGAAGAAGGGGCGGAGAAAGATGAAGAGAAGACAGAACAAGAAAAAGAAAAAAAGATAAAAATAAGAGAAAGAGAAAGAACAAGAGATAAAAGAAGAAAAAGAGAAAGAAGATGAAGAAGAGGAAGCAATAAGAATAGGACAAAGAAGATGAAGAAATAAGAGAAGAAGAAGAGAACGAGAAAGGCGAAAGAACGAAAAGAAAGTGAAGAAAAAGAAGAGAAAGAAGAAGAAGAAGATAAGGAAGAGAAGAAAGAAAAGAAGAAGAGGACAAAGAAGAAGATGAAGAAAAGGAAGAAAAAGAAGTAAAAAATATGAAGAAGGAGAAAAAGGAAAAAAGAAGATGAAGAAGAAGCAAACGAATGAAAAAGAAGTTAAAGAGCAAGAGAAAGAGCAAAAAAGAAGAAGAAGAGAAAGAAGGAGGGAAATAAGAAGAAGAAGAAGAAGACGAAGAAGTCGAAAAAGAGGAAGGGAGAAAGAGGAAGAACATAAAGAAGAAGACGAAGGAGAATATGAATTAAGGGAAGAAGAAGAAGAAGAAAAAGAAGATGAAGAAGAAGAAGAAGAGGAAGGGGAGGAAGAGGAAGAAGAAATAGAAAAAGAAGATGAAGAAAAAAGGAGGAGAAAGATGAAGAGAAGAAAAAAGAACAAGAAGTAGAAAAAAAGATAGAAAGAAGAGAAAGAACAAGAGATGAAAGAAGCAAAAGAGGAAGAAGATGAGAAAGAAGAAGAGAAAAAAATGGAAAGAAGAAGAGGAATAAAAAGATGATGAAGAGGAAGAACAAAAAGAGAAGAAATAAGAAGAAGTAGACAGGGATGAAAATAAAGAAAATGAAGAAAAGGAAGAAAAAGAATATGAAGAAGGAGAAGAAGAGGAAGAGAAGAAAGAAGAAGAAGAAGAAGAGGACAAAGAAGAATATGAAGAAAAGGAAGAAGAAGAAGAAAAAAATGTAAAGAAGTAGAAAAAGAAGTTAAAGAGCAAGAGAAACAGCAAGAAAGAAGAAGAAGAGAAAGAAGAAGAGGACGAGAAAAAAGAAGAAGAAGAAAAGGGCAAAGAAGAATATGAAGAAAAGGAAGAAGAAGAAGAAAAAAATGTAAAGAAGTAGAAAAAGAAGTTAAAGAGCAAGAGAAACAGCAATAAAGAAGAAGAAGAGAAAGAAGAAGAGAAATAAGAAGAAGAAGAAGAAGACGAAGAAGTCGAAAAAGAGGAAGGGAGAAAGAGGAAGAACAAAAAGAAGAAGACGAAAGAGAAGATGAATTAAGGGAAAAAGAAGAAGAAGAAAAAGAAGATGAAGAAGAAGAAGAAGCGAAAGAGAAGGAAGAAGATGAAAAAGAAAATAAAGATGAGAAAGTTGAAGAAGAAGAAGAAGAGGAAGAGCAGAAAGAAGAAGAAGAAGAGGACAAAGAAGAATATGAAGAAAAGGAATTAGTAGAAGAAGGAAAAAAAAATATGAAGAAAAAGAAGACGAAGGAGAAGATGAATTAAATTACGAAGAAGAAGAAAAAGATGATGATGAAGAAGAAGAAAAAAGGAGATGAAGAAGAAGAGGATATAGGGGAAAAGGAAAAGGAAAAGAAAGAAGAATAAGGAGAATAACAGGAAAATGATGAAGAAACGGAAGATGAAAAGGAAGAGGAATAAGAAACGAAAAAAGGAGAGGAAGGAGAAGAGAGAAAAGAAGAAGAAGAAGACGAAGACGCAGAAAAAGAAAGAGAAGATGAAGACGAAGAAAAAGAAGAAGAAGGAGAAGAGAAAGAAGAAGAAGATAAATGCGAAGAAGGAGAAGAGGACCCAGAAGAAGAAGCAAAAGAACAAAAAAAAGAAAACGCCGAAAAGAAGACGAAAAAGAATAATTAGAAGAATAATAATAAGAAGATGATGATGAAGAAGAAAAAGAGAAAGAAGAAGAAAAAAGAAAAAGAAGAGGAAGTTATAAAAGAAGGAGAAGAAGAAGAAAAAAGGAAGATGAAGAGGAAGAAAAAGAAGATGAAAACGAAGAAAAAGAAGAAGAAGAGAAATAAGAAATGGAATAAGAGGAGGAAGAAGAAGAGAAAGAGCAAGAGGAAAAGGAATATGTAGAAGAGGGAGAAGAAGAAGAAGAGGAAGAACAGAAAGAAAACGAAGAAGAAGACGAGAAATAAGAAACGGAAGATGCGAAAGAGAAATAGAAGATAAAAAAGTAGAAGAAGCAGAAAAGGAAGATGAAGAAAACAAGGAGGAGAAGGATGAAGAGAAGAAAGAAGAGAAGAAGCAAAAAAGATAAAAAGAGAAAAAGAGAAAGAACAAGAGGTAAAAAAAGAAAAAGAGAAAGAAGAAGAAGAAAAGGAAGATGGGGAAGAGAAAAAGAAGATAAAAAAGTAGAAGAAGCAGAAAAAGAAGATGAAGAAAAAAAGAGGAGAAAGATGAAGAGAAAAAAAACAAGAAGAAGAAAAAAAGATAAAAGGAAGAGCAAGAGAAAGAACAAGAGATGAAAGAAGAAAAAGAGAAAGAAGATGAGAAAGAAGAAGAAGAGGAAGAGGAGGAAGAAGAAGAGCAAAAAGAGAAGAATTAAGAAGAAGAAGAAGAGGACAAAGAAGAAGATGAAGAAAAGGAAGAAGAAGAAAATGAATATAAAAGAAAGAAGAAGAGAAAGAAAGAAGAAGTGAAAAGAAATGAAAATGAAAAGTTGGAAGAAAAAAAAAAAAAAAAAAAAAAAAATAGACAAAAAAAAAATAAAAATAAAAAGAAAAAAAAAAAAAAAGAAACGAAAGGAAAAGAACGAAAAGAAATGAAGAAAAAAAAAAAAAAAAAAAAGACAAGAAAAAAAAAGAAGAGAAAAAAAAGAAAAAATAAAAAAAAAAAAAATATAAAAAAAAAGAGGAAAAAAAATATAAAAAGAAAAGAGATAAAAATTAAAGAAAAAAGAAGAAGAAGATAATAAGAAAAGAAGAAAAGACAAAAGTCGAAAAAAAAAGGAAAAGAAAAACAAAAAAAAACGGAAAAAATAAAGAAAGAAGAAAAAAAAAAAAAAAAAAAAAAAAGGGGAGGCAAAAGAAAAAATAGAAGACAGAAAAAAAAATAAGAAAAAAAGAAGATGAAGAGAAGAAAAAAAAAAAAACAAAAAAAAAAAAAAAAAGAGAAAGAACAAAAGAAAAACGAAAAAGGGAAAGAATAAGAGAAAGAAGATGAAGAAAAGGAAGAAGAAGAAGAGAAAAGAAGAGAAGAAAGAGAAAAAGAAAAAGAAGAGAAAGAAGAAGAAGAAGAAGAGGAAGAGAGGAAGAGGAAGAGGAAAAAAAAAAAAGGAGAAGGAAAAGGAAAAGAAAGAAGAAGAAGGAAAAAAAAGAGAAGAATAAGGAAAAAGATGAAAAAGAAGAGAAAGAGCAAGAGAAAAGGAAGAAGGAAGATAAAGAGAAAAAAGAAGAAAAAGAAGAAAAAAAGAAGAGAAGAAGAAGAAGAAGAAGAGGAAGAGACGAAAGAAGAAGAAGAAGAAGAAGAGGACAAGAAGAAGAAAAAGAAGAAATGTGAAGAAGGAGAAAAAGGAAAAAGAGGACGAAGAAGAAGAAAAGAATGAAAACGAAGAGAAAGAGAAGAGAAAGAGCAAGAAAGAAGAAGAAGAGAAAGAAGACGAAGAATACGAAATAAAGGAATGGAGAAGAGGAAGAACAAGAAGTAGTAGAAGAAGAAGAAGATGAAGGAGAAGATGTTTAAAAGAAGAAGAAAAAGAAGATAAAGAAGAAGAAGAGAAAAAGAAAATGAAGAAGAAAGGGATATAGGGGAAAAGGAAAAGGAAGAAAAATAAGAGGAAAAAGATGGAAAAACGGAAGAGAAAAGGAAGAGAAAGAAGGAAGAAAAAGAGGAATAGGAGAAGAGAAGAAGAAGACGAAGAAGAAGAGGAAGAAGGAGAGAGAAAAGAAGAAGAAGAAAAAGAAGAGTGAGGAAAAAGAATGTGAAGAGGAGAAAAGGAAAAGAAAGTGAAGACAAAGTGAGTAAGAAAAAGAAGAAAAGAGGAAGAGGAAAAGAAAGAGGAATTGAAGAATAGAAAGAAGAAGGAGAAGAGAAGAAGAAGAAGAAAGGAGAAGGAGAAGAGGAACAGAAGACGAAGAAGAAGAAAAATAAAGAAAAGAAGAAAAGGAAGAAAAAAGAAGAAAAAAATAAAATAATAATAAGAAGAAGAAAATATGAAGAAGGAAAAAGAAAGAAGGTGAAAAAATAAAAGAAGAGAAGATAAAAAGAAGAAGAAGAATAAAAGAAGTGAAGGGGAAAAAGAAGATGAAAAGAGAAAGAAGGAGAGAAAATAAAAAAAATAGTAAGAAATAAGATAAGAAAAAGAAAAGAGGAAGAGGAGGAAGAAGAAAAGATCAAGGGGAAGAGGAAGGATGTATAAGAGGGAGAAGAAGAAGAAGAAGAAGAGAAGAAAAAAAAGAAAAAAGAAAAAAGAACAAATATAAGGAGAAAATAGAAGTAAAAGTAGAAGAAGAGGAAAGAAGTAAGAAAAAGAGAAAGATAAGAAAGAAGACAAAAAAAAAAAAGATAAAGAAATGAAAGACAGAGTGAAACAAGAAAAGAGAAAGAAAAAAAGAGAAGAGAAAGAAGAAGAGAAAGAAGAAGAAAGAAGAAGAAAAGAAGAAGAGAAAGAAGAAGAAGAAAAGAAGAAAAGGAAGATGAGAAGAGAAAAAGAAGAATAAGTAGAAAAGAGGAAAGAATAAGAAGAAGGGGAAAGTAAAAGAGACAAGAAAAGAAAAAAAAATAAAGAAAGAAAGAAAAGAGAAAAAGAAGAAAAAGAAAAAAGTAAGAAGAAGATAAAATAGGACAAAAAGTAAGATGAGAAGAAGAGAGAAGGGAAGAAAAAATGAAGAAAAGAAGAAAAGAAGAAAAGAAGAAGGAAAAAGAAAGAAAAGAAGAAGAGGAAAAGAAGAAGGAGAAAGGAAGAAAAAAGAAAATAAAGAAGGAGAAAAGGAAAAAAAAGTAAAAGAAGAAATAAAGAAAGAAAGAAAAGAAAGAAGAAGAAGAGAAAGAAGGAGGAAATAAAAAAGAAAGAGAGAAGAAGGAAAAGAGAAGAGAAAGAAGACTAAAGAGCGAGGATAATTAAGGGAAGAAGAAGAAGAAAAAAAAAGATGAAGAAGAAGAAGAAGAGGAAGGGGAGGAAGAGGAAGAGAAATAGAAAAAGAAGATAAGAAAAAGGAGGAGAAAGATAAGAGAAGAAAAAAGACAAGAAGTAGAAAAAAAGATAGAAAGAAGAGAAAGAACAAGAGATGAAAGAAGAAAAGAGGAAGAAGATGAGAAAGAAGAAGAGAAAAAATGGAAAGAAGAAGAGGAATAAAAAGATGATGAAGAGGAAGAACAAAAGAGAAGAAATAAGAAGAAGAGGGGTGAAAATAAAGAAAATAAGAAAAGGAAGAAAAGAATATAAGAAGGAGAAGAAGTTGAAGGAAAGAGAGGGAAGAAGTGAAAAAGAATTGAAGTGAGAAGTTGAAGAAGAAGAAGAAGAGGAAGAGAAGAAAGAAGAAGAAGAAGAAGAGGACAAAGAAGAATATGAAGAAAAGGAAGAAGAAGAAGAAAAAATTAAAGAAGTAGAAAAAGAAGTAAAGAGAAGAGAAACAGCAAGAAAGAAGAAGAAGAGAAAGAAGAAGAGGACGAGAAAAAAGAAGAAGAAAAGGGCAAAGAAGAATATGAAGAAAAGGAAGAAGAAGAAGAATAAAATTAAAAAAGGAGAAAAAGAAGTTAAAAAGCAAGAGAAAGAGCAATAAAGAAGAAGAAGAGAAAGAAGAAGAGAAATAAGAAGAAGAAGAAGAAGACGAAGAAGTCGAAAAAGAGGAAGGGAGATAGAGGAAGAACAAAAAGAAGAAGACGAAAGAGAAGATGAATTAAGGGAAAAAGAAGAAGAAGAAAAAGAAGATGAAGAAGAAGAAGAAGCGAAAGAGAAGGAAGAAGATGAAAAAGAAAATAAAGATGAGAAAGTTGAAGAAGAAGAAGAAGAGGAAGAGCAGAAAGAAGAAGAAGAAGAGGACAAAGAAGAATATGAAGAAAAGGAATTAGAAGAAGAAGAAAAAAATATGAAGAAAAAGAAGACGAAGGAGAAGATGAATTAAAGGACGAAGAAGAAGAAAAAGATGATGATGAAGAAGAAGAAAAAAGAAGATGAAGAAGAAGAGGATATAGGGGAAAAGGAAAAGGAAAAGAAAGAAGAATAAGGAGAATAACAGGAAAATGATGAAGAAACGGAAGATGAAGAAGATGATGATGAAGAAGAAAAAGAGAAAGAAGAAGAAAAAAGAAAAAGAAGAGGAAGTTATAAAAGAAGGAGAAGAAGAAGAAAAAAAGGAAGATGAAGAGGAAGAAAAAGAAGATGAAAACGAAGAAAAAGAAGAAGAAGAGAAATAAGAAATGGAATAAGAGGAGGAAGAAGAAGAGAAAGAGCAAGAGGAAAAGGAATATGTAGAAGAGGGAGAAGAAGAAGAAGAGGAAGAACAGAAAGAAAACGAAGAAGAAGACGAGAAATAAGAAACGGAAGATGCGAAAGAGAAATAGAAGATAAAAAAGTAGAAGAAGCAGAAAAGGAAGATGAAGAAAACAAGGAGGAGAAGGATGAAGAGAAGAAAGAAGAGAAGAAGCAAAAAAGATAAAAAGAGAAAAAGAGAAAGAACAAGAGGTAAAAAAAGAAAAAGAGAAAGAAGAAGAAGAAAAGGAAGATGGGGAAAAGAAAAAGAAGATAAAAAAGTAGAAGAAGCAGAAAAAGAAGATGAAGAAAAAAAGGAGGAGAAAGATGAAGAGAAAAAAAACAAGAAGAAGAAAAAAAGATGAAAGGAAGAGCAAGAGAAAGAACAAGAGATGAAAGAAGAAAAAGAGAAAGAAGATGAGAAAGAAGAAGAAGAGGAAGAGGAGGAAGAAGAAGAGCAAAAAGAGAAGAATTAAGAAGAAGAAGAAGAGGACAAAGAAGAAGATGAAGAAAAGGAAGAAGAAGAAAATGAATATGAAGAAGGAGAAGAAGAAGGGAAAGAGAAGGAAGAAGCTGCAAAAGAAAGTGAAAATGAGAAAGTTGAAGAAGAAGAAGAAGAGGAAAAGAAGAAAGAAGAAGAAGAAGATGAGGACAAAAAAGAAAATGAAGAAATAGAAGAAGAAAAAGAAGAAGAAGAAGAAGAGAACGAGAAGGAAGAAGAACGAAAAGAAAGTGAAGAAAAAGAAGAGAAAGAAGAAGAAGAGGAAGACAAGAAAGAAGAAGAAGAAGAGGAGAAAGAAGCAGACGAAGAAAATGAAGAAGAAGAAGAAAAAATATTAAGAAGGAGAAAGAGGAAAAAAAATATGAAAAAGCAAAAGAGATAAAAAATAAGTTAAAGAGCAAGAAAGAAGAAGAAGAGTAATAAGAAGAAGAAGAAGACGAAGAAGTCGAAAAAGAGAAAGGGAGAAAGAGGAAGAACAAAAAGAAGAAGGCGGAGGAGAAGATGAATTAAAGGAAGAAGAAGAAGAAAAAAAAAGAAAATGAAGAAGAAGAAGAAGAGGAGGGGGAGGCAAAAGAAGAAGAAGTAGAAGAAGCAGAAAAAGAAAATGAAGAAAAAAGGAGGAGCAAGATGAAGAGAAGAAAGAAAAAGAAGAAACAAAAAAAATAAGAAAGAATAGAAAGAGAAAGAACAAGAGATGAAAGACGTAAAAGGGAAAGAATAAGAGAAAGAAGAAGAAGAAAAGGAAGATGAGGAAGAGAAAAAGAAGATGAAGAAGTAGAAAAAACAGAAAAAGAAAATAAAGAAAAAAATGGGGAGAAAGAGAAGAAGAAAGAACAAGCAGAAGAAAAAAGATAGAAAGAAGAGAAAGAACAAGAGATGAAAGAAGAAAAAGAGTAAGAAGATGGAAAAAAAGAAGAGAAAAAAGTGGAAAGAAGAAAAGGAATAAAAAGATGATGAAGAGGAAGAACAAAAAGAGAAGAAATAAGAAGAAGAAGAAGAAGAGGACAGGGAAGAAGATGAAGAAAAGGAAGAAAAAGAAAAAGAATATGAAGAAGGAGAAGAAGAAGAAGAAGCGAAAGAGAAGGAAGAAGATGAAAAAGAAAGCAAAGATGAGAAAGTTGAAGAAGAAGAAGAAGAGGAAGAGAAGAAAGAAGAAGAAGAAGAAGAAGAAGAAGAAGAGAACGAGAAGGAAAAAGAACGAAAAAAAGTGAAGAGAAATAGGAAGAAGAAGAAGAAGAAGAAGAGGAAGAGGAAGAGAAGAAAGAAGAAGAAGAAGAGGACAAAGAAGAATATGAAGAAAAGGAAGAAGAAGAAGAAAAAATATAAAGAAGGAGAAAAAGAAAAAAAGAAGGTGAAGAAGAAGCAAAAGGAATGAAAAAGAAGTTAAAGAGCAAGAAAGAAGAAGTAGAGTAATAAGAAGAAGAAGAAGAAGACGACGAAGTCGAAAAAGAGGAACGGAGAAAGAGGAAGAACAAAAAGAAGAAGGCGAAAGAGAAGATGAATTAAGGGAAGAAGAAGAAAAAGAAGATGAAGAAGAAGAAGAAGAGGAATAAGAAGTAGAAGAAGCAGAAAAAGAAAAAGAAGATGAAAAATAAGAAGAGAAAAAAAGGAGAAGAAGAAGATGAGGACATAGGGGATAGGGAAAGGAAAAGAAAGAAGAATAAGAGGAAAAAGATGAAGAAACGGAAGATGAAAATGAAGAGGAATAAGAAGCGAAAGAAAAAGAGAAAGAAGATGAAGAAAAGAAAAGAGGGTGATGAGGAAGTGAAAAAGAAGATGAAGAAGTAGAAGAAACAGAAAAAGAAGATGAAGAAAAAGAGGAGGAGAAAGATAAAGAGAAGAAGAAAGAACAAGAAGAAGAAAAAAAGATAGAAAGAAGAGAAAGAACAAGAGATGAAAGAAGAAAAAGAGAAAGAAGATGAGAAAAAAATGGAAAGAAGAAGAGGAATAAAAAGATGATGAAGAGGAAGAACAAAAAGAGAAGAAATAAGAAGAGGAAGAAGAAGAGACAGGGAAGAAGATGAAGAAAAGGAAAAAAAGAAAAGGAATATAAAGAAGGAGAAGAAGAAGAAGAAGCGAAAGAGAAGGAAGAAGATGAAAAAGAAAGTAAAGATGAGAAAGTTGAAGAAGAAGAGAACGAGAAGGAAGAAGAACGAAAAGAAAGTGAAGAGAAAGAGGAAGAAGAAAAAGAAGAAGAGAAGAAAGAAGAAGAAGAAGAAGAGGACAAAGAAGAACATGAAGAAAAGGAAGAAGAAGAAGAAAAAAATATAAAGAAGTAGAAAAAGAAAAAAAAGAAGATGAAGAAGAAGCAAAAAAGTTGAAAAAGAAGTTAAAGAGCAAGAGAAAGAGCAAGAAAGAAGAAGAAGAGAAAGAAGAATGGAAAGAAGAAGAAAAAGACGTCGAAGAAGAAGAGAAAGAAGAAAGGAAAGATGAGAAAAAGAAAAAGAAGATGAAGAAGTAGAAGAAGCAGAAAAGGAAGATGAAGAAAAAAGAAGGAGAAAGATAAAGAGAAGAAAGAATAAGAAGAAGAAAAAAGATGAGAAAGAATAAAAAGAAAAAGAACAAGAGATGAAAGAAGAAAAAAACAAAGAAGAAAAGAAAGAAGAAGCAGAAAAGGAAGATGAGGAAGAGAAAAAGAAGGTGAAGAAGTAGAAGAAGCAGAAGAAAAAAAAGAAAAAAAGGAGGAGAAAGTTGAAGAGAAGAAAGGTCAAGAAGAAGAAAAAATAAATAAAAAGAAGAGAAAGAGAAAGAACAAGAGACGAAAGAAGAGAAAGAGAAAGAAGAAGAGATGAAAGTAGAAAAAGAGAAAGAGGGAGAGCAAAATGAGAAGAAATAAAAAGAAGAAGAAGAGGACAAAGAAGAAGATGAAGAAAAGGTAGAAGAAGAAGAAGAATCAAAAAAATATGAAGAAGGAGAAAAGGAAAAAAGAAGATGAAGAAGAAACAAAAGAGATGAAAAAGAAGAGATAGCGCAGGAGAAAGAACAAGAAAGAAGAAGAAGAGAACGAAGAAGAGGAGAAGAAGAGAGAGAAGAACAAGAAGAAAAAGAAGACGAATACGCAGAAAAAGAAGAAAAAGAAGAAAAGAAGAAAAAGAAGAAGAAAAAGAAGATGAAGACGAAGAAGATGAGTAAGAAAAAGAAGAGGAAGAGGGAGAGGAAAAGGAAGAGGAATATGAAGAAAAGGAAGAAGAAGGAGTAGAGAAAGAAGAAGATAAATACGAAGAAGGAGAAGAGGAACCGGAAGAGGAAGTAGAAGAACCAAAAAAAAGAAATGAAGAAGAGGAAGGAGAAAAATAAGAAGAATAATAATAAGAAGAAGAAGATGCTGAAGAAGTAAAAGAGAAAAAAGAAGATAAAAAGAATAAGAAAAAGAAGTGATAAAAGAAGAAGAAGAAGAAGTGAATGAAGATGAAGAGGAAGAAAAAGTAGATGATAACGAAGAAAAGAAGAAGAAGAGAAATAAGAAAAGAAATAAGAGAGAAGAAGAGGAAGAGGAGGAAAAGAAAAAAGAATAAGAAGAAAAAAAATGAGAATGAAGAGAAAGAGAAAGTGCAAGAGATGAAATAAGAAAAAAAAAGAATAAGAGAAATATGAAAAGAAAGAACAAGACGAAGAAGAAGATGAAGACAAAGAAGAAAAGGAAGATGAGCAAGAGAAAAAGAAGATGAAGAAGCAGAAGCAGAAAGAAAAGATGAAGAAGAAGAGGAGGAGCAAGATGAAGAGAAGAAAGAACAAGAAGAAGAAAAAAAGATAAAAAGAATTGAAAGACAAAGAAGAAGAAATGAAAAAAGAACAAGTAAGGAAACTCTAGTCGGAGGTGCCCGACTAGGAAATACCCTGAACCCCGCCTATCGGCGGCTTTAAATGCACTTCAAAGTTTATAAATAATTTTAAATTAAATTAAAAAATTAAAAAAAAAAAAAAAGATTAAGTAACTTGCATAAACAAATTTTTGACGCCAGCTTAGAGAATCGAACCCGAGACTTTATGTCGGCGATCATCGTTTCTATCAACACAGCCGTTGCAATACATAAGAGTGAGATAGCGAATTCCTAAGTACAGTTATTGAGCTACTGAGCTGCTGAACTTCTGCTTAAAATTCATCCCCAATTTGTCTTTGTTGTTGTTGTTATGAATTCTTCGAATTTTCTAGAGCTTCTGCTGCTGTTGCCACGCGCGTGTGTATGTACGTAAACGTTTGGTAAACGTTTCGTTTAATAACATAATGCATTTCATCTATTCATACATATGTACATACATATGTATATTATATTGACTTTATTTAAGTTATGTATATCAATGTTACTCTTATTTTATATATATGTAAATATATACAGTATGTACGTATGTACATATATGTACATATGTATATTGCAAGCAACGCATACATACACACGCGCACGCATACGCTCTGCTAACTGCGCAGTTTACTCAGCGACTTCGCTGCGCCAATATGTGCGTGTTATGAGAAACTAAATGCTTAATAACTTTTTTTGTAGATCAACTTTCTTAATTAAACTTGCGCAGCGTAATTATATCATTCATATGCGTGTATGTGCAAAAGCACAAGTCTCTAGTATTTGAAATAAGTGTTTTGAAAATTTGGGCGAAGGGGGCGTGGCATCCAAAATTTAACAAAAATCAAAATTGTATAAAAGTCCCATTAAGCTAAATACAAGATTTGGAGTCTCTAACTATAAAGATGTAGAAGATATAATTTTAAAACTGAAAATCGATTTCGTTTTTAATCGATAAAAAAAGAACGAGAAGAGTTATCGAATTTCTAAAACAAACTCGACCTGCGCGTGATATACACGAATCTATAAAAAAAAAGTTCAAGTCTCTAGCTATTATAGGTTCTGAGATCCACGCGTTCAAACATACGGACAGACGGACAGACGGACAGACGGACGGACGGACAGACGGACAGACGGACAGACGGACAGACAGACAGACGGACAGGGCTCAATCGACTCGGCTTGTCGTCCTGATCAAGAATATATATATACTTTATGGGGTCTGCCACGCCTCCTTCTGCCTGTTACATACATTTGGGCTGCAACAAAACCATTATACCCTGATTACCCATTTTTAATGGGTTCAGGGTATAAAAAGAGACCTTTCTCTTAAGAAGATGAAAAAGAGATAGAACAAAAGGAGAAGAAATAAGAAGAGGACAAAGGAGAAGATGAATAAATGGATGAAGAAGAAGAGAACGAGTAGGAAGAAGAACAAATAGAAAGTGAATAAAAGGAAGAGAAAGAAGAAGAAGAAGAAGAGGAAGAGAAGAAGAAGAAGAGGACAAAAAAGAAGAAGCAGAAAAGGAAGAAGAAGAAGAACAAATATATGAAGAAGTAGAAAAAGGAAAAAAGAAGATGAAGAATAAGGAAAAAAGATGAAAAAGAAGAGAAAGAGCAAGAGAAAAGGCAAGAAGGAAGATAAAGAGAAAAAAAAAGAAAAAGAAGAAAAAAAAGAAGAGAAAGAAGAAGAAGAAGAAGAGGAAGAGACGAAAGAAGAAGAAGAAGAAGAAGAGGACAAGAAGAAGAAAAAGAAGAAAATGTGAAGAAGGAGAAAAAGGGAAAAAGAGGACGAAGAAGAAGCAAAGAAATGAAAACGAAGAGAAAGAGCAAGAGAAAGAGCAAGAAAGAAGAAGAAGAGAAAGAAGACGAAGAATACGAAAAAAAGGAATGGAGACAGAGGAAGAACAAGAAGTAGTAGAAGAAGAAAAAGATGAAGGAGAAGATGCATTAAAAGAAGAAGAAAAAGAAGATAAAGAAGAAGAAGAGAAAAAAGAAAATGAATAAGAAAGGGATATAGGGGAAAAGGAAAGGGAAGAAAAATAAGAGGAAAAAGATGGAAAAACGGAAGATGAAAAGGAAGAGGAATCAGAAGCGAAAGAAAAAGAGGAATAGGAGAAGCAGAAGAAGAAGACGAAGAAGAAGAGGAAGAAGGAGAGAGAAAAGAAGAAGAAGAAAAAGAAGACGATGACGGCGAAAAAGAAAATTATGATGAAGACGGAGAAAAGGAAAAGAAAGATGAAGACGAAGAAGATGAGTAAGAAAAAGAAGACAAAGAGGAAGAGGAAAAGAAAGAGGAATGTGAAGAATAGAAAGAAGAAGGAGAAGAGAAAGAAGAAGAAGATAAATGCGCAGAAGGAGAAGAGGAACCAGAAGAGGAAGAAGAAGAACAAATAGAAGAAAAAGAAGAAAAGGAAGAAAAAAAGACGAAGAACAAAAATAAGAATAATAATAAGAAGAAGAAGAAAAAAGAAAGAAGATGAAAAAATATAAAGAAGAGGAACTGATAAAACAAGAAGAAGAAGAATAAAAGGAAGATGAAGGGGAAAAAAAGAAGATGAAAACGAAGCAAAAGAAGGAGAAGAGAAATAAGAAAAGAAATGAGATAAGAAATAAGATAAGAAAAAAGAAGAAGAGGAAGAGGAGGAAGAAGAGAAAGATCAAGGGGAAGAGGAAAAGGAATGTATAAGAGGGAGAAGAAGAAGAAGAAGAAGAGGAAGAACAAAAAGAAGACGAAGAAGAAGACGAGAAAGAAGTAACGAAATATAAGGAAGAGAAATAGAAGATGAAGAAGTAGAAGAAGCAGGAAAAGAAGATGAAGAAAAAAGGAGGAGTAAGATGAAGAGAAGAAAGAACAAGAAGAAGAAAAAAAGATGAGAAAGAATGGAATGAGAAAGAACAAGAGATGAAACAAGAAAAAGAGAAAGAATAAGAGAAAGAGTAAGAGAAAGAAGAAGAGAAAGAAGAAGAGAAAGAAGAAGAAGAAAAGAAGAAAAGGAAGATGAGGAAGAGAAAAGGAAGATGAAGAAGTAGAAGAAGCAGAAAAAGAAGATGAAAAAGAAGAGAAAGAAAGAAGAAGAGAAGAAGGAACAAGAAGAAAAAAAGTTAAAAATAAGAGAAAGAGAAAGAACAAGAGATGAAATAAGAAAAAGAGAAAGAATAAGAGAAAGGAGAAGACAAAAAAGAAGAAGAGAAAGAAGAAAAGGAAGATGAGGAAGAAAAAAGAAGATGGAGAAGTAGAAGAAGCAGGAAAAGAAGGTGAGGAAAAAAAGAAGGAGAAAAATGATGAGAAGAAAGAACAAGAAGACGAAAAAAAGATAAAAAGAAGAGAGAGAACAAGAGATGAAAGAGAAAGAAGATGAGAAAGAAGGAGAAGAGGAAGGAGAAGAGAAAAAATGGAAAGAAGAAAAGGAATCAAAAGAGGAAAAAGAGGAAAAATAAAAAAGAAGAAATAAGAAGAAGAAGAAGAAGAGGACATAGAAGAAGATGAAGAAAATAAAGAAGAAGAAAAAAAATATGAAGAAGGAGAAGAAGAAGAAGAAGCGAAAGAGAAGGAAAAAGATGCAAAAGAAAGTGAAGATGAGAAAATTGAAGAAGAAGAAGATGAGGAAGTGAAGAAAGAAGAAGAAGAGGACAAAGAAGAAGATGAAGAAATAGAAGAAGAAAAAGAAGAAGAAGAAAAAGAGAACGAGAAGGAAGAAGAACGAGAAGAAAGGAAGTAAAAGAAGAGAAAGAAGAAAAAGAAGAAGACGAAAGAGAAGAGGAATTAAAGGAAGAAGATGAAGAAAAAAAAGAAGATGAAGAAGAAGCGGATATTGGGGAAAAGGAAAAGGAATAGGAAAGGAGAATAAGAGGAAAAAGAAAAAGAAACGGAAGATGAAAAGGAAGAGGAAAAGGAAGCGACAGAAGAAGAGGAAGAAAGAAGACAGAGAACAAGAAGAAGAAGAAGAAGATGAAGACGAAGAAAAAGAAGATGAGCCGAAGATGATAAGTAAGAAAAAGAAGAGAAAGAGGAAAAAGAAGAGGAATATGAAGAAAACTAAGAAGAAGAGAAATGCGAGGAAGGAGAAGAGGAACCAAAAGAGGAAGCAAAAGAACAAAAAGAAGAAGAGGAAAAAAGACGAAGAAGAAAAATAAGAAGAATAAAAATAAAAATAAGCAGATGATGAAGAAGAAAAAAAGAAAGGAGAAGAAAAATGAAAAAGAAGAAGAAGGAGAGATAAAACAAGAAGAAGAAGAAGAAGAAGAAGCGAAAGAGAAGGAAGAAGATGCAAAAGAAAGTGAAAATGAGAAAGTTGAAGAAAAAGGAGAAGAAGAAAAGTAGAAAGAAGAAGAAGAAGAGGATAAAAAATAAGATGAAGAAATAGATGAAGAAACAGAAGAAGAAGAAGAAGAAGAGAACGAGAAGAAAGTGATGAAAAAGAGGAGAAAGAAGAAGAAGAAGAAGAAGAGGAAAAGAAGAAAGAAGAATAAGAAGAAGAGTACAAAGAAGAAGATGAAGAAAAGGAGGAAGAAGAAGAAAAAAATATGAAGAAGGAGAAAAAGAAATAAAAAAGATGAAGAAGCGAAAGAGAAGAAAAAGAAGAAAAAAAGAGCAAGGGAAAGAGCAAGAAAGAAGAAGAAGAAAACGAAGGAGAAGTCAAATTGAAGGAAGAAGAAGAAAAAAAGGAAAAGGAAGAAGAAGAAGAAGGAGAATAAGAGGAAAATGATGAAGAAATGGAATATGAAAAGGAAGAGGAATAAGAAGCGAAAGAAGAAATGGAAGAAGGAGAAGCAGAAAAAGAAGACGAAGAAGAAGAAGAAGAATAAGAGAGAGAGAAGACGAAGAGGAAAAGGAATATGAACAAAAGGAAGAAGAAGGAGAAGAGAAAGACGAAGAAGATAAATGCGGAGAAGGAGAAGAGGAACCAGAAGAGGAAGCAGAAGAACAAAAAGAAGAAAAAGAAAAAGAGGAAAAAAAAAGACGAAGAAGGAAAGTAAGAAGAATAAGAAGAATAATAATAAGAAGATGATGAAGAAGAAAAAGAGAAAGTAGAAGAAAAAAGAAAAAGAAGTGATAAAAGAAGAAGAAGAGGAAGAAGAAGAAAGGAAAGATGAAGAGGAAGAAAAAAAAGAAGAAAACGAAGAAAAAGAGGAGAGAGAAACAAGAAAAGAAATAAGATAAGGAAAAAGAATAAGAGGAAGAGGAGGAAGAACAAGAAGAAGAATAGGACAAAGAAGAAGATGAAGAAAAGGAAGAAGAAGAAAATTAATATGAAAAAGAAGAAGAAGAAGCGAAATAGAAGGAAGATGATGCAAAAGAAAGTGAAGATGAGAAAATTGAAGAAGAAGAAGAAAAAGGAGAGAAGAAAAAAGAAGAAGAGGACAAAGAAGAAGATGATGCAATAGATGAAGAAAAAGAAGAAGAGAACGAGAAAAAAGTGAAGAAAAAGAAGAGAAAAAAAAGAAGAGGAAAAGAAGAAAGAAGAATAAGAAGAGGAGTACAAACAAGAAGATGAAGAAAAGAAAGAAGAAGGAGAAGACAAAAAATATGAAGAAAGAAAAGAAGATGAAGAAGAAGCACAAGAGATGAAAAAGAAGAGAAGGATCAAGAGAAAGAGCAAGAAAGAAAAAGAAGAAAAAGAAGAAGAGAAAGAAGACGAAGAAGAAGAAGACGAAAAAAGGAAGGGAGAAAGAGGAAGAACAAAAAGAAGAAGAAGAATACGAAGACGAAAAAAAAAGAAGGGGAGAAATAAGAAGAGAAAGAAGATGAGGAAGAAGAAGAAGAAGAAGACAAATGCGAAGAAGGAGAAGAGGAACCAGAAGAGGCAGCAAAAGAACAAAAAGAAGAAAAAGAAGAAGAGGAAAAAAAAGACGAAAAAGAAAAAAAAAGAATAATAATAAGAAGAAGATAATGAAGAAGAAAAAGAGAAAGAAGAAGAAAAAAAGAAAAAGAAGAAGAAAAGATAAAACAAAAATAAGAAGAAGAAGAAGAAAAAGAAGATGAAGACGAAGAAAAAGAAGAAAAAGAGAAATAAGAAAAGAAATAAGATAAGGAAGAAGAAGAAGAGGAAGAGGAGGAAAAAGAAGAGGAATATGTAGAAGAAGAAGAAGAGGTTGTTCTTCCTCTTCTTCTTCTTCTAAGAAGACGATGAAGAGGAAGAGAAAGAAGAAACGAAAGATGAGCAAGAGAAATAAAAGATGAAGAAGTAGAAGAAGCTGAAAAAGAAGTTGAAGAAAAAAAGGAGGAGAAAGATTAAGAGAAGAAGGAAGAAGAAGAAGAAGAAAAAAGATGAGGAAGAAGACACAGAGAAAGAAGAGATGAAAGAAGAAAAAGAGAAAGAATAAGAGAAAGAAGAAGACAAAAAAGAAGAAGAAGAAAAAGAAGACGAAGAAAAATAAGAAGAAAAAGAATATGAAAACGAAGAAAAGGAAGAAGAAAAAGAAGATGAAGACGAAGAAAAAGAAGATGAAGACGAAGAAAAAAAAGAAGAAGAAAAGGAAGATGAGGACGAAATTAAAAAAAAAAAAAAGATTAAGTAAAAAAAAAAGATTAAAAAAGTTTGGACGTCAGCTTAGAGAATCGAACCCGAGACTTAATGTCGGCGATCATCGCTTCTACCAACACAGCATGAGATAGCGAATTCCTAAGTAAAGTTATTGAGCTACTGAGCTACTGCAACGGAGCTGCTGAACTTCTGCTTAAAATTCATCCCCAATTTGTCTTTGTTGTTGTTGTTATGAATTCATAGAATTTTCCAGATGCTTCTGCTGCTGTTGCCACGCGAATTATGTTCTTATAAGGCATGAATATTTTTATTAAAACACGTGGACTGTACTTAGACAATAAGTGTATGTATATTCTTCCGCTTGCATGCGGTCACTTTAATCGTTACAAATATAATGACTCAAAGAATTAAAATAAAAAGAGCGATAATAGGTAAAAGCTTAAGTCGCTCTCTTTTGTAAATACTTCTTGCACAGTTATGCTGACTCTTTTGTAAATACTTCTTGCACAGTTATGCTGACTCTTTTGTAAATACTTCTTGCACAGTTATCCTGACTCTTTATCAGCATTATCTTATGTGAGCATGTTCGATTGTGTTGACTTTGTCGTTGTCGGCATTATCGTATATAAGTGTATTTGGTTTCATAACTCCTCCCCCTTTTGATGAGGGATTCTCCTGGATTCCTCTTTTACATTCTTTATAGGTATATATTCCCATGAAGAGGAGTACAAGAGCTATTGAAATTATGCCCTCACTGTTGGAGATAACTGTTTGTGTTCTGATTTCTTTGATAGTTTTTGTGTTTTTGATTTCTTCTAATACAATTTCTTTAAATGTAAGTTTTTCTGTGAAATTAAATGTATTTTCTTCCTCTTCTATATTAGTAAATGATTGAATGTAAATTTCTTGTTTATTTGTATAATAAGTTTGGTCTATTAAAATTGTACAATTTGTGAATTCTATGAGGAAGTTTCCTTTTAGTGTTTCGTTATCAACGGTCTCATTACAATTCTATTGGATTATGTTATTGTCTGTATGACTTATTAATAGTATACCCTCATTTATTAATTTTGTCTTAAATTCTATGTCTTCTATCATTTTACAATTTCGCTTAATAATACAATTCGAACTTAGTTTTAATTCATTAATGGTTTTATGTTCTTCATATGTATATGTTTTGTTATCGACTTTTACAATTCTTTCAGGATTCATATCCATTCTTTTGTTTTTCAGGTTTGTTAGTGGGGTTAATAGGAATATAGTGGTTGTTATGACTTTAGTTGGTATTTTGATTGCTATGATTATGCTGTTTTCGTGGGTCATAACTCCCATGCGGATTAGTTTAATTTTGAAAAAATCTATGTTGTAGAGCGTGAACTCTTCGTTTGTTAATATTGATGGTTGAAAAAGGTTATACTTGGATGATGCTATGGCATCTAAAATAGTGTTTACCTTGTCGTGCAAAAATTTCAATTTAATTAATTGATCATGATACATTGTCAGTTTGAAGCTTGTTGTTAAATGTTTCTATGCTGTTAAGTGTTTGGGTTATATTTTCTCTATCGTCTAGTATTGTTTCTTTTAGTATGTTAATTGATTTTTGTAAGTCGTTATTTATCTTTACTTGTTCGTTAATGTTGCTTATTATGTTATGTTCGTTTTCTTGGTTATTAAGAAGATGGTTCATGATTGTTTCTCTGTCATCGTCGTCCATAACGCCTGTGAGCCATTTCTGAACTTTTCCTACCGCGTTAACGAAACCACGTTTCTGTCTTGCTATTGGGCTTGGTGTGATTGATCTTATTTTGATTTTAATGGTTTCTATCTCTACATCTAGTCTGTGTCTATTTTGCTTAACCAAGATTCTCGTATTATTTTGAATTATATTAGTTAATTCTAATAGTTCTTTTGGGTTTATTATGTGTAGAATCATCTTAGACTCGCTCACCAGTTCTACCGTGCTTTCTGCTAGTGATACGAATCCTGCTTCAGTCCGGATTGGGGTCAAATTGATCGTTGCTGTTGTTAGCGTTGGCAGGAGGCACATGATGAAGATTATTGGTATTATCTGAAAATTTGGTGGGTCTTTTAATGTTTGTTGTATGTATATTTTTTAGATCTGCCTTTCTGAACTTTGGTATTTCTTTATGTCTTAAATTTTTTTAGTTTTTTATAAATCCTACTGGTCTATTTTCTCTGTAGGCCTCTCTATTTTCATTTATTTTTGCTATTCTTTTGGTTTTTTGTGCTAGCATTTTGTTGTATAATTCCTGATGATCTACTTTGTGGTTTTGTACATCAAATGGTGTAGTTTTTATATTGCTATGGTATGTGTTGTTGTAAAAGTACACTGCTTTGGCCATTTTCTCTATAATGGGTCTTTTCTCTTCTAAATTGAGTGTACGGATTTTCTCTATTAGTGTATTGTTGAGTTTTTTGACATCGCTATTATCAGTGTGACTATTTAGATTTGTTGAATGGTATTCTATGGCTTATTTCTGTAAAAATTCCCTAATGTTTAGATTATTGAATTCGTTGTCAAAGACAAACCTTCGAATTTTCCCTTTTATTGATAAGAATTGTTGGATGTGTTCGACTATTGTTGTGCTGTTTCTGTCGGTCAGTGGTAAGCATGTGGCATGTTTTGAAAATTTGTCGATAAATACTGTAAAAGACTGTTTGGAATTTACATAAGTATCTACATGGACTATTTCGTTGCATGTTTTTGGAGTTTCTGTTAGGTAAAATTTGTTTTTGATGGGTTTTCTGTCATATTTCCCACCGCTACAAACTTCACAATTGTTTATTATTTTGTTGATATGGATTTTGAGACTAGGGTGGAAGATTTCGAGCTTGAGCTTCTGGTAGGCCGCGACGATCCCACAATGGCCACTCTCATTTTTATGAAACAGAGCTATTTGGGTGTGCAACTCGTCTTCGGACTCAATA
Source organism: Drosophila fulvimacula (assembly GCA_035045555.1). Lineage (NCBI taxonomy): Eukaryota > Metazoa > Arthropoda > Insecta > Diptera > Drosophilidae > Drosophila > Drosophila fulvimacula. Next base: position 30,980 of record JAWNOX010000092.1, read on the forward strand.
TCTCTAGCAAACCTGGTGCATTTAACAAACTTCACTTTGGGGTTGGAAGTGTATTCTTTCGCTATTATTTTCTGTAATTGGTAAAATGAATGGTTGCTTAAGTATGAGAAGACTCCTATCTTTCCTGTTGTTATTTCCCTTCTGAGAATGTTTATTGCTTGGTTATCTTTTAGGTCTTTTTCGGTAATGTAAATTCTCTTTTTGTCAAACACTTGTACGAGGGTTTCGGCTTTTCTTTCTGCAAAGATTAATTGTACTTTGAATCTGTTGACTACTGTATCTAAAATGGGTATGTCGAAGCCCTGGTCCTCCTCTTGAGAGTGGACTGTTTGAACGACTAAAGAGTCGTTTTCGTCCTCATCGGTCGATTCGGTCTCCATGAGGTTTATTTCATCATCTCTGATTCTACTTAGGAAGTCTGCAATGTTATTATTTTTTCCTTTTATGTATTCTATGTGGAAGTTATATTCTCCTAAGTTAACGAGCCATCTCTGAAGTCTTGGGCTTACGTCTTTACCCGTATATTTGGCCATCAGCCATTTTAATGATTGGTGATCGCTTTCGAGGTCGAATTCTCTACCATAGATGTACGGTCGGAAGTATTTCACGGCCCATACTATGGCTAATAGTTATTTTTCTATAGTTGAATAGTTGCATTCGTGCTGATTTAGCGTCCGATATGCATAAGCGATTGGGTGGCCTTCTTGGGAGAGTACTGCCCCTACTGCGAAATTGCTGGCATCGGTAGTAACCGTGAATTTTTTTGAGAAATTGGGGTATCGTAAGATTGGACTATTTGTTACTAATGTTTTTAGTTTTTCGAATGCTGCTATGTAACTTGGGTCGTTTGTGTTGAGCGTTAGATTCTTTTTAAGGTTTTTTGACATAGGGTATGCTATTTTTGCGTAATCCCTGACGAATTTTCTGTAAAATCCTGTCATCACTAGAAAAGATTTTATTTGCTTAGGAGTTCTGGGCAATTTTAGAGCCTGAATGATTTTCACCTTGTCTGGGTATGGCTTTATGCCGTGAGTAGTTAGGATGTGACCTAGAAATTGCGTTTCTTTCTTAAGAAAGTCGCACTTATTTAATTGAATTTTCAGATTTGCTTCTTTTAGAGTTCTAAAAATCTTTCTCAAGATGGTCATGTGGTCATGTGACTTCATTCATTAATCTTTGGAATGTCGATGAAGCATTTTTTAGTCCAAACGGCATTCTGATGAATTCATAATGGTCTGACGGTGTTGAAAATGCCGTCTTTGGTCTGTCTTCCTCCTTGACCAAAATTTGGTGAAACCCCTTTGCTAAATCAAGGGTTGAAAAATATTGGGATCTGCCTAACTTATCTAAAAGAGAGTTCAAATTGGGAATTGGGTATCTGTCGTCGACCGTGAATTCGTTTAACTTGCGGTAATCGATGACGATTCTGTACTTTTTTATCCCTGAATTGTCAAGTTTTTTCTCGACGACCCATAAGGGACTGTTATAAGGTGAATTGCTTTCCTTCACTATATTCTGCTCGAGCATTTCTTTTATCTGCCTATTTATTTCCTCTTCGTGAATTTTGGGATATCTATATATTTTGGAATATAAGGGTCTATCCACTGTGGTAATAATTTCGTGGTGAATCTGGTTTGTTGCTGACAAAACGTCTCCCTCTCGAAAAAACAAATCGTTTGACTCTATAAGCAACGCCTCGACAGCCTGGCGCTTCTCGTCATTCAAATGTGTCAGGTTAAAGCCGTTTTGTAAGTAGTGTGTGTTTACTGGTTGGAGGTCACAAGCGTTGTGCATCAACTCCGGGTATTTATAATCTAAATAATGAAATTTTCTGTCGAGCAGTTCTATGTATCGTTCTGTTTCATTAATTTGGGCTTTAAAGGCTTCTAAGAAGTTTTGGCCTATTATTGCCGAGTAGTTTTTATTTGAAAAATCTATAAGTTTCCACTGCAGAGTTCCTGAGTGTGCTATTTCTTTTGGGAATGGTGTGGTTATGGTATATTTTATTCTATTAGTGCCATTAAGGGTTTTATAGTAGCATGGCGTGGTAAGTTCGGTTTTAGGGTATTGGTGTTCTAAGGTTTTTGATTTAAGGATGCTTGTCGTTGCACCTGTGTCGACCAAGCACCTTATTCTTTCTTTCCCTATTGTCCACATTATTACGGGTAGTGTTGCCCTAGACATGGTGTTAAAAAATTTATCTCTTCTTCTCCCTCTGATTGGTTTTCTTCTAGGGTTCCTATCTCCATGGGTATGGGATTGTTTTTCTGTGTATCTACACCCATATAAGACATTCTAGTCTGTTTTGAATTATTACCCCTGTTGTTATAGTTTGGTCTGAAATTTTGGCTTTGGTCGGGTTGTGACCTATTGGCTGTATAACCTATATGCGGGTGTTGGTTTGTTTGACTGTTCTGAGGTGGTCCGGCGTTATGGTTGTAGTTCGTTCGGTTTACCGGGTTCGGTTTAGTGTTAGCATTATTATTGTTATTGTTTGCTTGATTGTTTTGGTTTGCGTTATTATTGGTATAAGTGTTGGTGTGAGTGTTGGTGTTAGTGTTTCGTTGTTTGTTATTAGTATTAGTAACGATTTTCCTATATCTAAGTGTTATTGCTCTGGGATCGTCCAGTGCTTTAATATAAGAATATTTTGTTTGTAAAGCATGCATGGAAATACCCTGATCGATATGAATTCTAAATGGTGTATCAATTTTATTTATTAATATGTTTGTTAGATCCCTATCAACTTTATTATTTTCGTACATTTCTGGTTTATTTTCGTCAAACATGTAAATTTTATTTATCTCACACTTAGCTCTTTCGAATTCATCGAATAATTCTCTTTGATTACTTACTCTAATGAATCTGCATCTGTCGAATACGTCTTCATATGTCGTCCTGGGTCGCATCTGTTCCATTAGTTTGATTTTAATTTCTTTCCAGCTTGGATCTGTTCCTAGCTGTCTGACGAAGTTTGCTGCTGCTCCCGACACTTTCTCGTTGGCGACGATGCTGGTGCCGAACTGGATTAATAGCTCGTTCCCTTGGCATAGCATCATTATAAAATCGACGGATTTTATGAAAGCCAACACGTCATGTTGGTCATCCAATTGTCGTAATTGACGGAACTGTTGGATGATGTCTTTGTTTGTTAGCCATTGGATTGGTTGTTGTTGTTGTTGTTGTTGTTGTTCTTGTTCTTGTTCTTGTTCTTGTTCTTGTTCTTGTTATTGTTCTTGTTCTTGTTCTTGTTCTTGTTCTTGTTGTTGTTGTTGTTGTTGTTGTTGTTGTTGTTGTTGTTGGTTTTGTAGTAGTTCTTGTCTCAGTAAGTTCAGGTTCGCCTCCTGTTGGAGTACGACCGATCTTAATTGGTTGAGCTCTTCCTCCATTGTGTCGACCTCGATTCTCCGGTTTTCGTCGAACTTATGTTTCCTTGAGTGTATGAATTGTCACTCTGTTTAATGCAAATTGTTTATTTTTGATTGTGACTTTGTTTTTGCATATTAACTTTAGTTAATATACTTCTTTATCATTTTCTGTTCACTCCGTTTGATACGAATTGTTTATTTTTGGTTCTAACTTTGTGTTTGCGTATTAACTTTAGTTAATATGCTACTTTGTTTGGTACGAATTAACTTTGGTTAATTTGGAACGTGATTGTTCGATAACGGCTGCGCCAATTATGTTCTAATAAGGCATGAATATTTTTATTAAAACACGTGGACTGTACTTAGAAAATAAGTGTATGTATATGCATATATTCTTCCGCTTGCTTGCGGTCACTTCAATCGTTACAAATATAATGACCCAAAGAATTAAAATAAAAAGAGCGATAATAGGTAAAAGCTTAAGTCGCTCTCTTTTGTAAATACTTCTTGCACAGTTATGCTGACTCTTTTGTAAATACTTCTTGCACAGTTATGCTGACTCTTTATCAGCATTATCTTATGTGAGCATGTTCGATTGTGTTGACTTTGTCGTTGTCGGCATTATCGTATATTAGTATATTTGGTTTCATAACTCGCGCGTGTATACGTAAACGTTTGGTAAACGTTTCGTTTAATAACATAATGCATTTCATCTATTCATATGTACATATGTATATTATATTGACTCTATTTAAGTTATATCAATGTTACTCTTATTTTATATATATGTAAATATATACAGTATGTACATACATATATATGTACATGTATATTGCAAGCAACGCACATACACACGCACACGCATACGCTCTGCTAACTGCGCAGTTTACTCAGCGACTGCGCTGCGCCAATATGTGCGTGTTATGGAAAATTAAATGTTTAATAACTTTTTTTGTAGATCGATTTTCTTAATCAGACTTGCGCAGCGTAATTATATCATTCATATGTGTGCATGTGCAAAAGCACAAGTCTCTAGTATTTGAAATAAGTGTTTTGAAAATTTGGGCGAAGGGGGCGTGGCATCCAAAATTTAACCAAATTCAAAAGTGTATAAATGTCCCGTTAAGCTAAATACAAGATTTAGAGTCTCTAACTATCAAGATATAGAAGATATAATTTTAAAACTGAAAATCGATTTCGTTTTTAATCGATAAAAAAAAACGAGAAGAGTTATCGAATTTCTAAAAGTCTCTAGCTATTATAAGTTCTGAGATCCACGCGTTCAAACATACGGAGAGACGGACAGACGGACAGACAGACAGACGGACAGGGCTCAATCGACTCGGCTTGTCGTCCTGATCATGAATATATTTACTTTATCGGGTCTGCCACGCCTCCGTCTGCCTGTTACATACATTTGGGCTGCAACAAAACCATTATACCCTGATAATTCATTTTTAATGGGTTCAGGGTATAAAAAATATAAAGAAGGAAGAAAAGGAGAAGAAAAAGAAGATGAAGACGAAGAAAAAAAAGAAGAAGACATGTAAGAAAAGAAATAAGATAAGGAAGAATAACAAGAGGAAGAGGAAAAGGAGGAGGAATATGAAGAAAAGGATGAAAAAGAAGAAGAGAAAGAATAAGAAAAAGAGAAAAAAGAAGATAAAAAGAAAAGATAAAAGAAAACGAAGAAGAAGGAGGAGAAGGAAAAGAAGATGAAGACGAAGAAAAAGAAAAAGAAGACAAATAAGAAAAGAAATAAGATGAGGAAGAAGAAGAAGAGGAAGTGGAGGAAGAAGAAGAAGAAGAACAAAAGAAGACGAAGAAGAAGAAGAGAAAAAAGAAACGAAAGATGAGAAAGAGAAAAAGAAAATGAAGAAGTTGAAAAAGCAGAAAAAGAAGATGAAGAAGAAGAAGAGGAGAAAGATGAAGAAAAGAAAGAAGAAGAAGAAAAAAGATGAGAAAGGAGAGAAAGAGGAAGAAGAAGAAGAAGACGACGAAGAATATGAATTAAAGAAAGAAAAAGAAGAAGAAAAAGAAAATGAAGAAGAAGAAGAGAAAAACGAAAAAGAAGAAGAAGAAGAGGATTTAGGGGAAAAGGAAAAGGGAAAGGAAGAAGAATAAGGAAAATAAGAGGAAAAAAATGAAGAAACGGAAGATGAAAAGGAAGAGAAATAAGAAGCGAAAGAAGAAGAGGAAGAAAAAGAAGCAGAAGAAGAAGACGAAAAGAAGAAGAAGAAAAAGAAGACGAAGACGAAGAAAAAGAAAAAGAAGAAGAAAAGAAGATGAAGACGAAGAAAAAAAGAAGAGGCGAAATAAGAAGCGAAAGACGAAGAGGAAGAAGGAGAAGGAGAAAAAGAAAAGAAGATGAAGACGAAGAAAAAGAAGAAAGAAAATAAGATAAAGACGAGGAAAAAAAAGATGAGGAGATATAAGAAGAGAAAGACGATAAGGAAGAGGGGAAGAAGAAGAAGAAGAAGAAAAGGAAGAGGAAAAGGAAGAGGGATATGAAGAAAATGATGAAGAAGAGGATAAGGACGAAAAGGGGAAGGGAGAAAGAGGAAGAAGAAGACGAAGGAGAAGATGAATAAAAGGAAGAAGAAGAAGAAGAGAAAGAAGATGAAGAAGAAGAAGAGAAAAATGAAGAAGAAGAAGAAGATTATATAGGGGAAAGGGAAAAGGAAAAGGAAAAGGAAGAAGAATAAGGAGAATAAGAGGAAAAAGATGAAGAAGCTGAAGAAAGAAGAGGAAGAAGGAGAAGCAAAAGAAGAAGACGAAGAAGAAAAGGAAGCAGAAGAGAGAGAAGAAGAAAAAGAAGACGAAGAAAAAAAGAAGACGATGACGACGAAAAACAGAAGAGGAGAAATAAGAAGAGAAAGAAGATGAAGAAGAAGAAGAGGAGGAGGAAGAAGAAGAGGTAGAGGAAGAGGAAAATGAAGGGGAATATGAAGAAATGGAAGAAGAAAAGAAAGAAGAAGATAAATGCGAAGAAGGAGAAGAGGAACCAGAAGAGGAAGCAGAAAAATAAAAAGAAGAAGAGGGAGAAAAAAAGACGAAGTAAAAAAATCAGAAGAATAATAATAAGAAGAAAAAGATGATAAAGAAGAAGAAGAGATAAAAGAAGAAGAAAAAGAAGACGAAAAAGAAAAAAAAGATGAAGGCAAAAAAAAAAAAGAAGAAGACAAATAAGAAAAGAAATAAGAAGAAAAAGAGGAAAAGGAAGAAGAAGAAGAAGAAGAGCAAGAGCAAGAGGAAGAGGAAGAGGAATATGTAGAATAGGGAGAAGAAGAAGATGAGGAAAAGCAAAAGAAGATGAAGAAAATAAGGAGGAGAAAGATAAAGAGAAGAAGGAAAAAGAAGAAGAAAAAAAGGTGAGAAAGAAGAGAAAGAATAAAAGGAAGAAGAAGACGAACAAGAAGAAAATAGGAAAAGGAAGATAACGAAAAGAAAAATAAGATGAAGAAGTAGAACAAGCAAAAAAAGATAAAGAAGGAGGAGACAAATGAAGAGAAGAAAGAAGAAGAAGTAGAAGAAGAACAAAAGGTGATAAAGAAGATAAAGGGAAAGAACATGAGTTAAAAGAGGAAAAAGAGAAAGAAGAAGATAAAGAAAAAGACAAAGAAGAATAAGAAGACAAAGAAGAAGATGAAAAGAAGAAATGAAGATGAGAAAGAAAAAAAGAAGATGAAGATGTAGAAGAAGCAGAAAAAGAAGATGAAAAAGAATAGAAGGAGAAAAATGAAGAGAAGAAAGGACGAAATAAAGAAAAAGAGATTTAAATAAGAGAAAGAACAAGAGATAAAAGAAGAAAATGAGATAGAAAATGAAGAAGAGGAAGAACAAAAAGAGAAGAAATAAGAAGAGGACAAAAAATAAGATGAAGAAATTGAAGAAGAAGAAGAGAACGAGAAGGAAGAAGAACAAAAAGAAAGTGAAGAAAAAGAAGAGGAAGAAGAAGAGGAAGAGAAGAAAGAAGAAAAAGAAAAGGACAAAGAAGAAGAAGAAGAAGAAAAAAATATACAGAAGGAGAAAAAGGAAAAAAGAAGATGAAGAAGAAGCAAAAGAGATGAAAGATAAGAGAAAGAGCAAGAGAAACAGTAAGAAAGAAGAAGAAGAAGAAGAGAAAGAAAACGAAAAAAGAAAGGGAGAAAGAGGAAGACAAAGAAGAAGAAGAAGAAGACGAAGGAGAAGATAAATTGAAGAAAGAAGAAGAAGAAGAAAAGGAAGATAAAGAAGAAGAAGAGAAAGAAGAAGAAAAAGACGAAGGAGAAGATGAATTAAAGGAAGAAGAAGAAGAAGAAAAAGAAGATATAGAAGAAGAGAAAAAATAAGAAGATGAAGATGATATAGGGGAAAAGGAAAAGGAAGAAGAATAAGCAGAATAAGAGGAAAAAGAAAAAGAAAAAGGAAGATGAAAAGGAAGAGGAATAAGAAGCGAAAGAAGAAGAGGAAGAAGAAGAGAGAAAAGAAGTAAAAGACAAAGGAGACGAAGGCGAAAAAAAAGAAGAAAAAAAAGAAGATGAAGGCGAAGAAACAAAGAAGAGGAGAAATAAGAGGAGTAAAAAGATAAAGAAGAAAAGGAAGAAGATGAGGAGGAAGAAGAACAAGAGGAAGGGGAAGAGGAAAGGGAAGCGGAATGTGAAGAAAGGGAAGAAGAAGAAAATAAGTGGAGCTAGAAGAGGAAGCAGAAGAACAAAAAGAAGAAGAGAAAGAAAAAAAGACGAAGAAGAAAAATAATAAGACAAATAAGAAAAATAGAATGAAGATACAAATGAGATAAAGAAGAAGAAACGAAAAATAAGAAGAAGAAAAGAAGACAAAGAAGAAGAAAAAGGAGATGAAGACGACGAAAAAGAAGAAGAGAAATAAGAAAAGAAATTAGATGAGGAAGAAAAAGAAGAGGAAGAGGAGGAAGAAGAAGAAGAAGAAAAGGAAGAGCAAGGGGAAAACGAAGAGGAATATAAAGAAAAGGAAGAAGAAGAAGAAGAAAAAGAAGAAAAAGATAAATGCGAAGAAGCAGAAGAGGAACCAGAAGAGGAAGAAGAAGAACAAAAAGAAGAAAAAGAAGAAGAGAAAGAAAAAAAGGCGAAGAAAAAAATAAGAAGAATAATAATAAGAAGAAAAAGATGATGAAGAAGAAAAAGAGAAAAAGAAGAAGAAACGAAAAAGAAGAAGAAGCGATAAAAGAAGAAGAAAAAGAAGACGAAAAAGAAGAAAAAGAAGAAGAAGAAAAGACGAAGTAGAAAAATAAGAAGAATAATAATAAGAAGAAAAAGATGATGAAGAAGAAAAAGAGAAAAAAGAAAAAGAAACGAAAACGAATAAAAAGAGATAAAAGAAGAACAAAAAGAAGATGAAGACGAAGAAAAAGAAGAGAAATAAGAAAAGAAATAAGATGAGGAAGAAGAAGAAGAAGAAGGGGAAGAGGAAGAGGAAGAGGAAGAGGAAGAGGAAGAGGAAGAGGATGAGGATGAGGATGAGGATGAGGATGAGGATGAGGATGAGGATGAGGATGAGGATGAGGATGAGGATGAGGATGAGGATGAGGATGAGGATGAGGATGAGGATGAGGATGAGGATGGGGATGAGGATGAGGATGAGGATGAGGATGAGGATGAGGATGAGGATGAGGATGAGGATGAGGATGAGGATGAGGATGAGGATGAGGATGAGGATGAGGATGAGGATGAGGATGAGGATGAGGATGAGGATGAGGATGAGGATGAGGATGAGGATGAGGATGAGGATGAGGATGAGGATGAGGATGAGGATGAGGATGAGGATGAGGATGAGGATGAGGATGAGGATGAGGATGAGGATGAGGATGAGGATGAGGATGAGGATGAGGATGAGGATGAGGATGAGGATGAGGATGAGGATGAGGATGAGGATGAGGATGAGGATGAGGATGAGGATGAGGATGAGGATGAGGATGAGGATGAGGATGAGGATGAGGATGAGGATGAGGATGAGGATGAGGATGAGGATGAGGATGAGGATGAGGATGAGGATGAGGATGAGGATGAGGATGAGGATGAGGATGAGGATGAGGATGAGGATGAGGATGAGGATGAGGATGAGGATGAGGATGAGGATGAGGATGAGGATGAGGATGAGGATGAGGATGAGGATGAGGATGAGGATGAGGATGAGGATGAGGATGAGGATGAGGATGAGGATGAGGATGAGGATGAGGATGAGGATGAGGATGAGGATGAGGATGAGGATGAGGATGAGGATGAGGAAGAGGAATATGTAGAAGTGGGAGAAGAAGAAGAGGAAGAACAAAAAGAAGGCGAAGAAGAAGAAGAACAGAAAGAGAAAACGAAAGATGAGGAAGAGAAAAAGAAGAAGAAGAAGTAGAAGAAGCAGAAAAAGAATATCAAGAAAAAAAGGAGGAGAAAGATGAAGAGAAGAAAGAAAAAGAAGAAGAAAAAAAGATGAGAAAGAAGAGAAAGAGAAAGAACAAGAGATAAAAGCAGAAGAATGGAAAGAATAAGAGAAAGAAGAAGAGAAAGACGAAGAAGAAGGCAAAGAAGAAGAAGAAAAGAAGCAGAAGAAAATAAGAAAAAGAAAAGAAGAAGAAGAAAAGAATAAAAGGAACTTGAGGAAGAGAAAAAGAAGATGAAGAAGTAGAAGAAGCAGAAATAGAAGATGAAGGACGAAAGGAGGAAAAAGATGAAGAGAAGAAAGAACAAGAAGAAGAAATGAAAATAAAAAGAAAAGAAAGACCACGAGATGAAAAAAGAAAAAGAAAGAAATGGAAGCAGAAGAAGAAGAAAATAATATGAAGAGTTTAGAAAAAGGAAAAAAGGAGATGAAGAATAAGCAAAGGAGATGAAAAAGAAGAGAAAGAGAGAGAAGAAGAAGAAGAAAATGAAGACGAAGAAAAAGAAGAAGAAAACGAAGATGAAGACGAAGAAAAAGAAGATGGACACGAAGGAAAAAAGAAGAGGAGAATTAAGAAGAGAAAGAAGATGAAGGAGAAGAGGAAGAAGAAGAGGAAGAGGAGGAAGAAGAAGAAGAGGGAGATGAAGAGAATTGTAAATAAAAGGAAAAAGAAGAATAAGAGGAAGAAGAAGAAGATAGATGCAAAGAAGAAGAAGAGGAACCAGAGGAGAAAGCAGAGAACAAAAAGAAGAGGAAGAAAAATGACGAAGAAGAATAATAATAATAATAAGAAGAAGATAATAAAGAAGAAAAAGACAAAGAAGAAGAAAAAAGAAAAGGAAGAAGAAGAGATAAAAGAAGAAGAAGAAGATGAAAAAGAAGATGAAGATGAAGAAAAAAAAAAGAAGGAGAGAAATAAGAAAAGAAATAAGATGGAGAAGAAGAAGACGAAGAGGAAGAGGAGGAAGAAAAAGAAGAGGAAGAGGAGGAAGAGGAAGAGGAATCTGTAGAATAGGGAGAAGAAGAAGAAAAGGAAGAACAAAAAGAAGACGAAGAAAAAGAAGAGAAAGAAGAAAAGAAAGATGAGGAAGAGAAAAAAAAGATGAAGAAGTAAAAGAAGCAGAAAAAGAAGGTGAAGAAGAAAAATTGAAAGAAGAAGAAAAAGAAGAGGAAGTGATAATGGAAGAAGAAGAAGAAGAAGAAACAGAAGATGAAGAAGAAGAAAAAGAAGATGAAAAAGAAGAAAAAGAAGAAGAAAAGAAATAAGAAAAGAAATAAGATGAGGAAGGAGAAGATGAGGAACAGGAGGAAGAAGAAACGAAAGATGAGGATGAGGATGAGGATGAGGATGAGGATGAGGATGAGGATGAGGATGAGGATGAGGATGAGGATGAGGATGAGGATGAGGATGAGGATGAGGATGAGGATGAGGATGAGGATGAGGATGAGGATGAGGATGAGGATGAGGATGAGGATGAGGATGAGGATGAGGATGAGGATGAGGATGAGGAAGAGGAATATGTAGAAGTGGGAGAAGAAGAAGAGGAACAAAAAGAAGGCGAAGAAGAAGAAGAACAGAAAGAGAAAACGAAAGATGAGGAAGAGAAAAAGAAGAAGAAGAAGTAGAAGAAGCAGAAAAAGAATATCAAGAAAAAAAGGAGGAGAAAGATGAAGAGAAGAAAGAAAAAGAAGAAGAAAAAAAGATGAGAAAGAAGAGAAAGAGAAAGAACAAGAGATAAAAGCAGAAGAATGGAAAGAATAAGAGAAAGAAGAAGAGAAAGACGAAGAAGAAGGCAAAGAAGAAGAAGAAAAGAAGCAGAAGAAAAGAAGAAAAAGAAAAGAAGAAGAAGAAAAGAATAAAAGGAACTTGAGGAAGAGAAAAAGAAGATGAAGAAGTAGAAGAAGCAGAAATAGAAGATGAAGGACGAAAGGAGGAAAAAGATGAAGAGAAGAAAGAACAAGAAGAAAAAATGAAAATAAAAAGAAAAGAAAGACCACGAGATGAAAAAAGAAAAAGAAAGAAATGGAAGCAGAAGAAGAAGAAAATAATATGAAGAGTTTAGAAAAAGGAAAAAAGGAGATGAAGAATAAGCAAAGGAGATGAAAAAGAAGAGAAAGAGAGAGAAGAAGAAGAAGAAAATGAAGACGAAGAAAAAGAAGAAGAAAACGAAGATGAAGACGAAGAAAAAGAAGATGGACACGAAGGAAAAAAGAAGAGGAGAATTAAGAAGAGAAAGAAGATGAAGGAGAAGAGGAAGAAGAAGAGGAAGAGGAGGAAGAAGAAGAAGAGGGAGATGAAGAGAATTGTAAATAAAAGGAAAAAGAAGAATAAGAGGAAGAAGAAGAAGATAGATGCGAAGAAGAAGAAGAGGAACCAGAGGAGAAAGCAGAGAACAAAAAGAAGAGGAAGAAAAATGACGAAGAAGAATAATAATAATAATAAGAAGAAGATAATAAAGAAGAAAAAGACAAAGAAGAAGAAAAAAGAAAAGGAAGAAGAAGAGATAAAAGAAGAAGAAGAAGATGAAAAAGAAGATGAAGACGAAGAAAAAAAAAAGAAGGAGAGAAATAAGAAAAGAAATAAGATGGAGAAGAAGAAGACGAAGAGGAAGAGGAGGAAGAAAAAGAAGAGGAAGAGGAGGAAGAGGAAGAGGAATCTGTAGAATAGGGAGAAGAAGAAGAAAAGGAAGAACAAAAAGAAGACGAAGAAAAAGAAGAGAAAGAAGAAACGAAAGATGAGGAAGAGAAAAAAAAGATGAAGAAGTAAAAGAAGCAGAAAAAGAAGGTGAAGAAGAAAAATTGAAAGAAGAAGAAAAAGAAGAGGAAGTGATAATGGAAGAAGAAGAAGAAGAAGATGAAGAAGAAGAAAAAGAAGAAGAAAAAGAAGATGAAAAAGAAGAAAAAGAAGAAGAAAAGAAATAAGAAAAGAAATAAGATGAGGAAGGAGAAGATGAGGAACAGGAGGAAGAAGAAACGAAAGATGAGGAAGAGAAAAAGAAGATGAAGAAGTAGAAGCAGAAAAAGAAGATAAAGAAAAAAGGAGGAGAAAGATGAAGGGAAGAACGAAAAAGAAGAAGAAGAAAAGAAAAGAGAAAGAACAAGAGATGAAGAAGTAGAACAAGCAAAAAAAGAAAATGTAGTAAAAAAGGAGAAAGATGAAGAGAAGGAGGAAGAATAAGAAGAAAAAAAGGTGAGAAAGAAGGGAAAGAGAAAGAGCAAGAAAAAAAAGAAGAGAAAGAAGAAGAGGATGGAGGAGAAGCGGAAGAAGAAGAGGAAGAAGATGCGAGAGAAGAAGAAGAAGAAAATCAGGACGAAGAAAAAAAGAAGAGGAGAAATAAGAAGAGAAAGAAGATGAGGAAGAAGAAGAAGAAGAGAAAAAGAAAAGGAAGAGAAAGAGGAAGAGGAAAATGTATAAGAGGGAGAAGAAGAAGAAGAAACGAAAGATAAGGAATAGAAAAAGAAGATGAAGAAGTAGAAAAAAAATGAAGAAAAAAGGAGGAGAAAGATGAAGAGAAGGAGGAAGAAGAAGAAGAAAAAAAGATGAAAAAGAAGAGAAAAAGAAGATGAAGAAAAAAAGGAGGAGAAAGATGAAGGGAAGAACGAAAAATAAGAAGAAGAAAAGAAAAGAGAAAGAACAAGAGATGAAAAAAGAAAAAGAGAAAAAAGAAGAGAAAGAAGACGAAAAAGACGAAAAAAAGGAATGTCGAAAGAGGAAGAGAAAAAAGAAGATGAAGAAGAAGATGAAGGGGAAGATGAATTAAAGGAAGAAGAAGAAGAAGAAAGAGAAGATGAAGAAGAAGAGAAAAAAGAAGATGAAGAAGAAGAGGATATACGGGAAAAGAAAAGGAAAAGGAAAAGAAAGAAGAATAAGGAGAATAGGAGGAAAAAGATAAAGAATCGGAATATTAATAGAAAGAGAAATAAGAAGCGAAAGAAGATGAGGAAGAAGGAGAAGCAGAAAAAGAAGTCGAGGAAGAAAAGGAAGAAGAAGAGAGAGAACAACAAGAAGAAAAAGAAGACGAAGGAAAGGAAGAGAAGAAAGAAGAAGAAGAAGAAGAAGAGGACAAAAAGAAAATAAAGAAAAGGAAGAAGAAGAAGAAGAAGAAGAGGGAGAGGAAGAGGAAAAGGAAGAGGAATATGAAGAAAAGGAAAAAGAAGAAGAAGAGGAAGAAGAAGATGATAAATGCGAAGAAGGAGAAGAGGAACCAGAAGTGGGAGCAGACAACAAAAAGAAGAAGAGGAAGAAAAAAGACGAAGAAGAATAACAATAATAAGAAGAAAATGATAAAGAAGAATAAGCGAAAGAAGAAGAAAAAAAGAAAGTCAGAAGAATAGATAAAAGAAGAAGAAAAAGAATATGAAGACGAAGAAAAAGAAGAAGAAGAGAAATAAGAAAAGAAATAAGATGAGGAAGGAGAAAAAGAGGAACAGGAGGAAGAAGAAAGAGAAGATGAGGAAGAAGAAACGAAAGATGAGAAAGAGAAAAAGAAGATGAAGCAGAAAAAGAAGATGAAGAAAAAAAGGAGGAAAAAGATGAAGGGAAGAACGAAAAAGAAGAAGAAAAAAAGAAAGGAGAAAGAACAAGAGATGAAAGAAGAAAAAGAGAAAGAAGACGAAGAAGACGAAATAAAGGAATGGATAAAGAGAAAGAGCAAGAAGAAGATGAAGAAGAAGACGAAGGAGAAGATGAATTAAAGGAAGAAGAAGAAGAGAAAAAAGACGATGAAGAAGAAGAGGATATACGGGAAAGGAAAAGGAAAAGGAAGAGGAAAAGGAAGAAGAATAAGGAGAAGAGGAGGAAAAAGATAAAGAATCGGATTATTAATAGAAAGAGCAATAAGAAGCGAAAGAAGAAGAGAATGAAGAAGCAGCAGAAGAAGAAGGAGAAAAAGAAGGCGAAGAAAAGGAAGAGAAGAAAGAAGAAGAAGAGGACAAAAAGAAGATGAAGAAAATGAAGAAGAAGAAGACGAAACAAACTATGAAGAAGAAGGAAAAAAAGAAGGTGAAGAAGAAACAAAAGAGATGAAAAAGAAGAAAAAGAGCAAGAGAAAGAGCAAGAAAGAAGAAGAAGAGAAAGAAGACGAAGAAGAAGAAGACGAAAAAAAGGAAGGGAGAAAGCTGAGGAAGAAGAAGAAAAAGAAGATGAAGACGAAGAAAAAGAAGAAGAAGAGAAATAAGAACGAAATAAGATGAGGGAGAAGAAGAAGAAGAGGAAGAGGAGGAAGAAAAAGAAGAGGAAGAGCAAGAGGAAGAGAAATATGTAGCATAGGGGAAGAAGAAGATATGGAAGAACAAAAAGAAGACGAAGAAGAAGAAGAGAAGGAAGAAACGAAAGATGAGGAAGAGAAAAAGAAGATGAAAAAGTAAATGAAGCAAAAAAAGGAGATGAAGATAAAAACGGGGAGAAAGATGAAGAGAAGAAAGAACAAGATGAATAAAAAAATATGAGAAAGAAGAGAAAAAGAAAGAACAAGAGATGAAAGCAGAAAAATAGAAAGAATAAGAGAAAGAAGAAGAGAAAGAAGAAAGAGAAGAAGAGAAAAAAGAAGAGAAAGAAGAAAAAGAAGAAGAGAAAGAAGAAGAGAAAGAAGACGAAGAGGACGAAAAAAAGGAATGGAGAAAGAGGAAGAGCAAGAAGAAGATGAAGATGAAGAAGAAGGAGAAGATGAATTAAAAGAAAAAGAAGAAGAAAAAGAAGATGATGAAGAAGAAGAGAAAAAAGGAGATGAAGCAGAAGAGGATATATGGGAAAAGGAAAAGGAAGAAGAATAAGGAGAAAAAGAGGAAAAAGATGAAAAAACGGAAGATGGATAGGAAGAGAAATAAGAAGCGAAAGAAGAAGAAGCAGAAGAAGAAGACGAAGAAGGAGAGAGAGAAGAAGGACAAGAAAATGAAGACGAAGAAAAAACGAATAGGAGAAATAAGAAGAGAAAGATGATGAGGAAGAAGAAGAAGAGGAAGAGGAGGAAGAAGAATAAGAGGAAAAAGAAGAAGAAAAAAACTATGAAGAAGGAGAAAATGGAAAAATGAAGGTGAAGAAGAAACAAAAGAGATGAAAAAGAAGAAAAAGAGCAAGAAAGAAGAAGAAGAGAAATAAGACGAAGAAGATGAAGACGAAAAAAAGGAAGGGAGAAAGCGGAGGAAGAAGAAGAAAAAGAAGATGAAGACGAAGAAAAAGAAGAAGAAGAGAAATAAGAAACGAAAAAAGATGAGGAAGAAGAAGAAGAAGAGAAAAAGAAGAGGAAGAGAAAGTGGAAGAGAAAGAGGAAAATGTAGAAGAGGGAGAAGAAGAAGAAGAGAAAGAAGAAAAGAAAGATGAGGAAGAGAAAAAGAAGATGAAGAAGTAGAAGAAGCAAAAAATTAAGACAAAGAAGAAGAGGTGAAAAATGAAGAGAAGAAGGAACAAGAAGCAGAAAAAAAGATAAAAAGAATTGAAAGACAAAGAAGAGAAATGAAAGAAGAAAAAGAGAAAAAAGATGATTAAGAAGATGAAGAAGAGGAAGAACAAAAAAAGGAGAAATAAGAAGAGGACAAAGAAAATGAAGAAGAAAAAGAAAACAAGAAGGAAGAAGAACGAAAAGAAAGTGAAGAAAAAAAGAGAGAGAAAAAGAAGAAGAAGAAGAAGAAGAAGAAGAAGAGAAGAAATAAGAAGAAGAGAACAAAGAAGAAGATGAAGAAAAGGAAGAAGAAGAAAAAAATATGAAGAAGAAGAAGAAGAAGAAGACGAAGGAGAAGATGAATTAAAAGAAGAAGAAGAAGAAAAAGAAGATGATGAAAAAGAAGAGAAAAAAGAAGATGCAGACGAGGAGGTTATAGGAGAAAAGGAAAAGGAAAAGAAAAAAGAATAAGGAGAATAACAGGAAAAAGATGAAGAAACGGAAGATGAAAAGGAAGAGGAATAAGAAGCGAAAAAAGGAGAGGAAGGAGAAGCAAAAGAAGAAGACGAAGAAGAAGAGGAAGCAGAAGAGAGAAGAAGAAGAAGAAAAGAAGACGACGAAGACGCAGAAAAACAAAAAGAAGATGAAGACGAGGAAAAAGAAGAAGAAGGAGTAGATAAAGAAGAAGAAGATAAGTCCTTCTTCGCACTTAGAAGGGGAACCAGAAGAGGAAGCAGAAGAACAAAAAAAAGGGAAAGGCAGAAAAATGACGAAGAAGAAAAATAAGAAGAATACTAATAAGAAGAGAAGAAAGAAGAAGAAAAAAAGAAAAAGAAGAGGAAGTGATAAAGAAAATGTAGATGAAGAGGAAGAAAAAGAAGATGAAAACGAAGAAAAAGAAGAAGAAGAGAAATAAGAAAAGAAATGAGAGGAGGAAGAACAAGAGAAAAAGCAAGAGGAAAAGGAATACGTAGAAGAGGGAGAAGAAGAAGAAGAGGAAGAACAAAAAGAAGACGAAGAAGAAGACGAGAAATAAGAAACGAAAGATGCGGAAGAGAAATAGAAAATGAAAAAGTAGAAGAAGCAGAAAAAGAAGATGAAGAAAAAAAGGAGGAGAAAGATGAAGAGAAGAAAAAAGAAAAAGAAAAAAAAAGATAAAAAAAAGAGAAAGAGAAAGAACAAGAGGTGAAAAAAGAAAAAGAGAAAGAAGAAGAAGAAAAGTAAGATGGGGAAGAGAAAAAGAAGATAAAGAAGTAGAAGAAGCAAAAAAAGAAGAAAAAAGGAGGAGAAAGATGAAGAGAAAAAAAAAACAAAAAGAAGAAAAAGAGAATAGCAAGAGAAAGAACAAGAGATGAAAGAAGAAAAAGAGAAAGAAGATGAGAAAGAAGAAGAAGAGGAAGAGGAGGAAGAAGAAGAACAAAAAGAGAAGAAATAAGAAGTAGAAGAAGAGGACACAGAAAAAGATGAAGAAAAGGAAGAAGAAGAAAGAGAAGAAGAAGAGAACGAGAAGGAAGAAAAACGAAAAGAAAGTAAAGAAAAAGAAGAAAAAGAAGAGGAAGAGAAGAAAGAAGAAGAAGAAGAGGAGAAAACAGAAGAAGCAGAAAATAAATATGAAGAAGGAGAAAAAGGAAAAAAAAAAAGATGATGAAAAAGCAAAAGAGAAGAAGAAAGAAGTTAAAAAGCAAGAGAAAGGCAAGAAAGCAGAAGAAGAGAAATAAAATGAGAGATAAGAAGAAGAAGAAGACGACGAATAAGTCGAAAAAGAGAAAGGGAAGAACAAAAAAAAGGGCAAGGCAGAAAAATGACGAAGAAGAAAAATAAGAAGAATACTAATAAGAAGAGAAGAAAGAAGAAGAAAAAAAGAAAAAGAAGAGGAAGTGATAAAGAAAATGTAGATGAAGAGGAAGAAAAAGAAGATGAAAACGAAGAAAAAGAAGAAGAAGAGAAATAAGAAAAGAAATGAGAGGAGGAAGAAGAAGAGAAAAAGCAAGAGGAAAAGGAATACGTAGAAGAGGGAGAAGAAGAAGAAGAGGAAGAACAAAAAGAAGACGAAGAAGAAGACGAGAAATAAGAAACGAAAGATGCGGAAGAGAAATAGAAAATGAAAAAGTAGAAGAAGCAGAAAAAGAAGATGAAGAAAAAAAGGAGGAGAAAGATGAAGAGAAGAAAAAAGAAAAAGAAAAAAAAGATAAAAAAAAGAGAAAGAGAAAGAACAAGAGGTGAAAAAAGAAAAAGAGAAAGAAGAAGAGAAAGAAGAAGAAGAAAAGTAAGATGGGGAAGAGAAAAAGAAGATGAAGAAGTAGAAGAAGCAAAAAAAGAAGAAAAAAGGAGGAGAAAGATGAAGAGAAAAAAAAAAACAAAAAGAAGAAAAAGAGAATAGCAAGAGAAAGAACAAGATGAAAGAAGAAAAAGAGAAAGAAGATGAGAAAGAAGAAGAAGAGGAAGAGGAGGAAGAAGAAGAACAAAAAGAGAAGAAATAAGAAGTAGAAGAAGAGGACACAGAAAAAGATGAAGAAAAGGAAGAAGAAGAAAGAGAAGAAGAAGAGAACGAGAAGGAAGAAAAACGAAAAGAAAGTAAAGAAAAAAAAGAAAAAGAAGAGGAAGAGAAAAAAGAAGAAGAAGAAGAGGAGAAAACAGAAGAAGCAGAAAATAAATATGAAGAAGGAGAAAAAGGAAAAAAAAGAAGATGATGAAAAAGCAAAAGAGAAGAAGAAAGAAGTTAAAAAGCAAGAGAAAGGCAAGAAAGCAGAAGAAGAAAAATAAAATGAGAGATAAGAAGAAGAAGAAGACGACGAATAAGTCGAAAAAGAGAAAGGGAGTGTAGTGTGTTATATGCAAAATAAGCATATGCCCACCATATTGTAGTGTATATAATATGTAAAGTGGTCATATGCCCTAACTAAACGTTAGAGTATCAAGCGCATAAACATAGAGACACTTTGTCGCTTTGTTTACATAACATAACCACCTCCAAGTTCTGTAATATGATCAGCCGCTTATATGTGGACTGGCCTGCAGCGTGAGATCTGCAGCGTAAGCACTATGACGTTCTGACCATTCGGTCCCAAGCGCATGTCAATGTATATGCCTTCTGCATGTGCATATAATAATATATACAAATACATATGATACGCTATATACTCCCGTTCTGCCGCTGCTTTGAGCGACAGAACTATATACTCTCTTATGTACTTTAGGCTAAGTAAAAACCGAATAAAGAAAGACCGATTCATTATGTATGAAGAGGTCAAAGACACAAGTCTGGTTGTTTAATTATTACATGGCGACCGTGACTCGTGACGTCGTCGACGTCAGTACAGCAACAGCAGCAGGCACCAGCAAACAAACAGAAACAACAGCACAGCGCCGCTGAATGCCAGGAGCTCTTATCCGGGAACATCAACACCAACTTGAACATTCGGATCTGTGCCTTCATCCGCTTCTTCGGCCGATGGATTTCAGCCTCCAATAGAAATTTCCGCTTCTGCATCGGTGAACATCTCGTCGCCGGCAAAACTGCACTTAACAAACTACACTGAACCGGAGCCACAACTGCCACGCGCTGTAAAGTAAAAAGAAGGAACAAAGCACCGCTGAATGCCAGGAGGGACGGAAAACGTATATTCTGAGTGAGTAGAGTTAGAGTGAAATGGCAAAAAGAGGTGGGGTGCGAAATAAAATAAAGAAAAGAATAGCATACATTAAGTGGCTATTATATACAAAACAAGCACCACCTCCATGTGCAGTGGCACAAAAACTGCACATAATCCCCAAAACAATGCAAACATACGAACTGCAGAAAGTAGTTCGGGAAACGAATAAATCCCTTAAGATATGCAGAGTGTGCGATAGTATACAACATCAATCTTAGTCAGGATTATTTATAAAACTAAAAAACTTAAGCACAAACAATTCTCTCACTTTTTTAGTAGACACTGGTAGACACTGGAAAAAATGAAAATTTTTGACAATGTTAACACTAACATATCAACTAAAATATCAGGAATCGGTGAGGGTTCAGTTTTTTCAAAAGGTTTAGCATTCGTAGAATTATCTACAGGAAAGTACATAATCCCACACAACTATCACTTAAAAAAATTCAATTGCCTATTATATTGTACACATACTAGTGACACTCTAATAATTAGGCCAGATAATTTAAACCTACAAATAAAAATACCCATCACACATAGTTGTGATAACAATGCCATTTTACTTCCGGCCCGCACTGAAGTAGTCCGACAGATTAAATTAGAATCGACAGAACAAACTGTTCTAATTCCGAATCAAGAAATTGAGAAAGGAATATTTATTGGAAATACTATCTCCAGTAAAGAAAATATTGTTGTCCGAGTCCTAAATACAACAAGTGTAACCAATAATACACATTAATAATAAAAAAACCGAAAGGCTAAGTGACTATGACATAGTCCGAGAAATTAGCAAAAACAGACACGAAGATGTCATAAAAAAACTTACAAAAAACTTTCCACCACAATTCAAAGCAAAACTTGAAGATTTATGCACCCAGTATACAGACATATTCGGAACTTGAAACCGAATCAATAACAACAAATCATTTTTATAAGCAAGAACTAAGATTGAATGATAATAATCCAGTATACACCAAAAACTATAGAATTCCACACGCACACAAAGAAGAAATCAATAAACAAGTTGAAAAGCTCATTCTAGATAAAATAGTTGAACCATCCACCTCAGAATATAATAGCCCAATATTGCTGGTACCTAAGAAAGGTCTACCAGGTTCTGCTACAAAAAAATGGCGATTAGTAGTAGATTACCGCCAGATCAATAAAAAATTCCTATCGGATAAATTTCCACTTCCCAGAATCGATGACATTCTCGACCAGTTAGCTAGAGCCAAATACTTTTCATGTCTAGACTTAATGTCTGGATTCCATAAAATAGAATTAAAAGAAAGATCTAGAGAACTAACGTCCTTTTCAACGAGCAGTGGCTCATACCAGTTCACAAGACTACCATATGGTCTTAAAATAGCGCCAAATTCTTTTCAAAGAATGATGACAATAGCTTTTTCTGGACTCGACCCTTCGCAAGCATTTTTGTATATAGATGACTTAATACTCATCGGTTGTTCGGACAACCACATGATTAAAAACTTAATAAACGTTTTTGAACTATGTAGAAAAAACAACCTTAAGCCACATCCAGAAAAATGAAAATTCTTCATGCACCAAGTGACTTTTCTAGGTCACAAGTGTACTGATCAAGGCATACTGCCCGATGATAAAAAATATGACGTCATCAAAAAATATCCAGTCCCTACTGACGCGGATAGCGCTAGAAGATTCGTTGCGTTTTGCAACTACTATAGACGTTTCATCAAAAATTTCGCCGATTATTCACGGCACATAACACGATTATGTAAAAAGAATGTCAAATTTCAATGATCCGATGAATGCCAAAATGCATTCGATTATTTAAAAAAGGCTTTAAGTAAACCCACATTATTGAAATATGCAGATTTCGATAAAGAGTTTTGCATAATTACTGATGCAAGTAAAAACGCTTGTGGAGCTCTCCTAACACAGAACTATGGAGATAAACAACTCCCAGTTGCATATGCTTCACGCTCATTCACTAAAGGTGAAAGCAACAAATCAACTACAGAACAAGAGTTACCAGCTATCCACTGGGCAATTACATATTTCAGACCATACATATATGGAAAACATTTCACAGTAAAAACAGATCACAGACCATTAACCTATTTGTTTTCAATGACAAATCCAAATTCAAAACTAACTAGAATGAAACTAGAACTAGAAGAATACGATTTCACAGTGGTGCTACTTCGTAGCAGATGCATTATCAAGGATTACAATATCCGATTTAAAAGACATACATAGAAAAATCCTCAAAGGTCACTACCAGGCAACAGTATAGACAGAAAAAATCTAGCTATTACTATTGGAAAAATATGACTCGTCATATCAAAGAGTACGTACGTAAATGTCAAAAATGCCATAAATCCAAAATAACAACTCATATAAAGACCCCAATGATTATAACTGAAACACCAACTATAGCTTTTGACAGAGTGATAGTAGATACTTTAGGTCCACTACCACGCTCAGAGAATGGTAATGAATATGCAGTTACGCTAATATGCGATTTAACTAAGTATTTAGTAACCATTCCAATTCCAAAGCTATATTTGAAAACTTTATTCTAAAGTACGGTCGAATGAAGACGTTCATTACGGACATGGGAACAGAATATAAGAATTCAGTAATAACTGACTTGTGCAAATATTTGAAGATAGATAACATAACGTCTACTGCACATCATCATCAAACCTTAGGTACAATAGAACGAAGTCATTGGACATTGAATGAATATGTTCGTTCATATATATCTGCAGACAAAACCGATTGGGATTTTTGGATACAATATTTCACATACTGTTTCAACACAACACCCTCGGTAACACACGACTATTGTCCATACGAACTAGTATTTGGAAGATTACCAAGACAGTTCGTAGATTTTAATAAAACCACTAGAATAGACCCATTATATAATGTAGATGATTACGCTAAAGAAGTTAAGTTTAGATTAGAAATAGTTTATAAAAGAGCAAGAATAGCTCTAGACAATAGTAAAGCTAGAAATAAAAAGCAATACGATAATAAAATATCAGATGCATATAAATAGGAAATAAATAAAAAATGACGGAGGACACAAGCTAGATCCTACATATATAGGACCATTTGAGGTAATAGCTATAGATAATATTTAAGTTAGGGATGGCAAGAATAAGAAACAAAAAGTTCATAAGGATAGGCTAAAAGTTCAAAAATAAACTTCGAAATATTAACAAACACAATTTCTGTTACATATAGATATTTCAATACCTTCATCCACAAAATAAAATATATATATACAACTCAAATCAAACTTCAAATATAATAAAAAAAAAAAAAAAAAAAAAAAATTATAAATATACAATAATAATAATACAAACATAAAAATATATATTTCATTATATAAATTAATTATAACTCCAATAGTTATACAATATAATATTAAATAACTTCATATTAATATTGCGTTATTTCTGTAAAAAGGGAGGTGTAGTGTGTTATATGCAAAATAAGCATATGCCCACCATATTGTAGTGTATATAATATGTAAAGTGGTCATATGCCCTAACTAAACGTTAGAGTATCAAGCGCATAAACATAGAGACACTTTGTCGCTTTGTTTACATAACATAACCACCTCCAAGTTCTGTAATATGATCAGCCGCTTATATGTGGACTGGCCTGCAGCGTGAGATCTGCAGCGTAAGCACTATGACGTTCTGACCATTCGGTCCCAAGCGCATGTCAATGTATATGCCTTCTGCATGTGCATATAATAATACAAATACATATGACACGCTATATACTCCCGTTCTGCCGCTGCTTTGAGCGACAGAACTATATACTTTCTTAAGTACTTTAGGCTAAGTCAATATCGAATAAAGAAAGACCGATTCATTATGTATGAAGAGGTCAAAGACACAAGTCTGGTTGTTTAATTATTACATGGCGACCGTGACTAGTGACGTCGTCGACGTCAGTACAGCAACAGCAGCAGGCACCAGCAATCAAACAGCAACAACAGCAAAGCGCCGCTGAATGCCAGGAGTTCTTATCCGGGAAGGCAAAAGATTTTTGCTGACGGTTATCCAGAATAACATCAACACCAACTTGAACATTCGGATCTGTGTCTTCATCCGCTTCTTCGGCCGATGGATTTCAGCCTCCAATAGAAATTTCCGTTTCTGCATCGGTGAACATCTCGTCGCTGGCAAAACTGCACTGCACCGGAGCCACAATTGCCACGCGCTGTAAAGTAAAAAGAAGGAACAAAGCACCGCTGAATGCCAGGAGGGACGGAAAACGTATATTCTGAGTGAGTAGAGTTAGAGTGAAATGGCAAAAAGAGGTGGGGTGCGAAATAAAATAAAGAAAAGAATAGCATACATTAAGTGGCTATTATATACAAAACAAGCACCACCTCCATGGGCAGTGGCACAAAAACTGCAACTTGTACTTGACTTTTTAAAGTCATTAAAAAAGACAGAAACTCAAGCTCACTCAGTTATACCTACAATAAAAATAATTGATAATAACCGACTAACTCCTCCTAAGCCACTACCACTTCCAAGCCAGGAAAAGAAGTGCCCAAAGGATTGCCCAGGACCACTGGAGAGTGTATACATGCTGGACAAAAATTGGTGCGACGACCGGCACCAGTACCGCCTAAGCCCATAGGCCCCGGATATCTGCAGCAGAGAGTACGAGTGTGAAAGGCAGGCCGCCTTTTACACCATCGATGGAGCATCATCAAAAATTAATTTTACATTTAAAATAAATTTAAAGAAAAATGTTAAAATTAATAACATATATATAACAAACAAAATTATTGTAAGAAATATTATGAAATTGAGCGGAGCCTTATCTGCCCGATAGAAGTATAGCCTGTAAAGCTATACGAACCATTAGGTAGGGACATGTAAAAGGAATTTTTTTCCCCCCCAGAGAAAAATTAACTATATCTAAACTTAAGAAAAATATTGTAAGCGGAAGCGATAACTGCATTGCTAGCTAAAGTATGGCCCGTGAAGTCATACGACAAAATAGGTGGGAGATCATTGTTAAGCATTTAAAAGAAAAAAAAATGTATCCTTAATTTTTGTGTAAAGTGGAACTTTATTTATGTATATGTATCAAATTATTAAATCACGTTCCAACTACTAAATTTCGAGTTTGCCTTTAGTTCAGGATTTGTTTTCATTCTATGAACTGTTTGTTTCCTTCTTCGAATTGTCCCACACGACCCTAGGACGACTCTTATTAACTTTTAATTCGTAATTTTTTTAAGTGAGATTCTTGATTTCAAAATGGGAGGCCATGAGTCCAAGGTCAAAGATAGCACAGCAAACGTGATTAACGTCATAGAACTTGTGGATCCTACACCACACCTAGGCACCCAAACTCAGCTATTAATTGTACTAGTAGTACTCACAGCCTTAAATCTCATACTAAAAGCGTATCTGATATACAAAAGAACGCTCAGAAAGAGATACCTTAGTCGAGCCAATGAGCTAGATAAGGTTTAAAAAAAAAATATATATATATATATATATGTATATATATATATATATATATATATATATATATATATATATATATATTTATTTTTTTTTTTTTTTTAAACCTTATCTAGCTCATATATATATATACATCTCATCGACTAATGGAATGGAACGAAATATCGTCCATTATTAAACTTGAACGTCTTGAGTTTGACAAATCGTTTAAGTGCCTAAATAAATGTGCACCGATTTCAAACACAACGAAAGTAAAACACGTTCAATGTATGATAAAATCATATAATAACATTCGTGAGATAGTATATACTAATTTAAATAGATTAGCGCAATTGCACGTAACGCAAGTAAATGATGTGTTTAAAAGATTAAGAGAAAATCTTAGATATATATCGGAAAGACATAGCCTACAACTATTTATTCCGAATATAATTAACACACCAGCAAGAATTGATGAGTCGGTATTAATGGATATCGAACCACAATCAAATCTTGAACAAAAACATTCAGTGGATATAGGAAACGAAGTAATCATGACGTCAACAGTAGAAAAAGACCGTCAATATGTGAGACAAGTCTCAACTTCAATCCCCGAATTTGATGGTAATAAACTATCACTCCAGCGCTTTCTAACAGCGTTAACAATCACTGATAGGACTACAGGAGATCAAGAAGATCTAGCCGTTGAAGTTATCAAATCAAAGATAACCGGCACAATCTTTTATAAAGTACAAAACGAAACAACAATCCAGGATATTATTAGGAAACTCAATGATAACGTTAAAGGAGAGTCCTCTGATGTTATCAAAGCAAAACTACTATATATAAAGCAAAAAGGTAATGATGTAATGGGTAAATATATCCATTGCAGCACAGAGATTACGGGAAGCGCCAACACTGTCTTTTATTACAGAGGGGGTAGTCGCGGTAACCAAAGAGGTTACAATAACCGCGGTTACAATAATTCAAACAGAGGTAATTACCAAAATAGAGGTAATGACCATTACAATCACAATAATAATAATAATAATAGAGGGAACAATAGAGGCCAAAATAGAGGAAACTCTAGAGGCCGTGGTAACTCGAACAGAGGCCATAATCCCCAAAACAATGCAAACATACGAACTGCAGAAAGTAGTTCGGGAAACGAACAAATCCCTTAAGATATTCAGAGTGTGCGATAGTATACAACATCAATCTTAGTTCAGGATTATTTATAAAACTAAAAAACTTAAGCACAAACAATTCTCTCACTTTTTTAGTAGACACTGGTGCAGACATTTCAATAATTTTATTATAATTAAAGAAAATGTCGATATTTTTGACAATGTTAACACTAACATATCAACTAAAATATCAGGAATCGGTGAGGGTTCAGTTTTTTCAAAAGGTTTAGCATTCGTAGAATTATCTACAGGAAAGTACATAATCCCACACAACTATCTCTTAGTTGAACAAAACTTTCCAATCCCTAGCGATGGCATTATAAAAAAATTCATAAAAAAATTCAATTGCCTATTAGATTGTACACATACTAGTGACACTCTAATCATTAGGCCAGATAATTTAAACCTACAAATAAAAATACCCATCACACATAGTTGTGATAACAATGCTATTTTACTGCCAGCCCGCACTGAAGTAATCCGACAGATTAAATTAGAATCGACAGAACAAACTGTTCTAATTCCGAATCAAGAAATTGAGAAAGGAATATTTATTGGAAATACTATCTCCAGTAAAGAAAATATTGTTGTCCGAGTCCTAAATACAACAAGTGTAACCAATAATACACATTAATAATATAAAAACCGAAAAGCTAAGTGACTATGACATAGTCCGAGAAATTAGCAAAAACAGACACGAAGATGTCATAAAAGAACTTACAAAAAACTTTCCACCACAATTCCAAGCAAAATTTGAATATTTATGCACCCAGTATACAGACATATTCGGACTTGAAACCGAATCAATAACAACAAATAATTTTTATAAGCAAGAACTAAGATTGAATGATAATAATCCAGTATACACCAAAAACTATAGAATTCCACACGCACACAAAGAAGAAATCAATAAACAAGTTGAAAAGCTCATTCTAGATAAAATAGTTGAACCATCCACCTCAGAATATAATAGCCCAATATTGCTGGTACCTAAGAAAGGTCTACCAGGTTCTGCTACAAAAAAATGGCGATTAGTAGTAGATTACCGCCAGATCAATAAAAAATTCCTATCGGATAAATTTCCACTTCCCAGAATCGATGACATTCTCGACCAGTTAGCTAGAGCCAAATACTTTTCATGTCTAGACTTAATGTCTGGATTCCATAAAATAGAATTAAAAGAAAGATCTAGAGAACTAACGTCCTTTTCAACGAGCAGTGGCTCATACCAGTTCACAAGACTACCATATGGTCTTAAAATAGCGCCAAATTCTTTTCAAAGAATGATGACAATAGCTTTTTCTGGACTCGACCCTTCGCAAGCATTTTTGTATATAGATGACTTAATACTCATCGGTTGTTCGGACAACCACATGATTAAAAACTTAATAAACGTTTTTGAACTATGTAGAAAAAACAACCTTAAGCCACATCCAGAAAAATGAAAATTCTTCATGCACCAAGTGACTTTTTTAGGTCACAAGTGTACTGATCAAGGCATACTGCCCGATGATAAAAAATATGACGTCATCAAAAAATATCCAGTCCCTACTGACGCGGATAGCGCTAGAAGATTCGTTGCGTTTTGCAACTACTATAGACGTTTCATCAAAAATTTCGCCGATTATTCACGGCACATAACACGATTATGTAAAAAGAATGTCAAATTTCAATGGTCCGATGAATGCCAAAATGCATTCGATTATTTAAAAAAGGCTTTAAGTAAACCCACATTATTGAAATATGCAGATTTCGATAAAGAGTTTTGCATAATTACTGATGCAAGTAAAAACGCTTGTGGAGCTCTCCTAACACAGAACTATGGAGATAAACAACTCCCAGTTGCATATGCTTCACGCTCATTCACTAAAGGTGAAAGCAACAAATCAACTACAGAACAAGAGTTACCAGCTATCCACTGGGCAATTACATATTTCAGACCATACATATATGGAAAACATTTCACAGTAAAAACAGATCACAGACCATTAACCTATTTGTTTTCAATGACAAATCCAAATTCAAAACTAACTAGAATGAAACTAGAACTAGAAGAATACGATTTCACAGTGGTGCTACTTCGTAGCAGATGCATTATCAAGGATTACAATATCCGATTTAAAAGACATACATAGAAAAATCCTCAAAGGTCACTACCAGGCAACAGTATAGACAGAAAAAATCTAGCTATTACTATTGGAAAAATATGACTCGTCATATCAAAGAGTACGTACGTAAATGTCAAAAATGCCATAAATCCAAAATAACAACTCATATAAAGACCCCAATGATTATAACTGAAACACCAACTATAGCTTTTGACAGAGTGATAGTAGATACTTTAGGTCCACTACCACGCTCAGAGAATGGTAATGAATATGCAGTTACGCTAATATGCGATTTAACTAAGTATTTAGTAACCATTCCAATTCCAAAGCTATATTTGAAAACTTTATTCTAAAGTACGGTCGAATGAAGACGTTCATTACGGACATGGGAACAGAATATAAGAATTCAGTAATAACTGACTTGTGCAAATATTTGAAGATAGATAACATAACGTCTACTGCACATCATCATCAGACCTTAGGTACAATAGAACGAAGTCATTGGACATTGAATGAATATGTTCGTTCATATATATCTGCAGACAAAACCGATTGGGATTTTTGGATACAATATTTCACATACTGTTTCAACACAACACCCTCGGTAACACACGACTATTGTCCATACGAACTAGTATTTGGAAGATTACCAAGACAGTTCGTAGATTTTAATAAAACCACTAGAATAGACCCATTATATAATGTAGATGATTACGCTAAAGAAGTTAAGTTTAGATTAGAAATAGTTTATAAAAGAGCAAGAATAGCTCTAGACAATAGTAAAGCTAGAAATAAAAAGCAAAACGATAATAAAATATCAGATGCATATAAATAGGAAATAAAGTTCTATTAAAAAATGACGCAGGACACAAGCTAGATCCTACATATATAGGACCATTTGAGGTAATAGCTATAGATAATATTTAAGTTAGGGATGGCAAGAATAAGAAACAAAAAGTTCATAAGGATAGGCTAAAAGTTCAAAAATAAACTTCGAAATATTAACAAACACAATTTCTGTTACATATAGATATTTCAATACCTTCATCCACAAAATAAAATATATATATACAACGCAAATCAAACTTCTAATATTAAAAAAAAAAAAAAAAAAAAAAAAAATTATAAATATACAATAATAATAATACAAACATAAAAATATATATTTCATTATATAAATTAATTATAACTCCAATAGTTATACAATATAATATTAAATAACTTCATATTAATATTGCGTTATTTCTGTAAAAAGGGAGGTGTAGTGTGTTATATGCAAAATAAGCATATGCCCACCATATTGTAGTGTATACAATATGTAAAGTTGTCATATACCCTATCTAAACGGTAGAGTATCAAGCGCATAAACATAGAGACACTTTGTCGCTTTGTTTACATAACATAAACACCGCCAAGTGCTGTAATATGATCAGCGGCTTATATGTGGACTGGCCTGCAGCGTGAGATCTGCAGCGTAAGCACTATGACGTTCTGACCATTCGGTTCCAAGCGCATGTCAATGTATATGCCTTCTGCATGTGCATATAATAATACAAATACATATGACACGCTATATACTCCCGTTCTGCCGCTGCTTTGAGCGACAGAACTATATACTTTCTTAAGTACTTTAGGCTAAGTCAATATCGAATAAAGAAAGACCGATTCATTATGTATGAAGAGGTCAAAGACACAAGTCTGGTTGTTTAATTATTACATGGCGACCGTGACTAGTGACGTCGTCGACGTCAGTACAGCAACAGCAGCAGGCACCAGCAATCAAACAGCAACAACAGCAAAGCGCCGCTGAATGCCAGGAGTTCTTATCCGGGAAGGCAAAAGATTTTTGCTGACGGTTATCCAGAATAACATCAACACCAACTTGAACATTCGGATCTGTGTCTTCATCCGCTTCTTCGGCCGATGGATTTCAGCCTCCAATAGAAATTTCCGTTTCTGCATCGGTGAACATCTCGTCGCTGGCAAAACTGCACTGCACCGGAGCCACAATTGCCACGCGCTGTAAAGTAAAAAGAAGGAACAAAGCACCGCTGAATGCCAGGAGGGACGGAAAACGTATATTCTGAGTGAGTAGAGTTAGAGTGAAATGGCAAAAAGAGGTGGGGTGCGAAATAAAATAAAGAAAAGAATAGCATACATTAAGTGGCTATTATATACAAAACAAGCACCACCTCCATGGGCAGTGGCACAAAAACTGCAACTTGAACTTGACTTTTTAAAGTCATTAAAAAAGACAGAAACTCAAGCTCACTCAGTTATACCTACAATAAAAATAATTGATAATAACCGACTAACTCCTCCTAAGCCACTACCACTTCCAAGCCAGGAAAAGAAGTGCCCAAAGGATTGCCCAGGACCACTGGAGAGTGTATACATGCTGGATAAAAATTGATGCGACGACCGGCACCAGTACCGCCTGAGCCCATAGGCCCCGGATATCTGCAGCAGAGAGTACGAGTGTGAAAGGCAGGCCGCCTTTTACACCATCGATGCAGCATCATCAAAAATTAATTTTACATTTAAAATAAATTTAAAGAAAAATGTTAAAATTAATAACATATATATAACAAACAAAATTATTGTAAGAAATATTATGAAATTGAGCGGAGCCTTATCTGCCCGATAGAAGTATAGCCTGTAAAGCTATACGAACCATTAGGTAGGGACATGTAAAAGGAATTTTTTTCCCCCCAGAGAAAAATTAACTATATCTAAACTTAAGAAAAATATTGTAAGCGGAAGCTTCATCATTGTTAAGCATTTAAAAGAAAAAAAAATGTATCCTTAATTTTTGTGTAAAGTGGAACTTTATTTATGTATATGTATCAAATTATTAAATCACGTTTCAACTACTAAATTTCGAGTTTGCCTTTAGTTCAGGTTTTGTTTTCATTCTATGAACTGTTTGTTTCCTTCTTCGAATTGTCCCACACGACCCTAGGACGACTCTTATTAACTTTTAATTCGTAATTTTTTTAAGTGAGATTCTTGATTTCAAAATGGGAGGCCATGAGTCCAAGGTCAAAGATAGCACAGCAAACGTGATTAACGTCATAGAACTTGTGGATCCTACACCACACCTAGGCACTCAAACTCAGCTATTAATTGTACTAGTAGTACTCACAGCCTTAAATCTCATACTAAAAGCGTATCTGATATACAAAAGAACGCTCAGAAAGAGATACCTTAGTCGAGCCAATGAGCTAGATAAGGTTTAAAAAATATATATATACATATATATATATATATATATATATATATATATATATATATATATATATATATATATATATATTTTTTTTTTTTAAACCTTATCTAGCTCATATATATATATACATCTCATCGACTAATGGAATGGAACGAAATATCGTCCATTATTAAACTTGAACGTCTTGAGTTTGACAAATCGTTTAAGTGCCTAAATAAATGTGCACCGATTTCAAACACAACGAAAGTAAAACACGTTCAATGTATGATAAAATCATATAATAACATTCGTGAGATAGTATATACTAATTTAAATAGATTAACGCAATTGCACGTAACGCAAGTAAATGATGTGTTTAAAAGATTAAGAGAAAATCTTAGATATATATCGGAAAGACATAGCCTACAACTATTTATTCCGAATATAATTAACACACCAGCAAGAATTGATGAGTCGGTATTAATGGATATCGAACCACAATCAAATCTTGAACAAAAACATTCAGTGGATATAGGAAACGAAGTAATCATGACGTCAACAGTAGAAAAAGACCGTCAATATGTGAGACAAGTCTCAACTTCAATCCCCGAATTTGATGGTAATAAACTATCACTCCAGCGCTTTCTAACAGCGTTAACAATCACTGATAGGACTACAGGAGATCAAGAAGATCTAGCCGTTGAAGTTATCAAATCAAAGATAACCGGCACAATCCTTTATAAAGTACAAAACGAAACAACAATCCAGGATATTATTAGGAAACTCAATGATAACGTTAAAGGAGAGTCCTCTGATGTTATCAAAGCAAAACTACTATATATAAAGCAAAAAGGTAATGATGTAATGGGTAAATATATCCATTGCAGCACAGAGATTACGGGAAGCGCCAACACTGTCTTTTTATTACAGAGGGGGTAGTCGCGGTAACCAAAGAGGTTACAATAACCGCGGTTACAATAATTCAAACAGAGGTAATTACCAAAATAGAGGTAATGACCATTACAATCACAATAATAATAATAATAATAGAGGGAACAATAGAGGCCAAAATAGAGGAAACTCTAGAGGGCGTGGTAACTCGAACAGAGGCCATAATCCCCAAAACAATGCAAACATACGAACTGCAGAAAGTAGTTCGGGAAACGAACAAATCCCTTAAGATATTCAGAGTGTGCGATAGTATACAACATCAATCTTAGTTCAGGATTATTTATAAAACTAAAAAACTTAAGCACAAACAATTCTCTCACTTTTTTAGTAGACACTGGTAGACACTGGAAAAAATGAAAATTTTTGACAATGTTAACACTAACATATCAACTAAAATATCAGGAATCGGTGAGGGTTCAGTTTTTTCAAAAGGTTTAGCATTCGTAGAATTATCTACAGGAAAGTACATAATCCCACACAACTATCACTTAAAAAAATTCAATTGCCTATTATATTGTACACATACTAGTGACACTCTAATAATTAGGCCAGATAATTTAAACCTACAAATAAAAATACCCATCACACATAGTTGTGATAACAATGCCATTTTACTTCCGGCCCGCACTGAAGTAGTCCGACAGATTAAATTAGAATCGACAGAACAAACTGTTCTAATTCCGAATCAAGAAATTGAGAAAGGAATATTTATTGGAAATACTATCTCCAGTAAAGAAAATATTGTTGTCCGAGTCCTAAATACAACAAGTGTAACCAATAATACACATTAATAATAAAAAAACCGAAAGGCTAAGTGACTATGACATAGTCCGAGAAATTAGCAAAAACAGACACGAAGATGTCATAAAAAAACTTACAAAAAACTTTCCACCACAATTCAAAGCAAAACTTGAAGATTTATGCACCCAGTATACAGACATATTTGGAACTTGAAACCGAATCAATAACAACAAATAATTTTTATAAGCAAGAACTAAGATTGAATGATAATAATCCAGTATACACCAAAAACTATAGAATTCCACACGCACACAAAGAAGAAATCAATAAACAAGTTGAAAAGCTCATTCTAGATAAAACAGTTGAACCATCCACCTCAGAATATAATAGCCCAATATTGCTGGTACCTAAGAAAGGTCTACCAGGTTCTGCTACAAAAAAATGGCGATTAGTAGTAGATTACCGCCAGATCAATAAAAAATTCCTATCGGATAAATTTCCACTTCCCAGAATCGATGACATTCTCGACCAGTTAGGTAGAGCCAAATACTTTTCATGTCTAGACTTAATGTCTGGATTCCATAAAATAGAATTAAAAGAAAGATCTAGAGAACTAACGTCCTTTTCAACGAGCAGTGGCTCATACCAGTTCACAAGACTACCATATGGTCTTAAAATAGCGCCAAATTCTTTTCAAAGAATGATGACAATAGCTTTTTCTGGACTCGACCCTTCGCAAGCATTTTTGTATATAGATGACTTAATACTCATCGGTTGTTCGGACAACCACATGATTAAAAACTTAATAAACGTTTTTGAACTATGTAGAAAAAACAACCTTAAGCCACATCCAGAAAAATGAAAATTCTTCATGCACCAAGTGACTTTTCTAGGTCACAAGTGTACTGATCAAGGCATACTGCCCGATGATAAAAAATATGACGTCATCAAAAAATATCCAGTCCCTACAGACGCGGATAGCGCTAGAAGATTCGTTGCGTTTTGCAACTACTATAGACGTTTCATCAAAAATTTCGCCGATTATTCACGGCACATAACACGATTATGTAAAAAGAATGTCAAATTTCAATGGTCCGATGAATGCCAAAATGCATTCGATTATTTAAAAAAGGCTTTAAGTAAACCCACATTATTGAAATATGCAGATTTCGATAAAGAGTTTTGCATAATTACTGATGCAAGTAAAAACGCTTGTGGAGCTCTCCTAACACAGAACTATGGAGATAAACAACTCCCAGTTGCATATGCTTCACGCTCATTCACTAAAGGTGAAAGCAACAAATCAACTACAGAACAAGAATTACCAGCTATCCACTGGGCAATTACATATTTCAGACCATACATATATGGAAAACATTTCACAGTAAAAACAGATCACAGACCATTAACCTATTTGTTTTCAATGACAAATCCAAATTCAAAACTAACTAGAATGAAACTAGAACTAGAAGAATACGATTTCACAGTGGTGCTACTTCGTAGCAGATGCATTATCAAGGATTACAATATCCGATTTAAAAGACATACATAGAAAAATCCTCAAAGGTCACTACCAGGCAACAGTATAGACAGAAAAAATCTAGCTATTACTATTGGAAAAATATGACTCGTCATATCAAAGAGTACGTACGTAAATGTCAAAAATGCCATAAATCCAAAATAACAACTCATATAAAGACCCCAATGATTATAACTGAAACACCAACTATAGCTTTTGACAGAGTGATAGTAGATACTTTAGGTCCACTACCACGCTCAGAGAATGGTAATGAATATGCAGTTACGCTAATATGCGATTTAACTAAGTATTTAGTAACCATTCCAATTCCAAAGCTATATTTGAAAACTTTATTCTAAAGTACGGTCGAATGAAGACGTTCATTACGGACATGGGAACAGAATATAAGAATTCAGTAATAACTGACTTGTGCAAATATTTGAAGATAGATAACATAACGTCTACTGCACATCATCATCAAACCTTAGGTACAATAGAACGAAGTCATTGGACATTGAATGAATATGTTCGTTCATATATATCTGCAGACAAAACTGATTGGGATGTTTGGAAACAATATTTCACATAGTGTTTCAACACAACACCCTCGGTAACACACGACTATTGTCCATACGAACTAGTATTTGGAAGATTACCAAGACAGTTCGTAGATTTTAATAAAACCACTAGAATAGACCCATTATATAATGTAGATGATTACGCTAAAGAAGTTAAGTTTAGATTAGAAATAGTTTATAAAAGAGCAAGAATAGCTCTAGACAATAGTAAAGCTAGAAATAAAAAGCAAAACGATAATAAAATATCAGATGCATATAAATAGGAAATAAAGTTCTATTAAAAAATGACGCAGGACACAAGCTAGATCCTACATATATAGGACCATTTGAGGTAATAGCTATAGATAATATTTAAGTTAGGGATGGCAAGAATAAGAAACAAAAAGTTCATAAGGATAGGCTAAAAGTTCAAAAAACAACTTCGAAATATTAACAAACACAATTTCTGTTACATATAGATATTTCAATACCTTCATCCACAAAATAAAATATATATATACAACTCAAATCAAACTTCTAATATTAAAAAAAAAAAAAAAAAAAAAAAAATTATAAATATACAATAATAATAATACAAACATAAAAATATATATTTCATTATATAAATTAATTATAACTCCAATAGTTATACAATATAATATTAAATAACTTCATATTAATATTGCGTTATTTCTGTAAAAAGGGAGGTGTAGTGTGTTATATGCAAAATAAGCATATGCCCACCATATTGTAGTGTATACAATATGTAAAGTTGTCATATACCCTATCTAAACGGTAGAGTATCAAGCGCATAAACATAGAGACACTTTGTCGCTTTGTTTACATAACATAAACACCGCCAAGTGCTGTAATATGATCAGCGGCTTATATGTGGACTGGCCTGCAGCGTGAGATCTGCAGCGTAAGCACTATGACGTTCTGACCATTCGGTCCCAAGCGCATGTCAATGTATATGCCTTCTGCATGTGCATATAATAATACAAATACATATGACACGCTATATACTCCCGTTCTGCCGCTGCTTTGAGCGACAGAACTATATACTTTCTTAAGTACTTTAGGCTAAGTCAAGAAGACCGAGAAAGACCGATTCATTATGTATGAAGAGGTCAAAGACACAAGTCTGGTTGTTTAATTATTACATGGCGACCGTGACTAGTGACGTCGTCGACGTCAGTACAGCAACAGCAGCAGGCACCAGCAATCAAACAGCAACAACAGCAAAGCGCCGCTGAATGCCAGGAGTTCTTATCCGGGAAGGCAAAAGATTTTTGCTGACGGTTATCCAGAA
This sequence comes from Drosophila fulvimacula, assembly GCA_035045555.1. NCBI lineage: Eukaryota > Metazoa > Arthropoda > Insecta > Diptera > Drosophilidae > Drosophila > Drosophila fulvimacula. The sequence continues at coordinate 67,825 of JAWNOX010000092.1, forward strand.
TAACATCAACACCAACTTGAACATTCGGATCTGTGTCTTCATCCGCTTCTTCGGCCGATGGATTTCAGCCTCCAATAGAAATTTCCGTTTCTGCATCGGTGAACATCTCGTCGCTGGCAAAACTGCACTGCACCGGAGCCACAATTGCCACGCGCTGTAAAGTAAAAAGAAGGAACAAAGCACCGCTGAATACCAGGAGGGACGGAAAACGTATATTCTTAGTGAGTAGAGTTAGAGTGAAATGGCAAAAAGAGGTGGGGTGCGAAATAAAATAAAGAAAAGAATAGCATACATTAAGTGGCTATTATATACAAAACAAGCACCACCTCCATGGGCAGTGGCACAAAAACTGCAACTTGAACTTGACTTTTTAAAGTCATTAAAAAAGACAGAAACTCAAGCTCACTCAGTTATACCTACAATAAAAATAATTGATAATAACCGACTAACTCCTCCTAAGCCACTACCACTTCCAAGCCAGGAAAAGAAGTGCCCAAAGGATTGCCCAGGACCACTGGAGAGTGTATACATGCTGGACAAAAATTGGTGCGACGACCGGCACCAGTACCGCCTGAGCCCATAGGCCCCGGATATCTGCAGCAGAGAGTACGAGTGTGAAAGGCAGGCCGCCTTTTACACCATCGATGGAGCATCATCAAAAATTAATTTTACATTTAAAATAAATTTAAAGAAAAATGTTAAAATTAATAACATATATATAAGAAACAAAATTATTGTAAGAAATATTATGAAATTGAGCGGAGCCTTATCTGCCCGATAGAAGTATAGCCTGTAAAGCTATACGAATCATTAGGTAGGGACATGTAAAAGGAATTTTTCCCCCCCCCCAGAGAAAAATTAACTATATCTAAACTTAAAAAAAATATTGTAAGCGGAACCGATAACTGCATTGCTAGCTAAAGTATGGCCCGTGAAGTCATACGACAAAATAGGTAGGAGATCATTGTTAAGCATTTAAAAGAAAAAAAATGTATCCTTAATTTTTGTGTAAAGTGGAACTTTATTTATGTATATGTATCAAATTATTAAATCACGTTCCAACTACTAAATTTCGAGTTTGCCTTTAGTTCAGGATTTGTTTTCATTCTATGAACTGTTTGTTTCCTTCTTCGAATTGTCCCACACGACCCTAGGACGACTCTTATTAACTTTTAATTCGTAATTTTTTTAAGTGAGATTCTTGATTTCAAAATGGGAGGCCATGAGTCCAAGGTCAAAGATAGCACAGCAAACGTGATTAACGTCATAGAACTTGTGGATCCTACACCACACCTAGGCACTCAAACTCAGCTATTAATTGTACTAGTAGTACTCACAGCCTTAAATCTCATACTAAAAGCGTATCTGATATACAAAAGAACGCTCAGAAAGAGATACCTTAGTCGAGCCAATGAGCTAGATAAGGTTTAAAAAAAAAAAAATATATATATATATATATATGTATATATATATATATATATATATATATATATATATTTTTTTTTAAACCTTATCTAGCTCATATATATATATACATCTCATCGACTAATGGAATGGAACGAAATATCGTCCATTATTAAACTTGAACGTCTTGAGTTTGACAAATCGTTTAAGTGCCTAAATAAATGTGCACCGATTTCAAACACAACGAAAGTAAAACACGTTCAATGTATGATAAAATCATATAATAACATTCGTGAGATAGTATATACTAATTTAAATAGATTAACGCAATTGCACGTAACGCAAGTAAATGATGTGTTTAAAAGATTAAGAGAAAATCTTAGATATATATCGGAAAGACATAGCCTACAACTATTTATTCCGAATATAATTAACACACCAGCAAGAATTGATGAGTCGGTATTAATGGATATCGAACCACAATCAAATCTTGAACAAAAACATTCAGTGGATATAGGAAACGAAGTAATCATGACGTCAACAGTAGAAAAAGACCGTCAATATGTGAGACAAGTCTCAACTTCAATCCCCGAATTTGATGGTAATAAACTATCACTCCAGCGCTTTCTAACAGCGTTAACAATCACTGATAGGACTACAGGAGATCAAGAAGATCTAGCCGTTGAAGTTATCAAATCAAAGATAACCGGCACAATCCTTTATAAAGTACAAAACGAAACAACAATCCAGGATATTATTAGGAAACTCAATGATAACGTTAAAGGAGAGTCCTCTGATGTTATCAAAGCAAAACTACTATATATAAAGCAAAAAGGTAATGATGTAATGGGTAAATATATCCATTGCAGCACAGAGATTACGGGAAGCGCCAACACTGTCTTTTATTACAGAGGGGGTAGTCGCGGTAACCAAAGAGGTTACAATAACCGCGGTTACAATAATTCAAACAGAGGTAATTACCAAAATAGAGGTAATGACCATTACAATCACAATAATAATAATAATAATAGAGGGAACAATAGAGGCCAAAATAGAGGAAACTCTAGAGGCCGTGGTAACTCGAACAGAGGCCATAATCCCCAAAACAATGCAAACATACGAACTGCAGAAAGTAGTTCGGGAAACGAACAAATCCCTTAAGATATTCAGAGTGTGCGATAGTATACAACATCAATCTTAGTTCAGGATTATTTATAAAACTAAAAAACTTAAGCACAAACAATTCTCTCACTTTTTTAGTAGACACTGGTAGACACTAGAAAAAATGAAAATTTTTGACAATGTTAACACTAACATATCAACTAAAATATCAGGAATCGGTGAGGGTTCAGTTTTTTCAAAAGGTTTAGCATTCGTAGAATTATCTACAGGAAAGTACATAATCCCACACAACTATCACTTAAAATAAAAAATTCAATTGCCTATTATATTGTACACATACTAGTGACACTCTAATAATTAGGCCAGATAATTTAAACCTACAAATAAAAATACCCATCACACATAGTTGTGATAACAATGCCATTTTACTTCCGGCCCGCACTGAAGTAGTCCGACAGATTAAATTAGAATCGACAGAACAAACTGTTCTAATTCCGAATCAAGAAATTGAGAAAGGAATATTTATTGGAAATACTATCTCCAGTAAAGAAAATATTGTTGTCCGAGTCCTAAATACAACAAGTGTAACCAATAATACACATTAATAATAAAAAAACCGAAAGGCTAAGTGACTATGACATAGTCCGAGAAATTAGCAAAAACAGACACGAAGATGTCATAAAAAAAACTTACAAAAAACTTTCCACCACAATTCAAAGCAAAACTTGAAGATTTATGCACCCAGTATAGAGACATATTCGGAACTTGAAACCGAATCAATAACAACAAATAATTTTTATAAGCAAGAACTAAGATTGAATGATAATAATCCAGTATACACCAAAAACTATAGAATTCCACACGCACACAAAGAAGAAATCAATAAACAAGTTGAAAAGCTCATTCTAGATAAAACAGTTGAACCATCCACCTCAGAATATAATAGCCCAATATTGCTGGTACCTAAGAAAGGTCTACCAGGTTCTGCTACAAAAAAATGGCGATTAGTAGTAGATTACCGCCAGATCAATAAAAAATTCCTATCGGATAAATTTCCACTTCCCAGAATCGATGACATTCTCGACCAGTTAGGTAGAGCCAAATACTTTTCATGTCTAGACTTAATGTCTGGATTCCATAAAATAGAATTAAAAGAAAGATCTAGAGAACTAACGTCCTTTTCAACGAGCAGTGGCTCATACCAGTTCACAAGACTACCATATGGTCTTAAAATAGCGCCAAATTCTTTTCAAAGAATGATGACAATAGCTTTTTCTGGACTCGACCCTTCGCAAGCATTTTTGTATATAGATGACTTAATACTCATCGGTTGTTCGGACAACCACATGATTAAAAACTTAATAAACGTTTTTGAACTATGTAGAAAAAACAACCTTAAGCCACATCCAGAAAAATGAAAATTCTTCATGCACCAAGTGACTTTTCTAGGTCACAAGTGTACTGATCAAGGCATACTGCCCGATGATAAAAAATATGACGTCATCAAAAAATATCCAGTCCCTACAGACGCGGATAGCGCTAGAAGATTCGTTGCGTTTTGCAACTACTATAGACGTTTCATCAAAAATTTCGCCGATTATTCACGGCACATAACACGATTATGTAAAAAGAATGTCAAATTTCAATGGTCCCATGAATGCCAAAATGCATTCGATTATTTAAAAAAGGCTTTAAGTAAACCCACATTATTGAAATATGCAGATTTCGATAAAGAGTTTTGCATAATTACTGATGCAAGTAAAAACGCTTGTGGAGCTCTCCTAACACAGAACTATGGAGATAAACAACTCCCAGTTGCATATGCTTCACGCTCATTCACTAAAGGTGAAAGCAACAAATCAACTACAGAACAAGAGTTACCAGCTATCCACTGGGCAATTACATATTTCAGACCATACATATATGGAAAACATTTCACAGTAAAAACAGATCACAGACCATTAACCTATTTGTTTTCAATGACAAATCCAAATTCAAAACTAACTAGAATGAGACTAGAACTAGAAGAATACGATTTCACAGTGGAGTATCTCAAGGGAAAAGACAACTTCGTAGCAGACGCATTATCAAGGATTACAATATCCGATTTAAAAGACGTACATAGAAAAGTCCTGAAAGTCACTACCAGGCAACAGTATAGACAGAAAAAATCGTGCGCAGCAAAAGATCAAGAAGATTTTCCAATGCAAACTCTTGCCAACGCTTTTAGGCCCAATGTATATGAAGTCATTAGTAATGACGAAGTACGGAAAGTAGTGGCCTTGCTAATAAAAAATCAGATATGTTTTTTGAAACATGCAAGAAAAATATAAGCAAGAATTGATGTTAGCGATTTGTACACCAATGGAAATCTTGACTTAGGTCAGTTCTTCCAAAGGCTTGAGATGCAAGCCGGTATACTTAATATCAGCCAACTCAAAGTGGCACCGAGCGATAAGATCTTTGAATTAATTTCAATTGAATCTTTCAAAAATATGGGCAACAAAATATTGAATATTTTAAGAGTAGCGCTACTCAAGCCGGTGACCCTAATAGAAAATAAAAATGATCAAGAAGCGATACTGTCTAAATTTCATGACGATCCAACTCAAGGAGGTCATAATGGCCTTAGAAGAACGCTAGCTAAAATAAAACGACATTACTATTGGAAAAATATGACTCGTCATATCAAAGAGTACGTACGTAAATGTCAAAAATGCCATAAATCCAAAATAAAAACTCATATAAAGACCCCAATGATTATAACTGAAACACCAACTATAACTTTTGACAGAATGATAGTAGATACTTTAGGTCCACTACCACGCTCAGAGAATGGTAATGAGTATGCAGTTACGCTAATATGCGATTTAACTAAGTATTTAGTAACCATTCCAATTCCAAATAAAAGTGCAACAACCGTTTCCAAAGCTATATTTGAAAACTTTATTCTAAAGGACGGTCCAACGAAGACGTTCATTACGGACATGGGAACAGAATATAAGAATTCAGTAATAACTGACTTGTGCAAATATTTGAAGATAGACAACATAACGTCTACTGCACATCATCATCAAACCTTAGGTACAATAGAACGATAGTCATAGGACATTCAATGAATATGTTCGTTCATATATATCTGCAGACAAAACCGATTGGGATGTTTGGAAACAATATTTCACATAGTGTTTCAACACAACACCCTCGGTAACACACGACTATTGTCCATACGAACTAGTATTTGGAAGATTACCAAGACAGTTCGTAGATTTTAATAAAACCACTAGAATAGACCCATTATATAATGTAGATGATTATGCTAAAGAAGTTAAGTTTAGATTAGAAATAGTTTATAAAAGAGCAAGAATAGCTCTAGACAATAGTAAAGCTAGAAATAAAAAGCAAAACGATAATAAAATATCAGATGCATATAAATAGGAAATAAAGTTCTATTAAAAAATGACGCAGGACACAAGCTAGATCCTACATATATAGGACCATTTGAGGTAATAGCTATAGATAATATTTAAGTTAGGGATGGCAAGAATAAGAAACAAAAAGTTCATAAGGATAGGCTAAAAGTTCAAAAAACAACTTCGAAATATTAACAAACACAATTTCTGTTACATATAGATATTTCAATACCTTCATCCACAAAATAAAATATATATATACAACTCAAATCAAACTTCTAATATTAAAAAAAAAAAAAAAAAAAAATTATAAATATACAATAATAATAATACAAACATAAAAATATATATTTCATTATATAAATTAATTATAACTCCAATAGTTATACAATATAATATTAAATAACTTCATATTAATATTGCGTTATTTCTGTAAAAAGGGAGGTGTAGTGTGTTATATGCAAAATAAGCATATGCCCACCATATTGTAGTGTATACAATATGTAAAGTTGTCATATACCCTATCTAAACGGTAGAGTATCAAGCGCATAAACATAGAGACACTTTGTCGCTTTGTTTACATAACATAAACACCGCCAAGTGCTGTAATATGATCAGCGGCTTATATGTGGACTGGCCTGCAGCGTGAGATCTGCAGCGTAAGCACTATGACGTTCTGACCATTCGGTCCCAAGCGCATGTCAATGTATATGCCTTCTGCATGTGCATATAATAATACAAATACATATGACACGCTATATACTCCCGTTCTGCCGCTGCTTTGAGCGACGGAACTATATACTTTCTTAAGTACTTTAGGCTAAGTCAATATCGAATAAAGAAAGACCGATTCATTATGTATGAAGAGGTCAAAGACACAAGTCTGGTTGTTTAATTATTACATGGCGACCGTGACTAGTGACGTCGTCGACGTCAGTACAGCAACAGCAGCAGGCACCAGCAATCAAACAGCAACAACAGCAAAGCGCCGCTGAATGCCAGGAGTTCTTATCCGGGAAGGCAAAAGATTTTTGCTGACGGTTATCCAGAATAACATCAACACCAACTTGAACATTCGGATCTGTGTCTTCATCCGCTTCTTCGGCCGATGGATTTCAGCCTCCAATAGAAATTTCCGTTTCTGCATCGGTGAACATCTCGTCGCTGGCAAAACTGCACTGCACCGGAGCCACAATTGCCACGCGCTGTAAAGTAAAAAGAAGGAACAAAGCACCGCTGAATGCCAGGAGGGACGGAAAACGTATATTCTGAGTGAGTAGAGTTAGAGTGAAATGGCAAAAAGAGGTGGGGTGCGAAATAAAATAAAGAAAAGAATAGCATACATTAAGTGGCTATTATATACAAAACAAGCACCACCTCCATGGGCAGTGGCACAAAAACTGCAACTTGAACTTGACTTTTTAAAGTCATTAAAAAAGACAGAAACTCAAGCTCACTCAGTTATACCTACAATAAAAATAATTGATAATAACCGACTAACTCCTCCTAAGCCACTACCACTTCCAAGCCAGGAAAAGAAGTGCCCAAAGGATTGCCCAGGACCACTGGAGAGTGTATACATGCTGGACAAAAATTGGTGCGACGACCGGCACCAGTACCGCCTGAGCCCATAGGCCCCGGATATCTGCAGCAGAGAGTACGAGTGTGAAAGGCAGGCCGCCTTTTACACCATCGATGGAGCATCATCAAAAATTAATTTTACATTTAAAATAAATTTAAAGAAAAATGTTAAAATTAATAACATATATATAAGAAACAAAATTATTGTAAGAAATATTATGAAATTGAGCGGAGCCTTATCGCCCGATAGAAGTATAGCCTGTAAAGCTATACGAACCATTAGGTAGGGACATGTAAAAGGAATTTTTTTCCCCCCCAGAGAAAAATTAACTATATCTAAACTTAAGAAAAATATTGTAAGCGGAAGCGATAACTGCATTGCTAGCTAAAGTATGGCCCGTGAAGTCATACGACAAAATAGGTGGGAGATCATTGTTAAGCATTTAAAAGAAAAAAAAATGTATCCTTAATTTTTGTGTAAAGTGGAACTTTATTTATGTATATGTATCAAATTATTAAATCACGTTCCAACTACTAAATTTCGAGTTTGCCTTTAGTTCAGGATTTGTTTTCATTCTATGAACTGTTTGTTTCCTTCTTCGAATTGTCCCACACGACCCTAGGACGACTCTTATTAACTTTTAATTCGTAATTTTTTTAAGTGAGATTCTTGATTTCAAAATGGGAGGCCATGAGTCCAAGGTCAAAGATAGCACAGCAAACGTGATTAACGTCATAGAACTTGTGGATCCTACACCACACCTAGGCACTCAAACTCAGCTATTAATTGTACTAGTAGTACTCACAGCCTTAAATCTCATACTAAAAGCGTATCTGATATACAAAAGAACGCTCAGAAAGAGATACCTTAGTCGAGCCAATGAGCTAGATAAGGTTTAAAAAAAAAAAATATATATATATATATATATATATATGTATATATATATATATATATATATATATATATATATATATATATATATATATATATTTTAAACCTTATCTAGCTCATATATATATATACATCTCATCGACTAATGGAATGGAACGAAATATCGTCCATTATTAAACTTGAACGTCTTGAGTTTGACAAATCGTTTAAGTGCCTAAATAAATGTGCACCGATTTCAAACACAACGAAAGTAAAACACGTTCAATGTATGATAAAATCATATAATAACATTCGTGAGATAGTATATACTAATTTAAATAGATTAACGCAATTGCACGTAACGCAAGTAAATGATGTGTTTAAAAGATTAAGAGAAAATCTTAGATATATATCGGAAAGACATAGCCTACAACTATTTATTCCGAATATAATTAACACACCAGCAAGAATTGATGAGTCGGTATTAATGGATATCGAACCACAATCAAATCTTGAACAAAAACATTCAGTGGATATAGGAAACGAAGTAATCATGACGTCAACAGTAGAAAAAGACCGTCAATATGTGAGACAAGTCTCAACTTCAATCCCCGAATTTGATGGTAATAAACTATCACTCCAGCGCTTTCTAACAGCGTTAACAATCACTGATAGGACTACAGGAGATCAAGAAGATCTAGCCGTTGAAGTTATCAAATCAAAGATAACCGGCACAATCCTTTATAAAGTACAAAACGAAACAACAATCCAGGATATTATTAGGAAACTCAATGATAACGTTAAAGGAGAGTCCTCTGATGTTATCAAAGCAAAACTACTATATATAAAGCAAAAAGGTAATGATGTAATGGGTAAATATATCCATTGCAGCACAGAGATTACGGGAAGCGCCAACACTGTCTTTTTATTACAGAGGGGGTAGTCGCGGTAACCAAAGAGGTTACAATAACCGCGGTTACAATAATTCAAACAGAGGTAATTACCAAAATAGAGGTAATGACCATTACAATCACAATAATAATAATAATAATAGAGGGAACAATAGAGGCCAAAATAGAGGAAACTCTAGAGGGCGTGGTAACTCGAACAGAGGCCATAATCCCCAAAACAATGCAAACATACGAACTGCAGAAAGTAGTTCGGGAAACGAACAAATCCCTTAAGATATTCAGAGTGTGCGATAGTATACAACATCAATCTTAGTTCAGGATTATTTATAAAACTAAAAAACTTAAGCACAAACAATTCTCTCACTTTTTTAGTAGACACTGGTGCAGACATTTCAATAATTTTATTATAATTAAAGAAAATGTCGATATTTTTGACAATGTTAACACTAACATATCAACTAAAATATCAGGAATCGGTGAGGGTTCAGTTTTTCCAAAAGGTTTAGCATTCGTAGAATTATCTACAGGAAAGTACATAATCCCACACAACTATCACTTAGTTGAACAAAACTTTCCAATCCCTAGCGATGGCATTATAAAAAAATTCATAAAAAAAATTCAATTGCCTATTAGATTGTGTCACTAGACTCTAATCATTAGGCCAGATAATTTAAACCTACAAATAAAAATACCCATCACACATAGTTGTGATAACAATGCTATTTTACTGCCAGCCCGCACTGAAGTAATCCGACAGATTAAATTAGAATCGACAGAACAAACTGTTCTAATTCCGAATCAAGAAATTGAGAAAGGAATATTTATTGGAAATACTATCTCCAGTAAAGAAAATATTGTTGTCCGAGTCCTAAATACAACAAGTGTAACCAAAATAACATCAATTAATAATATAAAAACCGAAAGGCTAAGTGAGTATGACATAGTCCGAGAAATTAGCAAAAACAGACACGAAGATGTCATAAAAAAACTTACAAAAAACTTTCCCCCACAATTCAAAGCAAAATTTGAAGATTTTTGCACACAGTATACAGACATATTCGGACTTGAAACCGAATCAATAACAACAAATAATTTTTATAAGCAAGAACTAAGATTGAATGATAATAATCCAGTATACACCAAAAACTATAGAATTCCACACGCACACAAAGAAGCAATCAATAAACAAGTTGAAAAGCTCATTCTAGATAAAACAGTTGAACCATCCACCTCAGAATATAATAGCCCAATATTGCTGGTACCTAAGAAAGGTCTACCAGGTTCTGCTACAAAAAAATGGCGATTAGTAGTAGATTACCGCCAGATCAATAAAAAACTCTTATCGGATAAATTTCCACTTCCCAGAATCGATGACATTCTCGACCAGTTAGGTAGAGCCAAATACTTTTCATGTCTAGACTTAATGTCTGGATTCCATAAAATAGAATTAAAAGAAAGATCTAGAGAACTAACGTCCTTTTAAACGAGCAGTGGCTCATATCAGTTCACAAGACTACCATATGGTCTTAAAATAGCGCCAAATTCTTTTCAAAGAATGATGACAATAGCTTTTTCTGGACTTGACCCTTCGCAAGCATTCTTGAATGGTATTCTTGCATGGATGACTTAATAGTCATCGGTTGTTCGGACAACCACATGATAAAAACTTAATAAACGATTTTGAACTATGTAGAAAAGACAACCTTAAGCTACATCCAGAAAAATGTAAATTCTTCAGGCACCAAGTGACTTTTCTAGGTCACAAGTATACTGATCAAGGCATACTGCCCGATGATAAAAAATATGACGTCATCAAAAAATATCCAGTCCCTACAGACGCGGATAGCGCTAGAAGATTCGTTGCGTTTTGCAATTACTATAGACGTTTCATCAAAAATTTCGCCGATTATTCACGGCACATAGCACGATTATGTAAAAAGAATGTCAAATTTCAATGGTCCGATGAATGCCAAAATGCATTCGATTATTTAAAAAAGGCTTTAAGTAAACCCACATTATTGAAATATGCAGATTTCGATAAAGAGTTTTGCATAATTACTGATGCAAGTAAAAACGCTTGTGGAGCTGTCCTAACACAGAACTATGGAGATAAACAACTCCCAGTTGCATATGCTTCACGCTCATTCACTAAAGGTGAAAGCAACAAATCAACTACAGAACAAGAGTTACCAGCTATCCACTGGGCAATTACATATTTCAGACCATACATATATGGAAACCATTTCACAGTAAAAACAGATCACAGACCATTAACCTATTTGTTTTCAATGACAAATCTAAGTTCAAAACTAACTAGAATGAGGCTAGAACTAGAAGAATACGATTTCACAGTGGAGTATCTCAAGGGAAAAGACAACTTCGTAGCAGACGCATTATCAAGGATTACAATATCCGATTTAAAAGACGTACATAGAAAAGTCCTGAAAGTCACTACCAGGCAACAGTATAGACAGAAAAAATCCTGCGCAGCAAAAGATCAAGAAGATTTTCCAATGCAAACTCTTGACAACGCTTCTAAGCCCAACGTATATGAAGTCATTAGTAATGACGAAGTACGGAAAGTAGTGGCCTTGCTAATAAAAAATCAGATATGTTTTTTGAAACATGCAAGAAAAATATAAGCAAGAATTGATGTTAGCGATTTGTACACCAATGGAAATCTTGACTTAGGTCAGTTCTTCCAAAGGCTTGAGATGCAAGCCGGTATACTTAATATCAGCCAACTCAAAGTGGCACCGAGCGATAAGATCTTTGAATTAATTTCAATTGAATCTTTCAAAAATATGGGCAACAAAATATTGAATATTTTAAGAGTAGCGCTACTCAAGCCGGTGACCCTAATAGAAAATAAAAATGATCAAGAAGCGATACTGTCTAAATTTCATGACGATCCAACTCAAGGAGGTCATAATGGCCTTAGAAGAACGCTAGCTAAAATAAAACGACATTACTATTGGAAAAATATGACTCGTCATATCAAAGAGTACGTACGTAAATGTCAAAAATGCCATAAATCCAAAATAAAAACTCATATACAGACCCCAATGATTATAACTGAAACACCAACTATAACTTTTGACAGAGTGATAGTAGATACTTTAGGTTCACTACCACGCTCAGAGAATGGTAATGAGTATGCAGTTACGCTAATATGCGATTTAACTAAGTATTTAGTAACCATTCCAATTCCAAATAAAAGTGCAACAACCGTTTCCAAAGCTATATTTGAAAACTTTATTCTAAAGGACGGTCCAACGAAGACGATCATTACGGACATGGGAACAGAATATAAGAATTCAGTAATAACTGACTTGTGCAAATATTTGAAGATAGACAACATAACGTCTACTGCACATCATCATCAAACCTTAGGTACAATAGAACGATAGTCATAGGACATTCAATGAATATGTTCGTTCATATATATCTGCAGACAAAACCGATTGGGATGTTTGGAAACAATATTTCACATAGTGTTTCAACACAACACCCTCGGTAACACACGACTATTGTCCATACGAACTAGTATTTGGAAGATTACCAAGACAGTTCGTAGATTTTAATAAAACCACTAGAATAGACCCATTATATAATGTAGATGATTACGCTAAAGAAGTTAAATTTAGATTAGAAATAGTTTATAAAAGAGCAAGAATAGCTCTAGACAATAGTAAAGCTAGAAATAAAAAGCAATACGATAATAAAATATCAGATGCATATAAATAGGAAATAAAGTTCTATTAAAAAATGACGCAGGACACAAGCTAGATCCTACATATATAGGACCATTTGAGGTAATAGCTATAGATAATATTTAAGTTAGGGATGGCAAGAATAAGAAACAAAAAGTTCATAAGGATAGGCTAAAAGTTAATAAATAAACTTCGAAATATTAACAAACACAATTTCTGTTACATATAGATATTTCAATACCTTCATCCACAAAATAAAATATATATATACAACTCAAATCAAACTTCTAATATTAAAAAAAAAAAAAAAAAATTATAAATATACAATAATAATAATACAAACATAAAAATATATATTTCATTATATAAATTAATTATAACTCCAATAGTTATACAATATAATATTAAATAACTTCATATTAATATTACGTTATTTCTGTAAAAAGGGAGGTGTAGTGTGTTATATGCAAAATAAGCATATGCCCACCATATTGTAGTGTATACAATATGTAAAGTTGTCATATACCCTATCTAAACATTAGAGTATCAAGCGCATAAACATAGAGACACTTTGTCGCTTTGTTTACATAACATAAACACCGCCAAGTGCTGTAATATGATCAGCCGCTTATATGTGGACTGGCCTGCAGCGTGAGATCTGCAGCGTAAGCACTATGACGTTCTGACCATTCGGTCCCAAGCGCATGTCAATGTATATGCCTTCTGCATGTGCATATAATAATACAAATACATATGACACGCTATATACTCCCGTTCTGCCGCTGCTTTGAGCGACAGAACTATATACTTTCTTAAGTACTTTAGGCTAAGTCAATATCGAATAAAGAAAGACCGATTCATTATGTATGAAGAGGTCAAAGACACAAGTCTGGTTGTTTAATTATTACATGGCGACCGTGACTAGTGACGTCGTCGACGTCAGTACAGCAACAGCAGCAGGCACCAGCAATCAAACAGCAACAACAGCAAAGCGTCGCTGAATGCCAGGAGTTCTTATCCGGGAAGGCAAAAGATTTTTGCTGACGGTTATCCAGAATAACATCAACACCAACTTGAACATTCGGATCTGTGTCTTCATCCGCTTCTTCGGCCGATGGATTTCAGCCTCCAATAGAAATTTCCGTTTCTGCATCGGTGAACATCTCGTCGCTGGCAAAACTGCACTGCACCGGAGCCACAATTGCCACGCGCTGTAAAGTAAAAAGAAGGAACAAAGCACCGCTGAATGCCAGGAGGGACGGAAAACGTATATTCTGAGTGAGTAGAGTTAGAGTGAAATGGCAAAAAGAGGTGGGGTGCGAATTAAAATAAAGAAAAGAATAGCATACATTAAGTGGCTATTATATACAAAACAAGCACCACCTCCATGGGCAGTGGCACAAAAACTGCAACTTGAACTTGACTTTTTAAAGTCATTAAAAAAGACAGAAACTCAAGCTCACTCAGTTATACCTACAATAAAAATAATTGATAATAACCGACTAACTCCTCCTAAGCCACTACCACTTCCAAGCCAGGAAAAGAAGTGCCCAAAGGATTGCCCAGGACCACTGGAGAGTGTATACATGCTGGACAAAAATTGGTGCGACGACCGGCACCAGTACCGCCTGAGCCCATAGGCCCCGGATATCTGCAGCAGAGAGTACGAGTGTGAAAGGCAGGCCGTCTTTTACACCATCGATGGAGCATCATCAAAAATTAATTTTACATTTAAAATAAATTTAAAGAAAAATGTTAAAATTAATAACATGTATATAAGAAACAAAATTATTGTAAGAAATATTATGAAATTGAGCGGAGCCTTATCTGCCCGATAGAAGTATAGCCTGTAAAGCTATACGAACCATTAGGTAGGGACATGTAAAAGGAATTTTTTTCCCCCCCCCCAGAGAAAAATTAACTATATCTAAACTTAAGAAAAATATTGTAAGCGGAAGCGATAACTGCATTGCTAGCTAAAGTATGGCCCGTGAAGTCATACGACAAAATAGGTAGGAGATCATTGTTAAGCATTTAAAAGAAAAAAAAATGTATCCTTAATTTTTGTGTAAAGTGGAACTTTATTTATGTATATGTATCAAATTATTAAATCACGTTCCAACTACTAAATTTCGAGTTTGCCTTTAGTTCAGGATTTGTTTTCATTCTATGAACTGTTTGTTTCCTTCTTCGAATTGTCCCACACGACCCTAGGACGACTCTTATTAACTTTTAATTCGTAATTTTTTTAAGTGAGATTCTTGATTTCAAAATGGGAGGCCATGAGTCCAAGGTCACAGATAGCACAGCAAACGTGATTAACGTCATAGAACTTGTGGATCCTACACCACACCTAGGCACCCAAACTCAGCTATTAATTGTACTAGTAGTACTCACAGCCTTAAATCTCATACTAAAAGCGTATCTGATATACAAAAGAACGCTCAGAAAGAGATACCTTAGTCGAGCCAATGAGCTAGATAAGGTTTAAAAATATATATATATATATATATATATATATATATGTATATATATATATATATATATATATATATATATATATTTTTTTTTTTTTTTTTAAACCTTATCTAGCTCATATATATATATACATCTCATCGACTAATGGAATGGAACGAAATATCGTCCATTATTAAACTTGAACGTCTTGAGTTTGACAAATCGTTTAAGTGCCTAAATAAATGTGCACCGATTTCAAACACAACGAAAGTAAAACACGTTCAATGTATGATAAAATCATATAATAACATTCGTGAGATAGTATATACTAATTTAAATAGATTAACGCAATTGCACGTAACGCAAGTAAATGATGTGTTTAAAAGATTAAGAGAAAATCTTAGATATATATCGGAAAGACATAGCCTACAGCTATTTATTCCGAATATAATTAACACACCAGCAAGAATTGATGAGTCGGTATTAATGGATATCGAACCACAATCAAATCTTGAACAAAAACATTCAGTGGATATAGGAAACGAAGTAATCATGACGTCAACAGTAGAAAAAGACCGTCAATATGTGAGACAAGTCTCAACTTCAATCCCCGAATTTGATGGTAATAAACTATCACTCCAGCGCTTTCTAACAGCGTTAACAATCACTGATAGGACTACAGGAGATCAAGAAGATCTAGCCGTTGAAGTTATCAAATCAAAGATAACCGGCACAATCCTTTATAAAGTACAAAACGAAACAACAATCCAGGATATTATTAGGAAACTCAATGATAACGTTAAAGGAGAGTCCTCTGATGTTATCAAAGCAAAACTACTATATATAAAGCAAAAAGGTAATGATGTAATGGGTAAATATATCCATTGCAGCACAGAGATTACGGGAAGCGCCAACACTGTCTTTTATTACAGAGGGGGTAGTCGCGGTAACCAAAGAGGTTACAATAACCGCGGTTACAATAATTCAAACAGAGGTAATTACCAAAATAGAGGTAATGACCATTACAATCACAATAATAATAATAATAATAGAGGGAACAATAGAGGCCAAAATAGAGGAAACTCTAGAGGCCGTGGTAACTCGAACAGAGGCCATAATCCCCAAAACAATGCAAACATACGAACTGCAGAAAGTAGTTCGGGAAACGAACAAATCCCTTAAGATATTCAGAGTGTGCGATAGTATACAACATCAATCTTAGTTCAGGATTATTTATAAAACTAAAAAACTTAAGCACAAACAATTCTCTCACTTTTTTAGTAGACACTGGTGCAGACATTTCAATAATTTTATTATAATTAAAGAAAATGTCGATATTTTTGACAATGTTAACACTAACATATCAACTAAAATATCAGGAATCGGTGAGGGTTCAGTTTTTTCAAAAGGTTTAGCATTCGTAGAATTATCTACAGGAAAGTACATAATCCCACACAACTATCACTTAGTTGAACAAAACTTTCCAATCCCTAGCGATGGCATTATAAAAAAATTCATAAAAAAAATTCAATTGCCTATTAGATTGTGTCACTAGACTCTAATCATTAGGCCAGATAATTTAAACCTAAAAATAAAAATACCCATCACACATAGTTGTGATAACAATGCCATTTTACTTCCAGCCCGCACTGAAGTAGTCCGACAGATTAAATTAGAATCGACAGAACAAACTGTTCTAATTCCGAATCCACAAATTGAGAAAGGAATATTTATTGGAAATACTATCTCCAGTAAAGAAAATATTGTTGTCCGAGTCCTAAATACAACAAGTGTCACCAAAATAACATCAATTAATAATATAAAAACCGAAAGGCTAAGTGAGTATGACATAGTCCAAGAAATTAGCAAAAACAGACACGAAGATGTCATAAAAAAACTTACAAAAAACTTTCCCCCACAATTCAAAGCAAAATTTGAAGATTTTTGCACACAGTACGCAGACATATTCGGACTTGAAACCGAATCAATAACAACAAATAATTTTTATAAGCAAGAACTAAGATTGAATGATAATAATCCAGTATACACCAAAAACTATAGAATTCCACACGCACACAAAGAAGAAATCAATAAACAAGTTGAAAAGCTCATTCTAGATAAAACAGTTGAACCATCCACCTCAGAATATAATAGCCCAATATTGCTGGTACCTAAGAAAGGTCTACCAGGTTCTGCTACAAAAAAATGGCGATTAGTAGTAGATTACCGCCAGATCAATAAAAAATTCCTATCGGATAAATTTCCACTTCCCAGAATCGATGACATTCTCGACCAGTTAGGTAGAGCCAAATACTTTTCATGTCTAGACTTAATGTCTGGATTCCATAAAATAGAATTAAAAGAAAGATCTGGAGAACTAACGTCCTTTTCAACGAGCAGTGGCTCATACCAGTTCACAAGACTACCATATGGTCTTAAAATAGCGCCAAATTCTTTTCAAAGAATGATGACAATAGCTTTTTCTGGACTCGACCCTTCGCAAGCATTTTTGTATATAGATGACTTAATACTCATCGGTTGTTCGGACAACCACATGATTAAAAACTTAATAAACGTTTTTGAACTATGTAGAAAAAACAACCTTAAGCCACATCCAGAAAAATGAAAATTCTTCATGCACCAAGTGACTTTTCTAGGTCACAAGTGTACTGATCAAGGCATACTGCCCGATGATAAAAAATATGACGTCATCAAAAAATATCCAGTCCCTACAGACGCGGATAGCGCTAGAAGATTCGTTGCGTTTTGCAACTACTATAGACGTTTCATCAAAAATTTCGCCGATTATTCACGGCACATAACACGATTATGTAAAAAGAATGTCAAATTTCAATGGTCCGATGAATGCCAAAATGCATTCGATTATTTAAAAAAGGCTTTAAGTAAACCCACATTATTGAAATATGCAGATTTCGATAAAGAGTTTTGCAGAGAGAGTTCTGAGTTTGTGAGAGTAAGACGTGTTTTTGTTTGCGCTCCGTACTTTTGATTATTTCTGTTCTTTAATTTGGTGTATATTTACACAATTTTTTGTATATTGGTGATTATTGCATTTTTGGTTTGATACTGCCGTGATTTGTGCTTCTAAACATTGTGTTTTTTGTTTTATTTACAAAGTTTTGTGAGCGTCGGTGTATATCTAAATTGCAATTTTCGTTTTAGTATTTCTATTCTTTCGTTGTTCTTATTTGCTTTTCTGTTCTTTTTTTTAAACGCGTTACTGTGTGTGTTCGCTGTCGCTTGTTCACGCTCAGCTTTTTACACGGGTTTAGTGTGTGTGTTCGCTGTCGCATCGCTCACGCTTAGCTTAGCGTTTGTTTTTGTTTCTTGCGAAATTTATTGCGTTTGTAGTGCAGCTCTCTCCCGCTCTATTTTCTGTTTCTTCATCTACTAATTATTCTTTTGATCTTTGTAGTAGCTGAGTGTTGTTGCTTGTGATTTTTGTTTCTCTCAATCACAGTTAATCAACTCTTCGTCTTTTATCTTTTATTTTTTCTGTCTAAATCCGTTTGTATTTTTGTTTTGATTATCTCCCCTACTTGCCAATATGATTTGCTGTAAGAAATCATGTACACTTCAGCATATCACTGATTCTGCACAAATGCAATTTGTTGGGTGCTGGTTGTGCGAGAATCTAATGCACATTAAATGTGCTGGCATCTCGGGGCGTGACTGTGATAGAGTCATGGCTGCTCCCAAAAGTGGGTGTGGTGGATTACGCTGGTCTTGCCCGAATTGTTTGGAAAAACAATTAAGTTTTTCCAAGATGTATAATTCTGTGCGGCTTCAGTATTCAAATCTGAGCAAATTTTCAAAACAGCTAGAAGAGGAACTAAAAGCTGGAGAAGATATTTTGTATCAGAATAAGTTTGATTCTCCGCTGAATACAGTGATTACTCCATCACTGCTAGTTCCTCCCTCCATTCAATTATCATCTCCTACCTTATCAACCCCTTGTCAAGAATTATCAATTCCAATACCTGATGATTCTGTTGTAATATCTGGGTCTAGTGTCAGCACAGACATTCAAAAGGCCACTAACAAAAAAGGTAAAGCTTCTCCGAGTGTTGCTCAAGCTAAGAACAACATTCAGTCACCGTCTCCTACACCGTCTCCTACTCCTATATTACCCCATTTATCTGTTGTGTCTCCTCGAAAGCAAGTTTTCTTATCTAGGCTTTCATCAGATACGACATGTGAGGCTGTGTCTGCTTTTATTGAAAGTAAAATTTCATCTAAAGTATTTATAACGAAGTTTAATTTTGCGACTCCTCGTGAAATTGCTTCGTTTAAAATCAATGTCCCAATTGAATTTTTCGATACAATATGTGATCCAAACTTTTGGCCACCTCATATTGTTGTACATGAATTCAAACCTAAGACTCGGAATAGAATTTCTCCAGTGTCTTTAAATCCCGTTTCGGTTCAACCTTCATCTGAGGCTGTATCAAAAAACTAAGTCTCTTTCCATCTTTTCCGCAGCTATCTATTATTTATCAAAATGTTCGAGGCCTTAATTCTAAATTAAAAAATCTATTTCTGCATAGCTGTAGTGTCCAATCTGAACTTATAGCCCTCACTGAAACGTGGTTAAGCCAAAATGTTTATAATAGTGAGGTTTTTTTCAAATAATTTCACTATTTATAGACTTCATCGCGCGTCTCGTAGAGGTGGTGGTGTTTTAATAGCTGTTAAATCCCATTTCCTCTCTGAATCTTTTACATTCTCATCAATTCACAATGTTGAGATTATTGGAGTTAAAATAACTTTTCAGTCTTGTTCCCTATACGTTACATGTTCATATATTCCTCCCTCTTCCGATTTACAAGTTTATAGTCATCATATATCTTGTATTAAAGAAATGTATGAATATGTTCAAGATAATGACTTATTTCTTGTGCTGGGTGATTTTAATATACCTAACACTTCTTGGGCCTCATTTCCTAATTCGAATTATCTTATTCCAACAATTGATCATTATTTTTTTGATGAATTGTTTAATCTTTCTATGTATCAGATGAACTCAATTTCTAATCATTTAAATCGTTCTCTTGATCTTGTTTTTACTAATGATGACGCCAGCATTAATGTTTTAAGATCATCCCCCTTTTGTATACCTGAGGATTTATATCATCCAACATTAGAGGTTTTAATACCTATTTACTGCCCACCAATTCTTACGCCCTCGTCATCTAAAAAGCGGCGTTGTTTTAATAAATGTAATTTTGTTTTGCTTAATGATCTCATTAATGCAACAGATTGGGCTCCTTTATATGAGGCAGTTGATGTAAACTTAGCAGTTTCAACATTCTACAATACTTTAAATGCTATTCTAGACAAGTGCGTTCCTAAGTGTCTTCCCAAATCTCTTTTTAATAAACCTCCCTGGTTCACTTCGACTCTTTCAACTCTAAAAAATTTTAAATCTAAATGTTTTAAAAAGTTCAAAAAGTCGGGTTCGATCGTTGATTGGTCTAAATACTCCTTAGCTAAGGCCAATTTCAATATTTTAAACTCTCGTTGTTATGAGAATTACCTTATACGCTGTAAAAGGCAGTTTGCTCGTGATCCCAAAAGATTTTATTCATTTGTAAATTTGAAGCGTAAATCTTCTGGGTTTCCATCCTCGTTTTTCCTAGGTTGTGACAGTACTTGCAATGATCAAGATACCTCAGATCTATTTGCAAAGTTCTTCCAATCCACTTATTCAACTGCCATTTCTGAAGCCAATTCTTTTCCAATTTTAAATTCTGAAATTAATGGAAATGCTATTATGGTTTCAAATATTTCTCCTGTCTCTCTTTTATCCGCTATGCGTACGTTGAAATCGTCGTTCTCTCCGGGGGCGGATGGTATTCCTAGTTGTGTGATTAAAGAATGCAGTGCTTCTTTGTGGTCACCTTTATTAAAACTGTTTAATTTGTCTCTTGATACCTCGGTATTTCCTTCAATTTGGAAAGAATCATTTATTATTCCTCTGTATAAAAAAGGAGGAAGATCTGATATTTCAAATTACAGAGGCATCGCCAAGCTTTCTGCTATTCCGAAGTTATTTGAAAAAATTATAACTTCTAATTTACAGCACTTTTGTAAATCCATTATTTCACCATCGCAGCATGGTTTTGTTCAGAATCGATCAACCTCGACGCACTTATTAGAATTTTCATCCCTAGTCAATGAAAGCTTTTTAAAGAAAATGCAAACAGATGTTATATACACTGATTTCAGTGAGGCATTTGACTCTGTTCAGCATGACATCTTGCTTCAAAAGCTTGACCATTTGGGATTTTCTCCTAAACTTCTATTTTGGATTGCTTCCTATTTAAAGGGTAGAACCCAAAGAGTTCTGTTGAGAACATCTATTTCGAAGGTCATATTCGTCTCTTCGGGTGTTCCTCAGGGTAGTCACTTGGGCCCTCTACTTTTCTCCCTATTTATAAGTGACCTTCCCAGCTGTATTTCTTACTCTAGGATATTTATGTATGCAGATGATGTAAAACTCTGTCTCTCATACAAGAACTCAATAGATCATCTACGCCTATAGGATGATCTAATATCCTTTCAAAATTGGTGTAAAGCTAATCAGTTGCATCTAAATTGTTCTAAGTGTATGACAATGACTTTCTGTCGTACCACTCCATTTTTTGCTGATTACACAATCAACAATGTGTCCTTGCAACGTATTTCTACAATCAAAGATCTCGGTGTGCTCTTTGACTGTAAACTTAGATTCAATACCCATATTCTAACCATCGTTAATGAAGCCAAAAGTGTACTTGGTTTTATTAAACGATGGTCTAAAGAGTTTAATGATCCGTTTGTCACTAAACTTCTTTTTGTCTCGCTGGTACGTCCTATTTTAGAATATTGTTCTATTATATGGTCGCCACAGCAGAAACTGTATCAGGACCGTATTGAATCGGTTCAGAAGCAATTTCTTCTTTTTGCCTTGCGCAATCTAAACTGGAATGGTAACCTTCGTCTACCGTCTTATCGTAGTAGGCTTCTTCTTTTGGATCTTCCATCGTTAATCAATCGTAGAATAGTCTTGGGTATTACTTTTCTACATAAGTTGATTAACGGTAGTATTGATTCGCCTTCTCTTCTATTTCAAGTCAACTTCCTAGTTCCTTCCCGTGCTTCTCGTCACTTCTGTCCTCTTTATTTACCTATATGTAACTGTAACTATTCCTTATACAGTGCGTTTCGTGTTCTATGTACTAAGTACAATACTTATTTTCATGTATTTAGTTCTGAACTCTCTCTTTCCTTAATAAAATCTTCTCTTTTAGCATATTTCAGAGAAATCACACACACACCACAGTTGTGAGAATGCACCTATGTAATTCTCCTTACTTGTGTAGTGATTTCTCTTATCGTATTTTACTTTTTAAGATTTTTATTTTTTCTTATATTTTTATAACCTTTTTTTAACTTCTTCTATCTTGCTTAGTTTCAATGATATCACTAACCATATCTGGCTGTGATTTGGGGCATAGCTCGTCGGACCGGCAAATAAAACACCCCCATCGGGTTGGTGATATCATTGCTATATATTGTTAGTATAAGGCTTTTTCTTTTCCCTGTTTCTGTTTATAATTTTAATTTTGTAATTTTATAATTTGACTCACGAATGTTGTCAATTTCTTTATATAAATAAATAAATAAATAAATAAATAAATAAATAATTACTGATGCAAGTAAAAACGCTTGTGGAGCTCTCCTAGCACAGAACTATGGAGATAAACAACTTCCAGTTGCATATGCTTCACGCTCATTCACTAAAGGTGAAAGCAACAAATCAACTACAGAACAAGAATTACCAGCTATCCACTGGGCAATTACATATTTCAGACCATACATATATGGAAAACATTTCACAGTAAAAACAGATCACAGACCATTAACCTATTTGTTTTCAATGACAAATCCAAATTCAAAACTAACTAGAATGAAACTAGAACTAGAAGAATACGATTTCACAGTGGTGCTACTTCGTAGCAGATGCATTATCAAGGATTACAATATCCGATTTAAAAGACATACATAGAAAAATCCTCAAAGGTCACTACCAGGCAACAGTATAGACAGAAAAAATCTAGCTATTACTATTGGAAAAATATGACTCGTCATATCAAAGAGTACGTACGTAAATGTCAAAAATGCCATAAATCCAAAATAACAACTCATATAAAGACCCCAATGATTATAACTGAAACACCAACTATAGCTTTTGACAGAGTGATAGTAGATACTTTAGGTCCACTACCACGCTCAGAGAATGGTAATGAATATGCAGTTACGCTAATATGCGATTTAACTAAGTATTTAGTAACCATTCCAATTCCAAAGCTATATTTGAAAACTTTATTCTAAAGTACGGTCGAATGAAGACGTTCATTACGGACATGGGAACAGAATATAAGAATTCAGTAATAACTGACTTGTGCAAATATTTGAAGATAGATAACATAACGTCTACTGCACATCATCATCAAACCTTAGGTACAATAGAACGAAGTCATTGGACATTGAATGAATATGTTCGTTCATATATATCTGCAGACAAAACTGATTGGGATGTTTGGAAACAATATTTCACATAGTGTTTCAACACAACACCCTCGGTAACACACGACTATTGTCCATACGAACTAGTATTTGGAAGATTACCAAGACAGTTCGTAAATTTTAATAAAACCACTAGAATAGACCCATTATATAATTATTATATTATTACCAACACAATTTCTGTTACATATACATATTTCAATACTTTCATCCACAAAATAAAATATATATATACAACTAAAATCAAACTTCTAATATTAAAAAAAAAAAAAAAAATTATAAATATACAATAATAATACAAACATAAAAATATATATTTCATTATATAAATTAATTATAACTCCAATAGTTATACAATATAATATTAAATAACTTCATATTAATATTACGTTATTTCTGTAAAAATGGAGGTGTAGTGTGTTATATGCAAAATAAGCACCACCAAATTCTAGTGTATACAATATGTAAAGTGGTCATTTGCCCTAACTAAACGTTAGAGTATCAAGCGCATAAACATAGAGACACTTTGTCGCTTTGTTTACATAACATAACCACCGCCAAGTGCTGTAATATAATCAGCGGCTTATATATGGACTGGCCTGCAGCGTGAGATCTGCAGCGTAAGCACTATGACGTTCTGACCATTCGGTCCCAAGCGCATGTCAATGTGCCTTCTGCATGTGCATATAATAATATATACAAATACATATGACACGCTATATACTCCCGTTCTGCCGCTGCATTGACCGACAGAACTATATATTCTCTTATGTACTTTAGGCTAAGTCAATATCGAATAAAGAAAGACCGATTCATTATGTATGAAGTCGTTAAAGACACAAGTCTGGTTGTTTAATTATTACAGAGGAAGAACAAGAAGAACAAGACGAAGGAGAAGATGAATTAAAGGAAGAAGAAAAAGAAGAAAAAAAAGAAAATGAAGAAGAAGAAGAAGAGGAAGGTGAAGAAGCAGAAGAAGAAGCAGAAGAAACGGAAAAAGAAGATGAAGAAAAAAATGAGGAAAAAGATGAAGAGAAGAAAAAAAAAGAAGAAGAAAAAGAGATAGAAAAAAGAGAAAGAGAAAGAACAAGAGATGAAAGAAAAAAAAGAGAGAGAAGATGAGAAAGAAGAAGAAAAAAAAAGGGAAAGAAGAAGAGGAATAAAAAGATGAAGAAGAGGAAGAACAAAAAGAGAAGAAATAAGAAGAAGAAGAAGAAGAGGACAAAGAAGAAGATGAAGAAAAAGAAGAATATGAACAAGGAGAAGAAGAAGAAGCGAAAGAGAAGGAAGAAGATGAAAAAGAAAGTGAAGATGAGAAAGTTGAAGAAGAAGAAGAAGAGGAAGAGAAGAAAGAAGAAGAAGAAGAAGAGGACAAAGAAGAATATGAAGAAAAGGAAGAAGAAGAAGAAAAAATATATAAAGAAGGAGAAAAAAAAAAAGAAGATGAAGAAGAAGCAAAAGAGATGAAAAAGAAGTTAAAGAGCAAGAGAAAGAGCAAGAAAGAAGAAGAAGATAAAGAAGAAAGGAAAGAAGAAGAAGAAGACGAAGAAGAAGAAGAGAATGAAGAAACGAAAGATGAGGAAAAGAAAAAGAAGATGAAGAAGTAGAAGAACCAGAAAAAAAGGAGAAGAAAAAGAGGAGAAAGGTGA
>JAWNOX010000094.1:0-20098 GCA_035045555.1 Drosophila fulvimacula
TTTATTTATTTATTTATTTATATAAAGAAATTGACAACATTCGTGAGTCAAATTATAAAATTACAAAATTAAAATTATAAACAGAAACAGGAAAAAGAAAAAGCCTAATACTAACAATATATAGCAATGATATCACCAACCCGATGGGGGTGTTTTATTTGCCGGTCCGACGAGCTATGCCCCAAATCACAGCCAGATATGGTTAGTGATATCATTGAAACTAAGCAAGATAGAAGAAGTTAAAAAATGTTATAAAAATATAAGAAAAAATAAAAATCTTGAAAAGTAAAATACAATAAGAGAAATCACTACACAAGTAAGAAGAATTGCATAGGTGCATTCTCACAACTGTGGTGTGTGTGTGATTTCTCTGAAATATGCTAAAAGAGAAGATTTTATTAAGGAAAGAGAGAGTTCAGAACTAAATACATGAAAATAAGTATTGTACTTAGTACATAGAACACGAAACGCACTGTACAAGGAATAGTTACAGTTTAACCTCAATGTTGTTTTATGTGGCACTCACGCGTATCTCTCAGTCAATGCATAAGTGACAAGCGTAGTGAGTGAGGAGAAGAATGGTGCCAAAAATACGCACACATTACGGATGTCAATAGTTATGTTCAGCATCCACATAAGTCTATACAGCGCCGCTGAGGTGATCATTAATCCAGGGTAAATAGTGCCGCCAATGATGCGACCAAGTGGATACCAGGCACGATCATCGAACCAATTATGAAATTTGTAAAACCCCTGCTCGACCAGGAATCGCGTGGTGCGGTAATTAAAATATGGATCGAATTCATGAGTGACGCTTTTAAAACGTAGCACAGAGAATAAACGTGTGGCGAACGCTGCAATAGTAAAAAAAATGGTGTTAAGTTGGATGCAGCCAGCAATAATCGAACATACAAATCTTGTCTCCGATATTGCAATAAAAGTTGTGCATCACTAACCATAGAACACTTTTATGTTCGGGGAACGAAAATATGTGAATGTGATCGCAAAATCCGTGTGATGTGAGTTGCTCGTTCGGCAATTGTCGGTTTATATACATTTGCCATAAAATCTATGCGTACAGGCATAATTATTTCGATAGTGAATAAATACGGTTAATAATACTTTTTTGATCAATGTTATATTTTTTAACGAACAACTATTGAATTACACACATTTATCATTAAAAAAAAATTGTTTTTTAATATTTAAATCATAAAATATCAACGGAAATTGGACAAGAAAAAGTATGCGTAAAAAAAAAAAAAAATAAATATTTTTTTCAATAAAAATTTAAAAATTAGTATGAGGTTGGATACCTTTCCGATTCTTGATCGCTTCCAACCGTTTTGGCATTGTTTAGTGCGTGATCAGGATAATTCTGTCAGAGAAATTGGCGAAATTGTTGGGAGAACGCATCCAGTCAATCGGATGAATTTGGCCAGAAAATACTTGGAAGTGAGTCCAGAGTACTGCAGAATATATTCAAATAAGCAAAACTTGCTCTCGTCCATAAAAATTACATTATTCCAGTACGCATACTTTTTCTTGTCCAGAATTTTACAATCCCAATAGGTCGGAGGCCCAGGGACAACAGCAGTCCGCACCGCAACTATTGGATGCAGCTCCTGAATCGCGGACTACCATTAATGAGATGACCACTGAAGTCTATGAATCCTTGGACGGTTTCGATCATTTCATAGCCCAACTGGAGTTGGTCGATGAAGAATGGGAATAACGAACCGAACGATGAAATTTGCAATGGAGAAATCGACATCAACAAGATAACCATTGAGTAAATCTATCTAAAGTTCTTTAATTTATTAATACTTAATAGTAGAAGTAGTAATGTTGCAATAGGTAGCAACCGAGTCATTAAAAAACAATTGAATCATAATTGGTGAAGGTAGCCAGGAAGAGTCTACAGAGGCACATATATACAATTTTTAGTAAAAGATAAAGATTTTCGACGTATAATTTAATTTTGTTATATCATATTAATTTTTGGGCAATCTTTACAAAATGACTAACATAACTCAGTCGTCGAGTTTTCGCCCTTTCTTTTTGTACTCTCATTCTTTGTCTTTCAACATATACAGAAGCACAAAAGCATAAAGTAAGTCAAAGCCACTATGCCCACTGGGCAAATTAGTCAAGGGGCGAATCGCTTTGCAATACTAAGCGATAGCCCCAAATCCAAAAGAAACAAGTAAGGAAACTCTAGTCGGAGGTGCCCGACTAGGAACTACCCTAAATGTTTTAAATGCACTTCAAAGTTTGCATATAATTTTAAGTTAAATTAAAAAATTAAAAACAAGTAAGGAAACTCTAGTCGGAGGTGCCCGACTAGGAAATACCCTGAACCCCGCCTATCGGCGGCTTTAAATGCACTTCAAAGTTTATATATAATTTTAAATTAAATTAAAAAATTAAAAAAAAAAAGATTAAGTAACTTGCATAAAAAATTTTTGACGGCAGCTTAAAGAATCAAACCCGGGTCTTCATGTCGACGATCAGCGTCTCTACCGACACCTCCGTTGCACTACATGAGGGTGAGATAGCGAATTCCTAAGTAAAGTTATTGAGCTACTGAGCTGCTGAGCTTCTGCTAAAAATTCATCCCCAACTTGTCTGTGTTGTTGTTATGAATTGTTAGAATTTGCTAGATGCTTCTGCTGCTGCTATCACGTGCGTGTGTACGTAAACGTTTTGCTTAATAACATAATAGATTTCATCTATATATTATATTGACTTTATTTAAATTATATCTATGTTATACTTATTTTATATATACATACATACGTACATACATATGTATGAATATTGCAAGCAACGCATACATACACACGCATACTTTCTGCTAACTGCGCAGTTTACTCAGCGACTGCACTGCACCAATATGTGCATGTTATGGGAAACTAAATGCTTAATAACTTTTTTTGTAGACCGACTTTCTTAATCAAACTTGCGCAGCGTAATTATATCATTCATATGTGTGTATGTGCAAAAGCACAAGTCTCTAGTATTTGAAATATTATAGGTTCTTCTCTAGCTATTATAGGTTCTGAGATCCACGCGTTCACACATACGGACAGACAGATAGACGGACAGGGCTCAATCGACTCGGCTTGTCGTCCTGATCAAAAAAAATGTATATACTTTATGGGGTCTGCCACGCCTCCTTCTGAGTTCGTTACAGCATACATTTGGGCTGCAACATAACCATTATACCCTGATTACCCATTTTTAATGGGTCTTCAGGGCATAAAAAAAGACAGCACCCCACACGAAGTCTACAGAAAGGGGTTTCGACAAAATCAGAAATGAATACAAGTTATGGACCTTTCTATACACGGACGCACCAAAACTGAACCACATAACTGCCTTCAGCGTGGTCACGGAAGTATACCCAATGGCAAAAATCAGCTGTCACACCTTGGCACTCTTCAATCTTCACTGCGGAAGCGGAAGCAATTCTCTGTGCAGTAGAATTCGCTGAAAAAGAAACAAAAACTAAATTTGTTATCTGCATGGACTCACTCTCCACCTTACTAGCCGTCAAAAACCCAAACACACATGCACCCACAATCGCAAAGATTCGAGACAAACTTAATTCAATACAGAAAAGAATTAAGAATTACAAGAGAACCCACATTCTTTTCAACTAAAATATTCAGAAAACACGCAATAAAATACACAAGATTCAGACTAGGACACATAATACTAACACATGAACACATTTTCAACAAAACACCGGCACCTATTTGCCCATTCTGCAATAGTGATACCCTGACAACAAAACACCTGACACTCCAATGCCAACACGTAACAAATATCTGCAAATCCCTTAATTCTCCCGCACTCAACATCCTCATCTCAAAACCCAATATACAAAATATAGAAAATTTTAAATAAACTACACTTAGAAATATAAACTGTATGTAATGTAAATATATTCTGTCTGAAGGCCTTAGTTGCTCTGGCTTTAACTAATATTGTTATTTAGAATTAATTCTCTGTAACAATTAAATAACATAAATAAGACTAACATAACTGTATATGAAATCAGCCAAGGCTCTAAAACTAAATATTTTCAAAAACAAAATTACAGATCATTTTCGGAATACCACGCACCCAAAGAGGCTTAAAACTTATTTTTTTTTAAATGCTTAACAGAGTGTCTGTCAGTTACTAAATAATACAAAATATAATTTTTTTTTAATTTTTTATGAGATTTCCTTTCACATATGTATATTTTCCGTCAAAATGCTTGGATATGCCCTAGGAATATGTTCGCGCTACTGCTCATTCGATTCATCAAACAAAACTTGGTAAAGTACATGAAAAAACGAATCTTTAATATGACTGAGAATGATGTAGAAACGTCGGATAATAACAATATTCGAAAAGAAATTTTGTATACAAAAAAATGATTAGTAAATTATAATAAACCCTTACACTTAAAGCTATGCTTGTATAATGTAGAAATTACAGAATGTTTTTAAATGTACGTCTATCAGTTGAAGAATACTGGTGAATATGTTGAAGATACATAGAAGACGAAACGGATAGTATGTGCGAGAGAGATATAGAGCACTCTTAACTGTTTAGACGCCTCGATTGGGCAAGTCCTTAACTTTGTAGATGCGCACAAGCCAATGCTCAGTTGTATAAGCCTCCTCAAGTACATCAAGCTCAAAGTCTTTGTTGCCAATCTCAGCGGCACGCACACGATCATAGCCCTGCGCCTTTCCTCCCTCAGTGTACATTTGCCCGAATCGATAATAGCACATTTTGTACATGAGACAATTGAGCAGGGTGGAGGAGTTCTCCTTATCCACACGAAACTCTCCATTGGGCGCATAGTAGTCCTTCTCTTTGATATGGGCACCACGATCGGTGCTGCCACCTATGCCCACCATCCACAGGAATTTGTTGATGTCGTCGGACGAGTAACCCGTCAGTCTACCAAAAATTACCAGCACATAGTCAACATCCAGCTCGCGCATAATTTCGTATGCCTTCTCTTCGAACGAGGCCATTGCTTGGCCCACACGAGATATGTGCGTATTGTTCCAGGTGTTGTTGTTCACCAATATCGTTCGATTCGCCATTGCCGTTATTTGATAGCCATAATCCCACCAAGACATAATGCGCGTATTCTGAAGAACAATTTTATTAATTAGAAATTGAAAATTTACTTTCCAATCAATCTTTAATAGTGATTTCGCACATTCAGTAACATTTTGTAAGTACTCATTATGTTTCATACTTCTTCCTATCAAGAATATACAAATTGTATTCATCATCGAGCGATACCAATCCATAATTTTATTCATACTGTGCCACCTTACCTCAGGTGTATTCATCTGCAGCCAGTAATAAGCCTCGCGGAAGTCAGCCAACATGATGCGTCAGCCACCGTGGAAATTAGCGCTGAGTACAACGTTACATAAAGTATAGGCCTCAGAGGTGACCCAAGTACAGTGGAACGTATAAACGATAAGCATCAGTGTTATAATAGTAACAAAACCAATAATAATTTCTCACTTGACTCCGCCAGTTTTCTTGTTCTAGTTTCTTGTGTTGCCGTTTGCTTTCCGTTGCTAGCTTTGCCCCACCTGCGTCCACACTCTTGATATACTTGGTCAGCAAATGGGAGATAGCAATGCCGGAAAGAACGCATATGACAGGCGCCAAAACAAGCATAAGGCGCACCATAACGCCAGCAAAGTAAATGCTAGTTACACCATACAAAATTATAAAGATGTTAGAATCTGTTAACCGCAAGAAACAGAAATAGAGCCCAGCGGGAAATAGAAAGACAAGAATCTAGAATTGAAAAAAAAAAAAAAAGATAATTGTTTGCAAATGTCATCACCGTAAATGATGTTGCATCAGCGATCAAAGTGTTTGTAATCAATAAGTGCATTAAGTGGCTATTCATTCACATCGTCCTTGGTATCATCATCAGATGAGATCCCTGTAGTTATACGTAAAAAAAACACTTTACTTGCAGGATCGAAGTGAGAGAATCGACACCAAGAAGTGGGCTGATGCTCCGACACTAATGCAATAATTGGAACGGGATTTTTGGCATAAAGGAGGTGGATCTAGCAACGAATAAAAACGACCCGTCCAGGGTGACACCTTTCCTGTTAATGTCAGCACGGTTCCCAAAATCAATACCAGGCTGATAAGACTCGACATTAGTGTTTTAGAAAGTATACCAAAGTGATCTTTAGGCATACGCGAGCGTAAATAGTCCACAAAGACGTGTATTTGACACAAACCATACACACCCAAAGCCTGAAAGAGAACTAAACGCAAAAAATGAGCCCCGACATATATAAGAGTAAGTAAACAAAGTAGAGTCTAGTTTGTATCAGAATATTTGTAGTACTCATTATGTTTCATACTCTTCCTATAAAGAATTACGTAAGTAATCAGCATATTTCTAAATCAAAATAAATGTAATCGAATGTGAGTAAGACTTAACAGCATGTGCTCAGAACTCTGAATGGGCTGAAAACCAGCAAACGATATCTGCATTGGGAGTATAGTGCCAACACAATAAAGAGTACTATATGCTATATAAATGCGGTGCGAAAAAACGGCCAGTAAACATCAGAGAAATCACATGGAGCGGGATAAGATTGATGAGGAAAACATAACCTCCCCACGAGGAAACCATGTAGAAATAGGCAAGCGCTGACATTGTCGACCAGAATATGGTGCCTGTTTTGACGGCCTTGATCCACAGATAGTAGGTGAACAGCATGCAAAATATGGCAATACCTTCGTTGTCATAGGAACCAGCCACCGAACGTGATATATAGCCCGGCACAATAGATATAAGAGCTGCGGCAACCAAAACCGTCACCAGTGCTCTGCAATTTCAACAATATTACAGATTAAATCGTCGTAGCATATGTTTATTTATTTATTTATTTATTTATATAAAGAAATTGACAACATTCAAGAGTCAAATTATAAAATTACAAAATTAAAATTATAAACAGAAACAGGAAAAAGAAAAAGCCTAATACTAACAAAATATAGCAATGATATCACCAACCCGATGGGGGGTGTTTTATTTTACCGGTCCGACGAGCTATGCCCCAAATCACAGCCAGATATGGTTAGTGATATCATTGAAACTAAGCAAGATAGAAGAAGTTAAAAAAATGTTATAAAAATATAAGAAAAAATAAAAATCTTGAAAAGTAAAATACAATAAGAGAAATCACTACACAAGTAAGAAGAATTGCATAGGTGCATTCTCACAACTGTGGTGTGTGTGTGATTTCTCTGAAATATGCTAAAAGAGAAGATTTTATTAAGGAAAGAGACAGTTCAGAACTAAATACATGAAAATAAGTATTGTACTTAGTACATAGAACACGAAACGCACTGTACAAGGAATAGTTACAGTTTAACCTCAAAAGTGCTTTAGTGTGGCACTCACGCGTACCTCCTCAGTCAATGCATAAGTGACAAGCGTAGTGAGTGAGGAGATGAATGGTGCCAAAAATACGCATACATTACGGATGTCAATAGTTATGTTCAGGCATCCACATAAGTCTATACAGCGCCGCTGAGGTGATCATTAATCCAGGGTAAATAGTGCCGCCAATGATGCGACCAAGTGGATACCAGGCACGATCATCGAACCAATTATGAAATTTGTAAAACCCCCTGCTCGACCAGGAATCGCGTGGTACGGTACTCAAAATATGGATCGAATTGGCGAGGACGCTTTAAAACGTAGAAGAGAAGAATTGAAGAAGCAACGCCAAGAAAACAAGTTACCAGATGGCCAAAAAGGTCCAGGAACTGTCCGAGATGGCCAAGTTTTATCAAGAACACCACCAATACTACCTAGACGAAAGAAAATTTATCAAAAATCGAGATGGATACCGTCTACACCAACACCAATATCTACAGTGAAAATTCGCGCACATACCGAAAATTTATACAGTCAACATGTCGACACATTTTTGAACACGTTGATGGAATTGAACACCGATGAACATATTGACACCATTTTCCAAAAATGCAGAAGAGCTCAAACCGGCAACATTCAATTGAAATTTCAAGACAGACAAGTTGCCAAAAAAAATACAACAACATTTTCAATGTGCTCCAAAACGAGAAGAGCTACAGGAATTTTTCCGATCTACTCCTTCAACCGTTTCAGATCATTGCAGCTGCTGGAATTGTGATAATTCGGCTGAGAAATTGGCGAATTGAAAGTTGAGAACGCATCCAGTCAAGGGATGATCAATAGAAAATACTGAAGAGCCGAGAGTACTGGCAGAATATATCAGCCACAAACTACTCAATAGAAAATTCAAGACCTAAAAATCGACGCCAAACCATCTACAATCCAATATCGACAAGGATACAGAAACCAAACAAACCATTATGCGTCTGAATCGTGACTACCATTAATGAGATGACCAATTGAACATGAACCTGGACGAAGCCTTTGATCATACTACAGCTCCCAACTGGAGCATTTCCATAAGAATGGAATAACGAAATCCAACGAGAAATTGCATGGAGGAACGACATCACCAAGATAACCATTTACAACACCAGCCCCTGACGACACACACAGCAGGAAGACAGCACGCGCCAGCAAACCGCATCACTGCAAAGCACCAACCACCAAGCAAGCACGCGCGCGCAGCCCTGAGCGCGCGCGCGCGCGCGCGCGCGCGATTTCTGACCAGGCATTCAACGGCTACACCAATGGCCAGGCACCTGCGCGCCGACGGCACGCATCCGTCACCAGTTTCGCCCGCTGGCACCTACCTACCTGCTGCGCGAGCACAAGCACATGCGGGTCAGCCGCCTGTCGACCAGCAGGCCAGCCTGCCGCCATCCGCGAAGAACAAGCAGAGGGCCTGCCGCGCAGCCAGCAGCAGGTCCAGGCTGATGCCCATCCAGGAACCACCACGCCGAGGTCGCTGCATACACCTGCTGGGCCTGCGCGCGCCAGGAAGAACCGTCGAGGTGCCCGACGAGAGCACCGAACTGCCGAACAGGCCGAAGACCAGCGCCAGGACGCAACCAGGTACCCAGTACCAGCGTGATCAGCACTGGCAGCAACGATGGCCGAAGAACCAACCCAGGCCATGGCCGACTGATCGAAGGCCTGTCGACACCTGCTGCACCAAGGAAGATGGCCAGGAGAAGGAACGCAGCTGCTGAGCTGAGCCTGCCAGCTCAAGCAGGGCAGGTCTACTCGACCTGGACGAAGAACAGCCAGGAACGAAAGAACTCACATGCTCACACACATCATGGGCATGCAGCCAGGCCCGTTTGCCGAAGAACAGACTACCGCGCACACAGACTCACTGGCCAGGCCCGGCGCGCACGCACACACACACACGCGCGCGCTACACACGCGCGCAACGAATACACACACAGGAAGGCCTTCACAATCGTAACATCAGGACTGCACTATCACAAGCAGCATGAGAAACAAAAGCCAAACACCTTTGGGGATCACTTAATCCAAACAGCAAGAATGAATCATGAGAACAGCACAGCCTCAAGAATGAGAACAGCATGACCAGGAAACGCTGAGCCAACAAAGAAGGTCCAAATCAATAAAATTGTATCCGAGCAACACCTCAACAAACTAAATACAAGACTAGAGCCCATCCCAGCACATACACATACTTTGAAACGAAAGTTCGAAAACGATCAAGCATACACATTAACAAGACAAGTTCGAATCGATCAACAAGCAGAAGGTCAACCAAAAAGTCGAGTTCGGCCACAGTAATTGAGATTCACAGCCAGGTGCTACAGAAGAGGAGCTGGTACCAACGATCATTTTCAGCTGCTGATTCTACAAGACGAGGAACTGCTGTTCTTCTCCTTCTGAAGATACGATTGTATGGAACATACCATTTCACCGCATCATTTCAGCTATTCAGGTACAAGACAGGCAACCTACCAAGTCATATGTTATTTACAGACCAAATGAATAAGTTGGATCTTGAGAGATGTATCTGCAATTCAAACTGAATCAACACCACTGAAGGAACACATATCCAAAGAAAAACTAGCGCCATCCTAAATTAACTTCTGACCACAGTGCAGCATTCTTCACAGAATTCATATGGAACAAAACTAACTACACCGCATCACCAATCCTAACATAGCCAACAAAACTTCAAATACAGAGTCCACAACGCAGATTCATATTGCAATCAATACATGAATTAAAGGGGGAGAATACAGAGAATCAAGATTAACTAAAAAGATCAAAGACACAGCAAAAGCAGATTCAGATTCAACATAATAACACAACAGAACAATATTACAATGTACTAAATGGAAAACTATCATCAAGAGTCAAGACAAGGATATTCCGTATGCTGTTATTCAACATTCAATGTGCAAGACGTGCAAAATATCAAAATCCACTCACTCAAGATTCCTAGATCTAAAACCTAGAAGATAAAACATAGGAGTAATGCTCGACACAGGCACCATAACACAGGCACAGGCACCAAAAGCAAAAATGAGAACGTCCACAGAAAGTTTTCCAGTTGGCTTCCCGCTTCCAACGACAAACAATTATATACCGTCTTCCGTACTGTCTAATAAATACGGTAGAATCAACACACCGCATTTTGCAGTCATATTCGCGTTTCAAAAACATTTTTTTTCAAACAAGAATCATTTTCGAAATGTCATTTTCAAAAAAAATAGTTTAAAACTTATTTTTGGGTCATTAACAGAGGTTCGTCAGTTACTAAATAATACAAAATATTAATTTTTTTTTTAATTTTTATGAGATTCTTTCACATATGTATATTTTCCGTCAAAATGCTTGGATATGCCCTAGGAATATGTTCGCGCTACTGCTCATTCGATTCATCAAACAAACTTGTACATACGAAAACGAATCTTTACTATGACTGAGAATGATGTAGAAACGTCGGATAATAACAATATTCGAAAAGAAATTTTGATACAAAAAAATTATTAGTAAATTATAATAAACCCTTACACTTAAAGCTATGCTTGTATAATGTAGAAATTACAGAATGTTTTTAAATGTACGTCTATCAGTTGAAGAATACATGTGAATATAAAGAAGATACATAGAAGACGAAACGGATAGTATGTGCGAGAGAGATAGAGAGCACTCTTAACTGTTTGTTGCCAATCTCAGCGGCATCACACACGATCATAGCCCTGCGCCTTTCCTCCCTCAGTGTACATTTGCCCGAATCGATAATAGCAATATTTTGTACATGAGACAATTGAGCAGGGTGGAGGAGCCCTCTTTATCCAATGAAACTCTCCATTGGGCGCATAGTGTCCTTCTCTTTGATATGGGCACCACGATCGGTGCTGCCACCTATGCCCACCATCCACAGGAATTTGTTGATGTCGTCGGACGAGTAACCCGTCAGTCTACCAAAAATTACCAGCATATAGTCAACATCCAGCTCGCGCATAATTTCTCAGGCGTCTTCTCTTCGACGAGGCCATTGCTTGGCCCACACGAGATATGTGCGTATTGTTCCAGGTGTTGTTGTCCACCAATATCGTTCGATTCGCCATTGCCGTTATTTGATAGCCATAATCCCACCAAGACATAATGCGCGCATTCTGAAGAACAATTTTATTAATTAGAAATTGAAAATTTACTTTCCAATCAAACTTTAATAGTGATTTCGCACATTCAGTAACATTTTTGTAAGTACTCATTATGTTTCATACTCTTCCTATCAAGAATATACAAATTGTATTCATCATCGAGCGATACCAATCCATAATTTTATTCATACTGTGCCACCTTACCTCAGGTGTATTCATCTGCAGCCAGTAATAAGCCTCGCGGAAGTCATCAAATATGATGCGGCCGCCATCGTGGGAGCGCGCGCTGAGTACAATGCTTGGCGAAGAGTAGGCCTCAGAGGTGACCCAAGTACAGTGGAACGTATAAACGATAAGCATCAGTGTTATAATAGTAACAAAACCAACGGCCACTTCAATTTTGACTCCGCCAGTTTTCTGTTCTAGTTTCTTGTGCCATACAGTTTGCTTTCCGTTGCTAGCTTTGGCTCCACCTGCGTCCACACTCTTGATATACTTGGTCAGCAAATGGGAGATAGCAATGCCGGAAAGAACGCATATGACAGGCGCCAAACAAGCATAAGGCGCACCATAACGCCAGCAAAGTAAATGCTAGTTACACCATACAAAATTATAAAGATGTTAGAATCGCTAACCGCGAGAAACAGAAATAGAGCCCAGCGGGAAATAGAAAGACAAGAATCTAGAATTGAAAAAAAAAAAAAAAAAAAAAAAAATTGATAACGCTTGCAAATGTCATCACCGTAAATGATGTTGCATCAGCGATCAAAGTGCTTGTAATCAATAAGTGCATTAAGGCGCTATTCATTCAAATCGTCCTTGGTATCATCATCAGATCAGATCCCTGTAGTTATACGTAAAAAACACTTTACTTGCAGATCGAAGAGAACGATGACCAAGAAGTGGGCTAATGCTCCGACACTGATGCACAATAATTGGAATGTGATTTTTGGCATAAGATGGATCTAGCAACGAATAAAAACGACCCGTCCAGGGTGACACCTTTCCTGTTAATGTCAGCACGGTTCCCAAATCAATACCAGGCTGATAAGACTGGACATTAGTGTTTTAAAAAGTAGTACCAAAGTGATCTTTAGGCATACGCGAGCGTAAATAGTCCACAAAGACGTGTATTTGACACAAACCATACACACCCAAAGCCTGAAAGAGAACAAAACGCAAAAAATGAGCCCCGACATATATAAGAGTAAGTAAACAAAGTAAAGTATAGTTTGTATCAGAATATTTGTAGTACTCATTATGTTTCATACTCTTCCTATAAAGAATTACGTAAGTAATCAGCATATTTCTAAATCAAAATAAATGTAATCGAATGTGAGTAAGACTTACCAGCATGTAGAACTCTGAATGGGCTGAAAAACCAGCAAACGATATCTGCATTGGGAGTATAGTGCCAACACAATAAAGAGTACTATATGCCATGCATAAATGCGGTGCGAAAAACGGCCAGTAAACATCAGAGAAATCACATGAGCGGGATAAGATTGATGAGGAAAACATAACCTCCCCACGAGGAAACCATGTAGAAATAGGCAAGCGCTGACATTGTCGACCAGAATATGGTGCCTGTTTTGACGGCCTGATCCACAGATAGTAGGTGAACAGCATGCAAAATAGCGGCAATACCTTCGTTGTCATAGGAACCAGCCACCGAACGTGATATATAGCCCACAATAGATATAAGAGCTGCGGCAACCAAACCGTCACCAGTGCCTGCAAATGTAACAATATTACAGATTAAATCGTCGTACATATGTTTAGTTTAACCTCACGTTGTTTTAGTGTGGCACTCTTACATGTATCTCCTCAGTCAATGCATAAGTGACAAGCGTAGTGAGTAAGATGAGCAACATTGTCAAAAATGTCACATTACGGATGTCAATAGTTATGTTCAGCATCCACATAAGTTCATACAGCGCCGCTGAGGTGATCATTAATCCAGGGTAAATAGTGCCGCCAATGATGCGACCAAGTGGATACCAGGCACGATCATCGAACCAATTATGACTTTGTAACCCTGTCAACAGGAATCGCGTGGTACGGTAATTAAAATATGGATCGAATTCATGAGTGACGCTTTTAAAACGTAGCACAGAGAACAAACGTGTGGCGAACGCTGCACAGTAAAAAAAAATGGTGTTAAGTTTCGATGCAGCCAGCAATAATCGAACATACAAATCTTGTCTCCGATATTGCAATAAAAGTTTGTTTACATCACTAACCATAGAACACTTTTATGTTCGGGGAACGAAATTATGAGAATGTGATTGCAAAATCATTTTGATCAGAGTTGCTCGTTCGGCAATTGTCGGTTTATATACATTTGCCATAAAATCTATGCGTATAGGCATAATTATTTCGATAGTGAATAAATACGGTTAATAATACTTTTTTCAACAATGTTATATTTTTAACGAACAACTATTGAATTACACACATTTATCATTTCTAAAAAATTGTTTTTTTAATATTTAAATCATAAAATATCAACGGAAATTGGACAAGAAAAAGTATGCGTAAAAAAAAATTAAAATAAATATTTTTTTCAATAAAAAATTTAAAAATTAGTATGAGGTTGGATACCTTCCCGATTTTTGATCTCTTCCAACTGTTTTGGCATTGTTTAGTGCGTGATCTTGATAAATTTTTGTCAGAGAAATTGGCGAAATTGTTGGGAGAACGCATCCAGTCAATCTGATGAATTTGGCCAGAAAATACTTGGAAGTGGAAATCCAGAGTACTGCAGAATATATTCAAATAAGCAAAACTTGCCTTCGTCCATAAAATTCACATTATTCCAGTAACAGTATACTTTTTCTTGTCCAGAATTTTACAATCCCAATAGGTCGGAGGCCCAGGGACAACAGCAGTCCGCACCGCAACTATTGGATGCAGCCCTGATTTTTGGACTACCATTAATGAGATGACCACTGAAGTCTATGAATCCTTGGAAAGTTGCTCGATCAGGTCACAGTCCAACTGGAGCAATTGAGGGATGAATATTTGAATAACGAACCGAACGATGAAATTTGCAATGGAGAAATCGACATCAACAAGATAACCATTGAGTAACTCTATCTAAAGTTCTTTAATTTATTACTCCTTAATAGTAGAAGTAGTAATGTTGCAATAGGTAGCAACCGAGTCATTTAAAAACAATTGAATCATAATTGGTGAAGGTAGCCAGGAAGAGTCTACAGAGGCACATATATATAATTTTTAGTAAAAGATACAGATTTTCGACGTATAATTTAATTTTGTTATATCATATTAATTTTTGGGCAATCTCTTTTTTTACAAAATGACTAACATAACTCAGTTGGGTCGAGTTTTCGCCCTTTCTTTTTGTATTCTCATTCTTTGTCTTTCAACATATACAGAAGCACAAAAGCATAAAGTAAGTCAAAGCCACTATGCCCAATCGGGCAAACTAGTCAAGGGGCGAATCGCTTTGCAATACTAAGCGATAGCCCCAAATCCAAAAGAAACAAGTAAGGAAACTCTAGTCGGAGGTTCCCGACTAGGAACTACCCTAAATGTTTTAAATGCACTTCAAAGTTTGCATATAATTTTAAGTTAAATTAAAAAAAATAAAACAAGTAAGGAAACTCTAGTCGGAGGTGCCTGACTAGAAATAAATTCTGAATCCCGCCTATCGGCGGCTTTAAATACACTTCAAAGTTTATATATAATTTTAAACTAAATTAAAAAAATTAAAAAAAAAAAGATTAAGTAACTTGCATAAAAAATTTTTGACGGCAGCTTAAAGAATCAAACCCGGGTCTTCATGTCGACGATCAGCGCCTCTACCGACACCTCCATTGCACTACATGAGGGTGAGATAGCGAATTCCTAAGTAAAGTTATTTGAGCCACTGAGTCATTGAGCTACAAAAAAAAATTCATCCCCACAACTTGTCTGTGTTGTTGTTATGAATTGTTAGAATTTGCTAGATGCTTCTGTTGCTGCTATCACGTGCTTGTGTACGTAAACGTTTTGCTTAATAACATAATAGATTTCATCTATATATTATATTTGACTTTATTTAAATTATATCTATGTTATACTTATTTTATATATACATACATACGTACATACATATGTATGAATATTGCAAGCAACGTAAACATACACACGCATACTTTCTGCTAACTGCGCAGTTTACTCAGCGACTGCACTGCACCAATATGTGCATGTTATGGGAAACTAAATGCTTAATAACTTTTTTGTAGACCGACTTTCTTAATCGGGGGGGCAGCAGCGTAATTATATCATTCATAAATGTGTATGC
Source organism: Drosophila fulvimacula (assembly GCA_035045555.1). NCBI lineage: Eukaryota > Metazoa > Arthropoda > Insecta > Diptera > Drosophilidae > Drosophila > Drosophila fulvimacula. The sequence goes on from JAWNOX010000094.1 coordinate 15,941, forward strand.
GCAAGAGCACAAGTATCTAGTATTTGAAATACATGATTTAGAAATTTTGAGCTAAGGGTGGTGGCATCCAAAATTTAACAAAAATCAAAATTGTATAAACGTCCCATTGTAAACTAAATACAAGATTTGGAGTCTCGAACTTAAAAAGATGTTAAAGATAAAATTTTTGAACGAAAAGTTCCGAAAAATCGATCAAAAAGCACGAGAAGAGACATCGAAATAAAAAAAACAAACTCGATCTGCGCAAGATATACACGAACCTACAAAAAAGTTCAAGTCTCTAGCTATTATAGGGTTCTGAGATCCACGCGTTCACACATACGGACAGACAGAGATAGACGGACAGGGCTCAATCGACTCGGCTTGTCGTCCCGATCAAAAAAAATGTTTATACTTTATGGGGTCTGCCACGCCTCCTTCTGCCTGTTACATACATTTGGGTTGCAACATAACCATTATACCCTGATTACCCATTTTTAATGGGTTCAGGGCATAAAAAGACAGCACCCCACACGAAGTCTACAGAAAGGGTTTCGACAAAATCAGAAATGAATACAAGTTATGGACCTTTCTATACACGGACGCACCAAAACTGAACCACATAACTGCCTTCAGCGTGGTCACGGAAGACAATCAAATATAAAAATCAGCCGTCAGCACCTTGGCACTCTTCAATCTTCACTGCGGAAGCGGAAAGCAATTCTCTGTGCAGGAGAATTCGCTGAAAAAGAAACAAAAACTAAATTTGTTATCTGCATGGACTCACTCTCCACCTTACTAGCCGTCAAAAACCCAAACACACATGCACCCACAATCGCAAAGATTCGAGACAAACTTAATTCAATACAGAAAAGAATTAAGAATTACAAGAGAACCCACATTTTTCAACTAAAATATTCAGAAAACACGCAATAAAATACACAAGATTCAGACTAGGACACATAATACTAACACATGAACACATTTTCAACAAAACACCCGCACCTATTTGCCCATTCTGCAATAGTGATACCCTGACAACAAAACACCTGACACTCCAATGCCAACACGTAAAAAATATCTGCACTTCCTTTAATTCTCCCGCACTCAACATCCTCATCTCAAAACCCAATATACAAAATATAGAAAATTTTAAATAAACTACACTTAGAAATATAAACTGTATGTAATGTAAATATATTCTGTCTGAAGGCCTTAGTTGCTCTGGCTTTAATTAATATTGTTATTTAGAATTAATTCTCTGTAACAATTAAATAACATAAATAAGACTAACATAACTGTATATTTTGGGGGCCAAGGCTCTAAAACTAAATATTTTCAAAAACAAAAATTACAGATCATTTTCGGAATACCACGCACCCAAAGAGGCTTAAAACTTATTTTTGGGTCATTAACAGAGGTTCGTCAGTTACTAAATAATACAAAATATAATTTTTTTTTTAATTTTTATGAGATTTCCTTTCACATATGTTTATTTTCCGTCAAAATGCTTGGATATGCTCCTGTAGGAATATGTTCGCGCTACTGCTCATTCGATTCATCAAACAAAACTTGGTAAAATACATGAAAACGAGACCTTTACTATGACTGAGAATGATGTAGAAACGTCGGATAATAACAATATTCGAAAAGAAATTTTGTATACAAAAAAATTATTAGTAAATTATAATAAACCCTTACACTTAAAGCTATGCTTGTATAATGTAGAAATTACAGAATGTTTTTAAATATACGTCTATCAGTTGAAGAATACATGTGAATATGTTAAAGTTAAATAGAATACGAAACGGATAGTATGTGCGAGAGAGATAGAGAGCACTCTTAACTGTTTAGACGCCTCGATTGGGCAAGTCCTTAACTTTGTAGATGCGCACAAGCCAATGCTCAGTTGTATAAGCCTCCTCAAGTACATCAAGCTCAAAGTCTTTGTTGCCAATCTCAGCGGCACGCACACGATCATAGCCCTGCGCCTTTCCTCCCTCAGTGTACATTTGCCCGAATCGATAATAGCACATTTTGTACATGAGACAATTGAGCAGGGTGGAGGAGCCCTTTTTATCCACACACGAAACTCTCCATTGGGCGCATAGTAGTCCTTCTCTTTGATATGGGCACCACGATCGGTGCTGCCACCTATGCGCACCATCCACAGGAATTTGTTGATGTCGTCGGACGAGTAACCCGTCAGTCCACCAAAAATTACCAGCACATAGTCAACATCCAGCTCGCGCATAATTTCGTATTTTTTGTCTTCGGACGAGGCCATTGCTTGGCCCACACGAGATATGTGCGTATTGTTCCAGGTGTTGTTGTCCACTAATATCGTTCGATTCGCCATTGCCGTTATTTGATAGCCATAATCCCACCAAGACATAATGCGCGCATTCTGAAGAACAATTTTATTAATTAGAAATTGAAAATTTACTTTCCAATCAAACTTTAATAGTGATTTCGCACATTCAGTAACATTTTGTAAGCACTCATTATGTTTCATACTCTTCCTATCAAGAATATACAAATTGTATTCATCATCGAGCGATACCAATCCATAATTTTATTCATACTGTGCCACCTTACCTCAGGTGTATTCATCTGCAGCCAGTAATAAGCCTCGCGGAAGTCATCAAATATGATGCGGCCGCCATCGTGGGAGCGCGCGCTGAGTACAATGCTTGGCGAAGAGTAGGCCTCAGAGGTGACCCAAGTACAGTGGAACGTATAAACGATAAGCATCAGTGTTATAATAGTAACAAAACCAATGGCCACTTCACTCTTGACTCCGCCAGTTTTCTGTTCTAGTTTCTTGTGCTGCCGTTTGCTTTCCGTTGCTAGTTTTGCCCCACCTGCGTCCACACTCTTGATATACTTGGTCAGCAAATGGGAGATAGCAATGCCGGAAAGAACGCACATGACAGGCGCCAAAAACAAGCATAAGGCGCACCATAACGCCAGCAAAGTAAATGCTAGTTACACCATACAAAATTATAAAGATGTTAGAATCTGTTAACCGCAGGAGAAACAGAAATAGAGCCCAGCGGGAAATAGAAAGACAAGAATCTAGAATTGGAAAAAGACACAAATTGATAAATGCTTGCAAATGTCATCACCGTAAATGATGTTGCATCAGCGATCAAAGTGCTTGTAATCAATAAGTGCATTAAGGCGCTATTCATTCACATCGTCCTTGGTATCATCATCAGATCAGATCCCTGTAGTTATACGTAAAAAAACACTTTACTTGCAGATCGAAGTAGAACGATGACCAAGAAGTGGGCTGATGCTCCGACACTGATGCAATAATTGGAATGTGATTTTTGGCATAAGATGGATCTAGCAACGAATAAAAACGACCCGTCCAGGGTGACACCTTTCCTGTTAATGTCAGCACGGTTCCCAAAATCAATACCAGGCTGATAAGACTCGACATTAGTGTTTTAAAAAAAGTATACCAAAGTGATCTTTAGGCTTACGCGAGCGTAAATAGTCCACAAAGACGTGTATTTGACACAAACCAAACACACCCAAAGCCTGAAAGCGAACAAAACGCAAAAAATGAGCCCTGACATATATAAGAGTAAGTAAAACAAAGTAAAGTATAGTTTATATCAGATTATTTGTAGTACTCATTATGTTTCATACTCTTCCTATAAAGAATTACGTAAGTAATCAGCATATTTCTAAATCAAAATAAATGTAATCGAATGTGTGTAAGACTTACCAGCATGTGCTCAGAACTCTGAATGGGCTGAAAACCAAATAAACGATATCTGCATTGAGAGTATAGTGCCAACACAATAAAGAGTACTATATGCTATATAAATGCGGTGCGAAAAACGGCCAGTAAACATCAGAGAAATCACATGGAGCGGGATAAGATTGATGAGGAAAACATAACCTCCCCACGAGGAAACCATGTAGAAATAGGCAAGCGCTGACATTGTCGACCAGAATATGGTGCCTGTTTTGACGGCCTTGATCCACAGATAGTAGGTGAACAGCATGCAAAATATGGCAATACCTTCGTTGCTGTCATAGGAACCAGCCACCGAACGTGATATATAGCCTGGCACAATAGATATAAGAGCTGCGGCAACCAAACCGGCACCAGTGCTCTGCAAATGTAACAATATTATAGATTAAATCGTCGTACATATGTTT
>JAWNOX010000095.1:0-42500 GCA_035045555.1 Drosophila fulvimacula
TTTCCTTACTTGTTGTGTATGGATTTTATCATAAAACTATCCAAATGAGCAGAGGTACAGAAATTTCGATAGATGTCCAAAAATTAGTAATAAAATTATATTGTAAAAATAAATCTTATCGGGAAATCGGCGAATTAATTGACAGATCATTCTCGAGTGTTCGGAATGTTATCAAACATTATGTTTCCAGCGGAAAAATAGAACCAGAAAGCGTCACGTCGCTGCGCTAACAAAATGGATCAAGAAAAAAATAATGTATATAGTATAAACATATACATACATATATATATATATATATATATACATATGATGAATTTTAAGCAGAAGTTCAGCAGCTCAGTACCTCAAAAACTTTACAGGAGTTCACTATCTTACACAAGTAGTGCAATGGCGGTGTTGGTAGAAGCGACGACCAGCAGCATGAAGACCCGTCTTCGATTCTCTGAGCTGATGTAATGATTAATATAATTTAAACTGATGTGTCTTTGAAAACTGTAAAGTGTATTAAAAATTGCCAATAGGCTGGGGTTTTAGGTTATTCCCTAGTGGGGCACCTCTGACTAGAGTTTCCTCACTTGATTGATCGGAGTTTTAATGATAAATAGTTATTTTCAGCAACACAAAAGTTTTGTCGATTTTATTTTAAAATATTCAATTATTTCAAATATTCAAGGGATTACAATCGTTATATGTATTATTTATTTTTGGACAAAATTAAATTTGAATTTGTGATGTTTTTCGCTCTAACAATAAAAATCGATTAGTCGATAAGTGTTATTCGCAACTTTATTAATTTAACTGTGTGGCAATGAGACAACAAATACAGATTTTAATATATCGACTAGAGCTGGAAAATCATCGATAATCGAACCCTTCGATATTTGCGATGTTTTGAATAAAAAATTCGATATATCCATACTATCGAATAATGTGCAGGTTTTTATTTTCATTTGAATTCAAAAATAAAAATATTTCATTTTATAATGTAAACACAAAAGGTAACATAAATTATAGTACTTTGGTAAAAATAATATATATAAATTGCTTCATTTCAAACAGTTTTCTTCATACCTAATATCAGAGCTCGCAAAGAACAATTGAGTGGTTTTTTAATGTCCGAAAATAAGCGAAAAAACTGAAAAGATTTTCTCTCACTCCGAGCAGGAGTGCTTCGGTTTTCGCTTGAGCGATGTTGTTGAGTGCTTCGTGTTGAACTCGTTTAACGATTGTCTTTTCGGGAGTAATAAAATAGTCGCTCGTGACTTGCGAGTTGAGACTCAGTGAGTGAATGACTGAATAAGTTAATTCAAAAAGTCTTGTAAATACTTTTTAAGGAATTTCTTTGATAGATATTGTTTACTTCATTTTTGTTTGTTTTTGGGTTTATTTTTATTCATTTTTCTTAATGTAAATAATATATAAAAAAATATTTTATTATTCTCCGATTATATATATATGTATATATATACACTCTGTCAAGAAACACTTTACACAGTGGAAAAAAGCTCAATTTTTTTACTTTATGTACAAAAATAATGAGTTTTTGTTTAATTTAACTAATTTTTTTTAATGGGTAACTGTTTAATAGGTATTTTTAAATCAAATTATAAAAAACAGAAACAAAAACAATAAGGGAGAAGCTAAAATAAACAACAAAAACTTAGATTACTCATATTTGACACTGTCAAGAAACTCTTTACACACTTATAAATTTAAAATTTAAAACTAGTTAAAGGTAATTTTTAAAAACTTAGTATTTAGTATGGCCCCCCCTTAGCATTATGAATATGTTGGAGTCTTCTTTTCATAGAGCTCACCAAGTTTTGAATATATTCTACGGGTATATTCTTCCACTCTTCCATTACGAATGCTTTTAGCTGTCCACGGTTCGTAGGATTCCTTTTTCCAACCTTTTTCTTTAAATAAGACCACGCATGTTCGATTGGGTTCAGATCTGGGATTTGGGGTGGTGTGTCCAAGACCTTTCCGCAGTTGTAAAGCAGCCAATTGCGTACATTAAATTCTTTATGTTTTGGATCGTTGTCCTGGTAAAATTTAATAGTTGGCCGATTTTCGGTTATAAAGCCAAATTTGGTTGCACTTTGGTGTAAATTTAACTTCAAAATTTGAAGATATTGTTCGGCATTCATGGTGTTTTTAATGAATACCAGTTCACCGACTCCCTGGCTGGATATGCAGCCCCAAACCATAACCGACAATTTTCCAAATTTGACTGTTGGAATGATATTCGCTTTATCGTAAGCTGTAGAGACCTTTCGCCATACTTTGGGCGGACCATCGTTGTAATACAACATTATTTTGGTCTCGTCGCAAAATATAACGTCCTTCCAATACTCCTCTGGGTGGCTAACCATAGTAAGCGCAAAAGAAAAGCGCTTTTCCACATTTGTCGACGACAGAAAGGGTTTCTTACGTGCGACTTTCGAAGAATACCCATGCCGTAGAATGGCCTGACGGACCGTTTCGTGGGACACATCCACGTCTCACTCTTCCTTGAGCTCCTTGGCAAGAGTTCTGGTCGAAATTTGGGGATTTGCTTTGATCTTTCGCATCATAAGGCGGTTTGCCCGATCAGATATCTTTTGTTTCCGGCCACGTACACCCTTTGCCTCAAGTCTTCCCTCGTTTTTCGCGCGACTGAGAACGTTGTATATTGTTTTTCTCGACACGGAAAACATTTCCACTAATTCTGGAACTGATTTGCCCAACTGCCGATTGTACAAGATCAATTGGACAACATCGAAGCTTAATCTCTTTCCGGGCATTATTAAACAAAATTTTAATTGCTTTTTTCATGTGTACTCAGCCAAATTTTGCACAAAGTGGAAAATAAACACAAAAATAGAGATGCATAAAAAGATTCTAAAAGCATAGTTAACGGTAAAGCCCCGTTATTTCTTAGAATGCGAGCAAAACAGATGAAGAGAACAAAATGTGTAGAGTTTCTTGACAGTGTCAAATATGAGTAATCTAAGTTATTTTAGCTTCTCCCTTATTGTTTTTGTTTCTGTTTTTTATGATTTGATTTAAAAATACCTATTTAACAGTTACCCATTTAAAAAAATTAGTTAAATTAAACAAAAACTCATTATTTTGTACATAAAGTAAAAAAATTGATCTTTTTTCTACTGTGTAAAGTGTTTCTTGACAGATTATATATATATATATATATATATATATATATATATATATATATATATATATATATATATATATATATATCTGTCAATATATATATATATATATATATATATATATATAAAAACTATATTTACAATTTAACTTTAAAATTATCTAAACATTTTATAAAATAAGCACAGCTACAAACAAAAGCTGTACTAAATTATTATTTATTTATTTATTATTGTATTATTCATAATAATCGAAATGCTTGCTTCATTTCACTCAAGCAAATACTCGCGTCTATGTGAGACGAAAAAGAAACAAAAAAAAACCATTGTCCGAAGAGCTGATCAATACGCCGTTCGCGAGTATTTTTTTCATGTACTCAGTAAAGACACTCATTTAAAGACGTCGCAAAACACTCAACTGTTATTTGCGAGCTCTGCTTAATATCAAAAGTAACAAAAATTATAGTCTATTTTTTCATAACTGAAATAAAAACGTATTATCTTAAAGTTAACTAAAATGTTACTGGGAGATCAAGTTATTGTGTTGCAGAAACACGAGCATGCTACTTTTGTTTTCATTCGTTATGTGTTGTGCCAGAACTACTGATGTGAAAAAAAAACGCATTGTGTTATATTTGTTTACTATCGATAGTGGTTAACAATATCGATAGTGGCGCAGAAATGTAAATATTCGATACCTCGATAGTGTCATCGACAGTTTGCCAGCTGTAATATTGACTAACTGTGGACAATTCTGTTTGCAACAACAACGGCAAAAGTGCAGAAAATCGAGACTAATTAAAATTAACGCAACATTTCACCGGCATAATTGCATATCTGTATCGATTTCGATAGATGCAAAAAGTGCCACACAGTCCACGGACCCTGCAGGCAAAATAAACAAGAGCAAGAAAAATGCATAGGCTAGTGCTCATATTAAATATTAAATCAATATTTGTTACACTAATCGCGGTGTTACTCATTATTCCAAAGGTGGTTATATCGCGTAAACATCATTTGAAAGTACGCGTAAGTAATTGCAATCGGTTTTCCATCGACTAATATGGATTTTCATTTCATATACATTTGTATGTACATATATCTGTAAATATGTGCATATGTATATGCACATGCATATATGGATGTATGTTTCCTTGTGCCTTTACAGAATGATATGCGTCCTTATATTGCATTGAGTACCTTCGGTTTTTACACAAACGGATATTTGGACGTTCAGCTTAGTCAGCTGACAGTGGATGATGAGCAGTCAACCGATTTGGTGCGCAGAGTCAAATAAATACTTGTATATGTCAATATTTTATAACGCACATTTATGTATATAAATTTTGGGGTTGCAGTTTGGTCTATCCCTGGATAAGACAACTATTGATCAGCTTAATCCGTACCTGGACTCGCATCAAAATAAGTGCATACTAGAAGAGCCGTCATCCAAACAAAAAAGTGGTCCAATATTGTTTTTCCTACTTGATCTAAAGGAACTGAAGTAAGTTTCTAATTGAGTCTATCGAATTGACTTTTATTTTCAGTTGAATTCTTTCAGAGTACGCGTACAATGCTCACCGGAATGGGTAAACAAACACGTCTACAAGGATGTGATGTACCGTCACAAGCTCAATTCACATATGACTAAAGTCAGGGACTCGGCTCTGTTCATGCAGAAGCGTCGCCGTCGTTCTGTGATGCCAATCGATTCCAAGGAAGCTGTTGATGACATGGATGATCATTCGGTTGAGCAGCCCATGCAGCCAGAGATGGATGCTAAGACAAATGTAAATATCGCGCAGCCAAAGTTTTTGTCGCCCATTGTGGGTGGTAAAATTGAAGGAGCACCTAAGATGGACGCGGCTCATGTTAAAGAGCCGATAGCAGAGCCTGCAGGGCTTAAATCCGAAAAGGCTTTTTTTCTGCAACCAAAGGTGGAGGAAGCAGTAAGCGCGTCCTCCGTTCTAGCTATTCCATCCGCTGCTCCTAAGGCGGTCGGGACAGAAGTCAGTCAGTCAGAAGTTTACGTCGGTGTTAATGGCGATGCTCGTATGGCTGCTGGTTTGGTCGCATCATCTACCTCATCTACTAGTAACAATAAGAAGTTCCCAAATGATAATGCTGAAGTGCAGCCACCAATGCCTACCGACAATTCTCACAGCTCGGTGTCTGACTTTGACGACTCAAACCCTTACAGGCAATCTCAAGATGAACTATGTAGAAATTTCACTCTACCGCTCAACAAACTAACAATTGACGGTATCAAGTACTACAACTTTACGTTCTCCATGTTTGTAACCACGCAGCACGATGAGGGATTGTATAATTTGTACTTCCATGCCTGTCCCAACTATCATCGCCCAAAGATGCTGTCGTTTAATGTGAGTTCTGTTTCGCCACATCCAGTAACAATAAGCATATAAATTCATGCTTTTTTAGGTGGAAATTGAGGAGAACAACAATGGCAACTATTTGTCGGCTGGAGAAATGCCACTGCCCGCTTTATACTTTATGATGAGTCTGTTATTCTTTTTGTCCGGCCTATTCTGGGTGTTTATACTAAAGAAGAGCAAGTGAGTGCCTATATAATAGGCGAATTTTTTCTATTCTTTATATTTTATTTCATTTCAGGCACACTGTCTACAAAATACACTATATAATGGCTGTGCTTGTGTTCTTAAAATCGCTCTCCCTTATGTTCCATTCCATCAATTATCATTTTATTGAGAAACGTGGCGAACATGTCGAAACATGGGCCATACTATACTACATTGCACATTTACTTAAGGGTGCCGTCCTGTTTATAACTATTGTGCTAATTGGTACCGGCTGGACATTCATTAAGCATATACTCTCTGATAAGGATAAGAAGATCTTTATGATTGTCATTCCCCTCCAGGTTGGCTTCCGATTCTTGGGTATTTTTTTTTATAATTCAATAGCTTAATTTATAATTGTCCTTCAGGTCCTGGCCAATGTAGCACAAATAATTACGGATGAATCCGATCAAAGTGACGCTGAATTTCGCACGTGGCACAATATTTTCTTCTTTGTGGACTTGCTTTGCTGCGGGGCTATACTGTTTCCTATTGTGTGGTCCATCCGTCATTTGCATGAGGCATCTGCCACGGACGGCAAGGCGGCAATTAATCTACGCAAGCTAAAACTATTTCGAGAGTTCTATATTATGATCGTTTTTACGCGCATTATTGTGGACTTGCTGCAGATGGCGGTTGTCTTTCAGTATGCCTGGCTGGACGAGATGTTTCGCGAGATGGCCACATATGTGTTCTTTGTGCTTACGGGATACAAATTCCGTCCAGTCTCATCTCATCCATATTTTACAGTGCTAAGCGATGAGGGAGACGACGATGTTGAGGTGGTTACCGAATCTGGACTCACCGCATCGGTACATCGTGTTAAACCGCTCAACCGGTCGGCCCAATTCAACACCATAACCATTATCGAAGGCGATGATGATGAGCGTGAGAATCTAATTGCAAAGCGAGAATCAAGCCATGAATATGATTAGATCTTTGGGTAAAGATACACACATACCGACATACACATACACATACATATTTATATAGGATATGTAAGATACGCACTTAACTGCAATCGGACTTTGAGCAATTCCAAAACATGACACACAACACACGCCACACACTAACACAAAGATCAATCGTCGAGCTGAGTCGATACGCAGTACCAGTTTGTTTTTTTTTAACTCATACCGCTTCCTAATTATCGGTAGATTGACTTTGATTTACGTGCATTAAATCTAGAGACTTCAAATTTACTGTACAGCTGGGTGTAGTGAACAGACATTTTGTAGTTTTTTGAAATTTGCAAAATACGTACAGTTTGACACGAAAGTGTTTTCACAACGAAAAATTTTCATATTTTTTTACTTTAAGGCTTAAAAAAGAGACAATGGCTAAAATTTCAATAATTTTTTAATTATAGCTAGTAATTTAAACAATTATCTCTTAAAATTAATAACAAAAAGTTCAAAACTTATTCATGTTGCTGAGATAAATAACATTAACTAAACAAGTAAGGAAACTCTAGTCGGAGGTGCCCGACTAGGAAATACCCTGAACCCCGCCTATCGGCGGCTTTAAATGCACTTCAAAGTTTATAAATAATTTTAAATTAAATTAAAAAATTAAAAAAAAAAAAAAAGATTAAGTAACTTGCATAAAAAAAGTTTTGACGTCAGCTTAGAGAATCGAACCTGAGACTTTATGTCGGCGATCATCGCTTCTATCAACACAGCCGTTGCAATACATAAGAGTGAAATAGCGAATTCCTAAGTACAGTTATTGAGCTACTGAGCTGCTGCTACTGAGCTGCTGAACTTCTGCTTAAAATTCATCCCCAATTTGTCTTTGTTGTTGTTGTTATGAATTCTTCGAATTTTCTAGAGCTTCTGCTGCTGTTGCCACGCGCGTGTGTATGTACGTAAACGTTTGGTAAACGTTTCGTTTAATAACATAATGCATTTCGTCTATTCATATGTATGTATGTACATATGTATATTATATTGACTTTATTTAAGTTCTATCAATGTTACTCTTATTTTATATATATGTAAATATATACAGTATGTACATGTGTACATACATATGTATGTATATTGCAAGCAACGCATACATACACACGCACACGCATACGCTCTGCTAACTGCGCAGTTCAAGTCTCTAGCTATTATAGGTTCTGAGATCCACGCGTTCAAACATACGGACAGACGGACAGACAGACAGACGGACAGGGCTCAATCGACTCGGCTTGTCGTCCTGATCAAGAATATATATACTTTATGGGGTCTGCCACGCCTCCTTCTGCCTGTTACATACATTTGGGCTGCAACAAAACCATTATACCCTGATTACCCATTTTTAATGGGTTCAGGGTATAAAAATGAATTAAATTCAGGTGACACGAAAGTGTTTGCACAAAAGTAAATCAAAAGAAAAAGATCCAATTTGAACAGCTTAAATTCTAAAATTAGTATTTGGTGTATCCACCGTTGGCTTTAACAACCGCTTCCAATCGTCTATTCATCGAGTTAATAAGCTTTTGGACGTATTCAATCGGTGTTTTCTCCCATTCTTCCATAATAATCGCCCTGAGATCTGTTTTATTTGTTGGCCGTCGCTTAGCTGTCCGTTTTTTTAGATCGGCCCACAAATTCTCGATTGGATTGAGATCCGGACTCTGAGCAGGAGTATCGAACACCTTTTTGCAATTGTATAGCAGCCAGCACCTCACGGAGTTGGCTTTGTGCTTAGGCTCATTGTCTTGGTAAAGTTTAAAAGTTGGCTTACCATCCCTATAAAACTGAAATTTGTGGGCACTCGCCACCAAATGTGTGCGCAAAATGTCTAAATATTGCTTAGCATCCATGGTGTTCTCAATAAAGCACAAGTCGCCCACACCTTTGTTTGAGATGCACCCCCAAACCATCACGGAAAGTTTTCCAAACTTTACTGTGGGAATTATATTTTTTGTTTCCAGCGCTTTTAAAGGCTTCCGCCACACTCTGCTGGGACCATCATTGTAGTAAAGCATAATTTTGGTGTCATCGCAAAATATAGCTTCATTCCAATATGAGTCTGGCTGTTCCACGTGCACTCTGGCGAAAGTTAGGCGTCTATTTATGTGTTCAGCCGACATCAATGGTTTTTTCCGCACAGCTCTAGATGAAAAGTCATTCCTTTTCAAGGCTCTGCGAACACCTTCCCTAGAAATTGTAATGCCACATTCTTCTTGAAGCTCACTGGCAAGCGTTCTGGTCGAAATTGTGGGGTTATCATTAATTTTCCGGGTCATAATCCGCTCTGCCCTATCATTTAAAGCGCGAGGTCGTCCAATTGCAGGCTTCGGCTGCAGTCTTCCCTCATTTTCAGCGCGACTTATAATATTGTAAACAGTTCTCCTTTAGATTGCGAACATTTCTGCGGGACCGTTTTCCCAATGGAATGGTTATAATAAACCAACTGAATCATACCAAATGATAAACGTTTTCCAGGCATTTTAAATTTTCTCAAATGTGTGTCTAATTTTCATCAACTCAAACGAAAAGTGATGAAATTAGTCAAAATATGGCATCAGCAACACAGCTGCATACTCAAAGTTCCGAAAATTACGGTAAACGCGAATAACGGAATAAGTAGAAAATAGAATTAGCGTTTGTGCAAACACTTTCGTGTCACCTGAATTTAATTCATTTTTTAGTTAATGTTATTTATCTCAGCAACATGAATAAGTTTTGAACTTTTTGTTATTAATTTTAAGAGATAATTGTTTAAATTACTAGCTATAATTAAAAAAATTATTGAAATCTTAGCCATTGTCTCTTTTTTAAGCCTTAAAGTAAAAAAATATGAAAATTTTTCGTTGTGAAAACACTTTCGTGTCAAACTGTATTTCAAATACTAGAGACTTGTGTTTTGTCAAATACACACTTTTGTCATAATCACACCATGAAAATTTAATTAGGAATATCCATCTACAACAAAAGTTATTAAACATTTAATTTCCCATATCATAGACATATTGCAGCCCAAGCGCAGTCGCTGCTTATTTAGCAGAGCACGTGGGCATTATTGCGTCCGTATGTGTGTGTATGTGTTGATTTCTATATATATGTAAAATATTCATAACATATTTGCAATATCGACTTTTCGAAGAGTTTAGGGTATCTCCTAGTCCGAGCGGTCTCGACTAGAGCTTCTTTACTTGTTTTATTTAAAGATATAATTCTTTGAAATATACGATACATATATTTAATATAATATAATATTTAATATAACTCGAACTATGTATAAATAGGCCGCATTCAATTTGGGCATCAGCTGCACGGTAAAGATCATATACATAGGTGCATACGGCGTAAGCAATCTGAAACCGTTGGTTTTTATCTGAAAGATTCAGCTATTATTGCTGTTCCACTCACCAGTGTTAGTAGATGATTGTCTAAAATAACTATGTCCAGACAATCAATGTTCATCTGGTCGTGTAGAATTTATAGCGAAAAGTTTTGGATCTATAAAGGGAGTTGCAAGTTAGGATATCAGCAGTAAATGTTGAAATTAGCTTAGCACCTGCAGGGAAACTGGCGGACTGGTGGTAGGCGGGTAGGTAGGTGGGTAGGCAATCCGAGGCACTATTTATATACAGCTCTGTAAGGCGTAGAGAATAGCAGTTATATGCAGGGTGGCGGGCAACAATAGGTAATAGGACTAACCATACATGTATGGTTAGGGGTAATAGTCTATGAGGACGCGAACGAGAGAGAGAGGGTATAAACTCTCGCAATAGTCTATGAGGAGGCTAACGAGAAACGGAGAGAGAGAGTATAAACGAGAAGGGAAGTGAAGAGACTTACCCAAATTAATAATGTTACTAAACATAGTATATAAGAAAAAATAGCACTCAACTGTGATGCGAATGTATATCATGAGCAACACTCAACTCCCCCACGCCCCCTATCTGCGTATTTACGCCAATATCTATTTAAACTATATCATTTTACACGTCCATCTGTTAGAGCTATATAACATGTTTTTTTTATACTAATTCACAAAGTGAAATGAGTAATTGGGTTTTGCAATGTTCGTCTTGCTGTCCGTCTGTCCATCTATCCGTATGAACATAAACCATATTTATGCTATTGAAGCTAGAGACTTGAAATTTAGAATATATATTCGTGTATACTCTCGTCAGATAAAGTGTCAAGATTTCCCGATACGCCCACTAGGAGCGTGGCAAATGGAAAATGAATTTTCCTATATATCAAAAATACTACTTGTAGTAGTCCTAGAGAGTTGAGATTTATATTGTATACTCGCGTTGACATATCAAGTTCAATAAGCTATGGCGGATATATTTACGCCCAAAGGGGCGTGGCAATCTGCACGAGTTTATAGCTCCTACAGTTTTAGTGCAAGAAGCTTCAAAATTGGATTGGTAGATTTCTTGTAATCTCTATCTATCGGCCAAAAAATATTTTTACGCCCCTTTTGGGGCCATTTTTTTGTCACAGAGGAGTGAAAGTTTGTTTCCTAACTTGCGGTTGGTTTTCATTACTTCGCCTACTTCGATAACTCTGCCGGTTTTTATCAAGCCTGGTATATCGGTGGATCTGGGCTCCTTCTATATTTTTACAATACCCTGGATGCATTCTGGCGAAGCGGTGGTTACAACATTCTTTGGCCTTTGATCAGTTACAGAGTGGATGGTACTGTTATATTCGATAGTAGCTTGCAATATAAGGTCGACTGTGTCTACGATGCCTCTTAGGATCTTCAGTAACATTACTATTTTTTTTTCACTTGGCCGTTTGACGGGCTGTGGAGTGGGAATGCGTTTACGATATTTACATCGTAATTGTTTGAAAGAAGAGACTTTATGGTCTCGGACTTAAGAGCGGGCTCGTTGCTTTGCTTTTGGAAACGTTTATGAAGTGTGGAGAAATTTGGAAGAATAAAATAAAATGATGTTTTAGCGAGTACTGAGCCTCTCCTAACACTATTAGTTTACGGAAGTAATTTAACGGTTTGTCAGTTCAGTCAATTGTGTAAGTCAGGTAGAACTAACTGTTGATCGTGGCCGCATCCGATTCCGGCTCCTTGTGGTTGTTTTGTAAGGTGTTCACGTGTTGACGCGATAGAGTATCTGCTACGTGGCTTGTAAAAAAGCTTGGCACCGGTTTCGTCCATTCTCGCTTTCCAGCGCTTTATCTTGACATTTGGATTGCTCTCGGATACCGAAAATGTGAGCGGCTGATGGTCGGTAAAAATATTTAGCGAAACCCCACCCGATAGCTAGCAGTTCGCGCTCGTTAGTAGCGTAATTTGCTTCTCTGTCCTTCAATGATCGAGATAAAATTGTATTATATAAGGCAGCGACTCATTATAGCCTGCGAAGGTCTTTTTGCGGTGGTCAACCATCTGCTTCGACTGATAGTGGTGTCTCAATTTCCTATTCTGCGCAGAATGAACGGCAGCAGGGACCTTCCCCTATAATATTATCATAATTGCCATCTGTATCTAAGTCATCGCCGTGTATTTTTTCGGCTGCTGCTTCATTTGCGGCTTCTGAATAGGTAGCCTCTTGGACGACAGGTGGCTTAAGGAGGTTTATTTTCTGCCTACTTTGGCCAATTGCTCGATCCGAACCGGCGGGTTGTTTGCTACCTTGGCCTTGATCATGGTTTTGGGGCTTATGATAGGTCGTTGGTTGTCTGTAGGAGGACTAGGGATTTATCTCCATAGGTTGTGGGGTCTTTTCGCCACCAGAATGAGTTTTCTCTGCGCTCTGTTTTTATACCCTGAACCCATTAAAAATGGGTAATGGGGTATAATGGTTTTGTTGCAGCCCAAATGTATGTAACAGGCAGAAGGAGGCGTGGCAGACCCCATAAAGTATATATATTCTCAGAACTCAGAACCTATAATAGATAGAGGCATGAATTTTGAATTTTTTATAGATTCGTGTATATCACGCGCAGGTCGAGTTTGTTTTAGAAATTCGGTAACTCTTCTCGTGTTTTTTATCGATTAAAAACGAAATCGATTTTCAGTTTTAAAATTATATCTTCTACATCTTTATAGTTAAAGACTAAAGACTTTAGCTTAATGGGACGCTTATACAATTTTGATTTTTGTTAAATTTTGGATGCCACGCCCCCTTAGCCCAAAATTTCTAAATCACGTATTTCAAATACTAGACTCTTGTGCTTTTGCACATATGAATGATATAATTACGCGCAAGTTTGATTAAGAAAGTCGGTCTACAAAAAAAGTTATTAAGCATTTAGTTTCCCATAACACGCACATATTGGCGCAGCGAAGTCGCTGAGTAAACTGCGCAGTTAGCAGAGCGTATGCGTGTGCATGTGTATGTATGCGTTGCTTGCAATATACATACATATGTATGTACGTATGTATGTATATATAAAATAAGTATAACACACACTTGACTGAAAAACTATCCGTACATGAAAGTATTATATAGAAAATTAAAGTTTACATCGGATAATAACAGCGATAAAGTTATAATTTGATAGGTCTGTTTCATTATTATATTTATTCGATTTTTTTTTTTTTGATTCTCGCGATATTTTATAATTCTTGTTACACGAGAAGCATTTTTTTTTTTAATTAAAAATGAAAATGTGGCAAAATTGTAATTGCTATCAGCTGATCTTTATTAACTCAACTACAGTTACATTTTAGTTTGTGATATTTTGTAGCGTGAATACATGACTTTCAAGATTGCTTAACATACATATATAAAGTTCGAGTATTTAGTATGGCACCCAAAAGTAAGGAAATTACTGCAGACGAACGGAAAAATATTCTAAAACTTCGAAATGAAGGGAAGTCTTTTCGAGAAATTAGAAAAATAATAGCCAGGTCACACTCCTCTGTCCAGTACGTGGTTAATACCTTCGAAAAATCTGGCTCCATTCTTTCAAAGCCACGTTCTGGGCGCCCGAGCAAGCTGTCAGCTCGTGAAAAACGGTCAATATTGCAGGAGGTAAAGAAGAATCCTCGAGTAACTGCATCGGAATTAAGCGAAAATGTTAAAGATTCGTGTGGTAAAACCATTCATGAAGACACTGTTCGCAAAATATTGAAAAATGAGGGTTATCATGGCCGTGTAGCACGTAAAAAGCCCTACATATAGATGTCAACCGAAAGAAGCAAATGGATTTGGCCAATGAACATGTAAATAAGCCTCCAGAGGTTTTGGGAAAGTGTTGTATTTTCGGACGAATGCAAATATTGCATATTTGGCAAAAAGGGAAGAAAACTCGTATGGCGTAAAAGTGGTACTGCTTTGAATAAAGAAAATTTGTCAAACATGGCGGAGGTGGGGTGATGGTCTGGGGGTGTAGGGCGGCCGAAGGAGTGGGTTAACTCGCATTTATAGAATCCATTATGGACCAATATGGATATTTGAATGTTTTAAAGTCCAATTTGAAACCAAGTGCTGAGCGGTTGGGGCTGGGAGACGATTTTTATTTCCAACATGATAACGATCCCAAGCACACTGCGCAAAATGTTAAGCTCTGGTTGCTATTTAATACCAAAAAAAAGGCTAGATACTCCACCACAATCACCAGACCTTAACCCCATCGAACATTTATAGGATTTGCTGGAACGCAAAATTCGACAGCACACCATAACTTCAAAGGAAATGCTCAAAAACGTCCTTTTGAGTGACTGGAATGCTATTACCAAAGATGAAACTTCCAAATTGGTAAATTCGATGCCCCGTCGCCTTGCAGAGGTCCTTAAGAGGAAGGGCTATCCTACGAGCTACTAAAGCTTAATATATTATAAGATTTTTGAATATTTCTTTTAGGTTTATATTTTGTTCCTTTCTTTTGAAGTTTTTTGTTTTTGTTTGTTAATTTTAATTTAAAATAATAGAATCAGTAAAACCGATTTAAATATATTGGACAATAACTATGTTGAACATATGAATAGCAATTTCATACTTTTAAGTTTATTAAAGCACAATTTTTTTGACAAATTGTTATGTTCTCATGGTGTACGGATATTTTTTTTGGCAAGTGTAGATATAATTTAAATAAAGTCAATATAATATATAGATAAAATCTATTATGTTATTAAGCAAAACGTTTACGTACACACGCACGTGATAGCAGCAGCAGAAGCATCTACAAAATTCGAAGAATTCATAACAACAACACAGACAAATTTGGGTGAATTTTTAGCAGAAGTTCAGCAGTTCAGTAGCTCAATAACTTTACTTAGGAATTCGCTATCTCACACTCATGTAGTGCAACGGCGGTGCTGGTAGAGGCGCCGATCGCCGACATGAAGTCTCGGGTTCGATTCTCTAAGCTGCCGTCAAAACTTTTTTTTATGCAAGTTACTTATTTTTTTAAATTTAACTTAAAATTACATGCAGTGCATTTATTATATGAAGTGCATTTAAAACCGCCGATAGGCGGGGTTTAGGGGATTTCCTAGTCGGGCACCTCCGACTAGAGTTTCCTTACTTGTTTAAGATGGGATTGCTGGCTATTGCGGCTTTGTTGCCGTTGGTCGGGACGTCCCTTTCTTTCTGCGCCCTTAGCGTAACTGGCTGTGAAGGCATATCTGTTATAGTTTGGTTTCACCCCCTGTGCTAATACGAGAGCTGTAGGCAATTCGGGGGGTTGAGCGGAGAGCAGTACGTCCGTCAGTCTGCGCTTCAACCGAGAGATGAACACACGAAGTGCATCACCTCTGCATTTTTCGTACATACATTTTTCTAAACTTCTATTGTAGGTCATGTTGGCGTTGTTTGTCAGTAAGGCGAGTTTCTTCTCCACGTCATCGTAGTATTGGAGAATTGACATTCCGCCATGCCTCAGTGTTCCAATTTCTGGTTCGATGACATGTATGGGCCTTTAATCGCTGTATTTAAATCTAGCCTTGCGATGATGCCCTCGAAGTTCAATGGTGTGTTGAATAACGCTAAAACTGCGTCTGCCGGGCTCTAACTTTACTTCGTATTATAAGTATTATGAGGCTTGGCAACTGCGGGAACTTCCGGCACCCCTTTTGAAAATGTTGTACGCGCATACGCCGCTTGTCTCCATGATACATACGTATCCTGAATTCCATGGATCTCAGGAACACATTTCACTTCGTAAAGAGGTTCAGCCAAGTTCGCAATAGGTGACCCCATCGACTATTTATACATTGTAAATTTGAAGCGTAAATCTTCTGGGTTTCCCTTCTCGTTTTTCCTAGGTTTGGACAAAACTTGTAATGATCAAGATACCTCAGATCTTTTTGCCTCAGCTGCCATTCAAGAAACCAATTTATTTCCAATTTTAAATTCTAATATTAATGGAAATACCATTATCGTTTCTAATATTTCTCCTGTCTCTCTTTTATACGCTATGCGTACGTTGAAATCGTCGTTCTCCCCAGGGGCGGATGGTATTCCTAGTTATGTGATTAAAGAATGCAGTGCTTCTTTGTGGTCACCGTTATTAAAACTGTTTAATTTGTCCCTTGATACCTCGGTATTCCCTTCAATTTGGAAAGAATCATTCCTCTGTATAAATAGGAAGATCTGATATTTCAAATTATAGAGGCATTGCTAAGCTTTCTGCTATTCCAAAGTTATTTGAAAAAAATTATAAATTCAAACTTGCAACACTTTTGTAAATCTATTATTTCACCATCGCAGCAGAATCGATCAACCTCAATAAAACTTATTAGAATTTTCATCCCTAGTCAGTGAAAGCCTTTTAAATAAAACGCAAAAAATATTACAGATTATATTCACTGATTTCAGTAAGGCATTTGACTCTGTTCAGCATGATATCTTGCTTCAAAAGCTTGAACAATTGGGATTTGCCCCTAACCTTCTGTCTTGGATTGCTTCCTATTTAAAGGGTAGGACCCAAAGAGTTCTGTTGAGAACATCTATTTCGAAGGTCATATTTGTCTCCTGGTGTTCCTCAGGGTAGTCTTTGGGCCCTCTATTATTCTCGCTTTGTTATACCGTGAACCCATTGAAAATGGGAAATCAGGGTATAATGTTTTTGTGAAAATGTATGTAACAGGCAGAAGGAGACGTCGCAGACCCCATAAAGTATATATATTCTTGATCAGCTCGACGAGCTGAGTGGAACTAGCCCTGTCCGTCCGTCCCTCCGTCCGTTCGTCTGTATGAACGCGCTGATCTGATCTGATGGAATTTGACATGTATACTCGTGAATACCATACGCAGTACGAGTTGGTTTTTTTTCGATAACTTATTCCGTTTCCAAATTATCGATAAATTTCGATAAATTTGCTTTCTATTATGTGACCCATTAAAGCTAGAGACTTAAAATTTCTTGTGCAGATAGGTGTAGTAAATGCAGGCATTTTGTAGTTTTTGGATTTTGGATGCCACGCCCCCTTCGCCCCCTTCGTGCTGCTTGCAATATACATTTTTGTTTTTATACCCTGAACCCATTAAAAATGGGTAATGGGGTATAATAGTTTTATTGCAGCCCAAATGTATGTAACAGGCAGAAGGAGGCGTGGCAGACCCCATAAAGTATATATATTCTCAGAACTCAGAACCTATAATAGATAGAGGCATGAATTTTGAATTTTTTATAGATTCGTGTATATCACGCGCAGGTCGAGTTTGTTTTAGAAATTCGGTAACTCTTCTCGTGTTTTTTATCGATTAAAAACGAAATCGATTTTCAGTTTTAAAATTATATCTTCTACATCTTTATAGTTAAAGACTAAAGACTTTAGCTTAATGGGACGCTTATACAATTTTGATTTTTGTTAAATTTTGGATGCCACGCCCCCTTAGCCCAAACTTTCTAAATCACGTATTTCAAATACTAGACTCTTGTGCTTTTGCACATATGAATGATATAATTACGCGCAAGTTTGATTAAGAAAGTCGGTCTACAAAAAAAGTTATTAAGCATTTAGTTTCCCATAACACGCACATATTGGCGCAGCGAAGTCGCTGAGTAAACTGCGCAGTTAGCAGAGCGTATGCGTGTGCATGTGTATGTATGCGTTGCTTGCAATATACATACATATGTATGTACGTATGTATGTATATATAAAATAAGTATAACACACACTTGACTGAAAAACTATCCGTACATGAAAGTATTATATAGAAAATTAAAGTTTACATCGGATAATAACAGCGATAAAGTTATAATTTGATAGGTCTGTTTCATTATTATATTTATTCGATTTTTTTTTTTTTGATTCTCGCGATATTTTATAATTCTTGTTACACGAGAAGCATTTTTTTTTTTAATTAAAAATGAAAATGTGGCAAAATTGTAATTGCTATCAGCTGATCTTTATTAACTCAACTACAGTTACATTTTAGTTTGTGATATTTTGTAGCGTGAATACATGACTTTCAAGATTGCTTAACATACATATATAAAGTTCGAGTATTTAGTATGGCACCCAAAAGTAAGGAAATTACTGCAGACGAACGGAAAAATATTCTAAAACTTCGAAATGAAGGGAAGTCTTTTCGAGAAATTAGAAAAATAATAGCCAGGTCACACTCCTCTGTCCAGTACGTGGTTAATACCTTCGAAAAATCTGGCTCCATTCTTTCAAAGCCACGTTCTGGGCGCCCGAGCAAGCTGTCAGCTCGTGAAAAACGGTCAATATTGCAGGAGGTAAAGAAGAATCCTCGAGTAACTGCATCGGAATTAAGCGAAAATGTTAAAGATTCGTGTGGTAAAACCATTCATGAAGACACTGTTCGCAAAATATTGAAAAATGAGGGTTATCATGGCCGTGTAGCACGTAAAAAGCCCTACATATAGATGTCAACCGAAAGAAGCAAATGGATTTGGCCAATGAACATGTAAATAAGCCTCCAGAGGTTTTGGGAAAGTGTTGTATTTTCGGACGAATGCAAATATTGCATATTTGGCAAAAAGGGAAGAAAACTCGTATGGCGTAAAAGTGGTACTGCTTTGAATAAAGAAAATTTGTCAAACATGGCGGAGGTGGGGTGATGGTCTGGGGGTGTAGGGCGGCCGAAGGAGTGGGTTAACTCGCATTTATAGAATCCATTATGGACCAATATGGATATTTGAATGTTTTAAAGTCCAATTTGAAACCAAGTGCTGAGCGGTTGGGGCTGGGAGACGATTTTTATTTCCAACATGATAACGATCCCAAGCACACTGCGCAAAATGTTAAGCTCTGGTTGCTATTTAATACCAAAAAAAAGGCTAGATACTCCACCACAATCACCAGACCTTAACCCCATCGAACATTTATAGGATTTGCTGGAACGCAAAATTCGACAGCACACCATAACTTCAAAGGAAATGCTCAAAAACGTCCTTTTGAGTGACTGGAATGCTATTACCAAAGATGAAACTTCCAAATTGGTAAATTCGATGCCCCGTCGCCTTGCAGAGGTCCTTAAGAGGAAGGGCTATCCTACGAGCTACTAAAGCTTAATATATTATAAGATTTTTGAATATTTCTTTTAGGTTTATATTTTGTT
Organism: Drosophila fulvimacula; assembly: GCA_035045555.1. Lineage (NCBI taxonomy): Eukaryota > Metazoa > Arthropoda > Insecta > Diptera > Drosophilidae > Drosophila > Drosophila fulvimacula. Next base: position 19,206 of record JAWNOX010000095.1, read on the forward strand.
CCTTTCTTTTGAAGTTTTTTGTTTTTGTTTGTTAATTTTAATTTAAAATAATAGAATCAGTAAAACCGATTTAAATATATTGGACAATAACTATGTTGAACATATGAATAGCAATTTCATACTTTTAAGTTTATTAAAGCACAATTTTTTTGACAAATTGTTATGTTCTCATGGTGTACGGATATTTTTTTTGGCAAGTGTAGATATAATTTAAATAAAGTCAATATAATATATAGATAAAATCTATTATGTTATTAAGCAAAACGTTTACGTACACACGCACGTGATAGCAGCAGCAGAAGCATCTACAAAATTCGAAGAATTCATAACAACAACACAGACAAATTTGGGTGAATTTTTAGCAGAAGTTCAGCAGTACAGTAGCTCAATAACTTTACTTAGGAATTCGCTATCTCACACTCATGTAGTGCAACGGCGATGCTGGTAGAGGCGCCGATCGCCGACATGAAGTCTCGGGTTCGATTCTCTAAGCTGCCGTCAAAACTTTTTTTATGCAAGTTCTTATTTTTTTAAATTTAACTTAAAATTACATGCAGTGCATTTATTATATGAAGTGCATTTAAAACCGCCGATAGGCGGGGTTTAGGGGATTTCCTAGTCGGGCACCTCCGACTAGAGTTTCCTTACTTGTTTAAGATGGGATTGCTGGCTATTGCGGCTTTGTTGCCGTTGGTCGGGACGTCCCTTTCTTTCTGCGCCCTTAGCGTAACTGGCTGTGAAGGCATATCTGTTATAGTTTGGTTTCACCCCCTGTGCCAATACGAGAGCTGTAGGCAATTCGGGGGGTTGAGCGGAGAGCAGTACGTCCGTCAGTCTGCGCTTCAACCGAGAGATGAACACACGAAGTGCATAACCTCTGCATTTTTCGTACATACATTTTTCTAAACTTCTATTGTAGGTCATGTTGGCGTTGTTTGTCAGTAAGGAGAGTTTCTTCTCCACGGCATCGTAGTATTGGAGAATTGACATTCCGCCATGCCTCAGTGTTCCAATTTCTGGTTCGATGACATGTATGGGCCTTTAATCGCTGTATTTAAATCTAGCCTTGCGATGATGCCCTCGAAGTTCAATGGTGTGTTGAATAACGCTAAAACTGCGTCTGCCGGGCCTCTAACTTTACTTCGTATTATAAGTATTATGAGGCTTGGCAACTGCGGGAACTTCCGGCATACCTTTTGAAAATGATGTACGCGCATACGCCGCTTGTCTCCATGATACATACGTATCCTGAATTCCATGGATCTCAGGAACACATTTCACTTCGTAAAGAGGTTCAGCCAAGTTCGCAATAGGTGACCCCATCGACTATTTATACATTGTAAATTTGAAGCGTAAATCTTCTGGGTTTCCCTTCTCGTTTTTCCTAGATTTGGACAAAACTTGTAATGATCAAGATACCTCAGATCTTTTTGCCTCAGCTGCCATTCTAGAAACCAATTTATTTCCAATTTTAAATTCTAATATTAATGGAAATACCATTATCGTTTCTAATATTTCTCCTGTCTCTCTTTTATACGCTATGCGTACGTTGAAATCGTCGTTCTCCCCAGGGGCGGATGGTATTCCTAGTTATGTGATTAAAGAATGCAGTGCTTCTTTGTGGTCACCGTTATTAAAACTGTTTAATTTGTCCCTTGATACCTCGGTATTCCCTTCAATTTGGAAAGAATCATTCCTCTGTATAAATAGGAAGATCTGATATTTCAAATTATAGAGGCATTGCTAAGCTTTCTGCTATTCCAAAGTTATTTGAAAAAAATTATAAATTCAAACTTGCAACACTTTTGTAAATCTATTATTTCACCATCGCAGCAGAATCGATCAACCTCAATAAAACTTATTAGAATTTTCATCCCTAGTCAGTGAAAGCCTTTTAAATAAAACGCAAAAAATATTACAGATTATATTCACTGATTTCAGTAAGGCATTTGACTCTGTTCAGCATGATATCTTGCTTCAAAAGCTTGAACAATTGGGATTTGCCCCTAACCTTCTGTCTTGGATTGCTTCCTATTTAAAGGGTAGGACCCAAAGAGTTCTGTTGAGAACATCTATTTCGAAGGTCATATTTGTCTCCTGGTGTTCCTCAGGGTAGTCTTTGGGCCCTCTATTATTCTCGCTTTGTTATACCGTGAACCCATTGAAAATGGGAAATCAGGGTATAATGTTTTTGTGAAAATGTATGTAACAGGCAGAAGGAGACGTCGCAGACCCCATAAAGTATATATATTCTTGATCAGCTCGACGAGCTGAGTGGAACTAGCCCTGTCCGTCCGTCCCTCCGTCCGTTCGTCTGTATGAACGCGCTGATCTGATCTGATGGAATTTGACATGTATACTCGTGAATACCATACGCAGTACGAGTTGGTTTTTTTTCGATAACTTATTCCGTTTCCAAATTATCGATAAATTTCGATAAATTTACTTTCTATTATGTGACCCATTAAAGCTATAGACTTAAAATTTCTTGTGCAGATAGGTGTAGTAAATGCAGGCATTTTGTAGTTTTTGGATTTTGGATGCCACGCCCCCTTCGCCCCCTTCGTGCTGCTTGCAATATACATATATGTAAAATAATCATAGCATGCTTACAATATCGGCTATTCGAAGGGTTTAGGGTATTTCTTAGTCGAGCAGTCTCGACTAGAGCTTCCATACTTGTTTTTGTAGAAGGACTTTCTTAATCAAATTTTCACAGTGTGATTATGTCATTCATATGTGTCTATTTGCCAAAGCACAAGTCTCTAGTATTTGAAATACGGGTTTTGCAAATTGTGGGCGAAGGGGGCGTGGCATTCAAAATCCGAAAATTAATAAATGTCTGCATTTACTACACCTATCTGCACACAAAATTTGAAGTCTATAGCTTTAACGGGTCACATAAATGAAAGCAAATTCTCCAGCTTTAATGGTACACAGCATTGAAAATGTATTTATCGAAATTGATCGATAATTCGGAAACGGAATGAGTTATCGTATGCGTATGGTATTCACGAGTATATATGCCAAATTTCAGATCTCTAGATTTTGTGGTTTACGAGATCAGCGCGTTCATACAGATGGACGGACGGACCGACGGACAGGGCTGGTTCGACTCAGCTCGTTAAGAATATATATACTTTATGGGGTCTGCGATGTCTTCTTCTGCCTGTAACATACATTTTCACAAAAACATTATACCCTGATTTCCCATTTTTAATGGGTTCAGGTATAACAAACGACGAATATATGAAAACAAAATTTGTACACAAAACAAAATTTTTTTTAATCAATCGTAGATTGTAGGGCAGATGCTGCAGCGGTGATAGAGACACAAAGTGTGAAAAGTTTTGGCCAGTTAGAGGGAGACAGCGTAAGCTAGGGCCCGATTACGAAATGAGGTTACCCAGCTCCCCGCATTGTGATGCATTTGTTTCTTAATACACTATCTTCTCATAACATGAGATTTCTTAAGACGTGTTTGTCGATAAACTCGGCTGAAGATTTTGGTATATTTTTTTAGAGAGAATATTAAATACAAGTAAAAAATTGTCGTTCATCTTCATTAATTTTATTATCTTAATTAAAATGCACGAAATATATAAAAAGAAGTTTAAAACAGCTAATGTTATTTCATGTAATCCAAATCAATACCAATCAGCAAACTAATTATGCCATAAAATAAAAAAAATTTTAAATTTTTATTTTACACGTTTACAGATATTCTTAGCTCTTTTAAAGTATTAAAACTTAACATAATTGTTAACAAAATAGTTTTGTATTGAATAATATTAAAAAAAAAGAAAGTTAATTTCTTAATTTATATTATATTGATGTTTAGGTAAAAGGGCATAACATAGTCGTCTCTTCAAAGATGTTTTTTTTTTTTTTTTTTTTTTTTAAATTTCCCGTTTGAACTGCGCAGTCGCGGATGGTATATAAATTTTGTCATTAGAAAGACCGCGGCTTAAAGACCAGACCGGACCAGGCCTTACCGAAAAAACAGATGTATTTCAAGACAAACTCAAAAGAGATTAAATCTTTGCTGCTGACAGCGCTTGCGTTGCTACTGTCGCCGCTGGTGGATGGCTTTGGCAATGAGTACGTTCACATTAAGGTGCTTGTGCCTAAGGACCAGGTGCCGAGCATTGATGTCGATACAGAACAGACATCCCAGCACAAGGTGATCCATCATTTTCATCACCATGCGTCGCAATATCAAAGATGGCGTGGTCGTGCTCCCGTAAAGCCGAAAGGAAGCCCATTGCTGGAGAGTATCATACTGTCTGAACTGGATAAGCCACTGCGCACGAGCGAGCATGCGGATTATCTGAACCATGCCAAGGAACTGGCTGAACATCTCAGCGAATCCTATGCGATCAAGAAGCCGTCTCCACCACAATCAAAAAAGAAGGTGAACACCTATACAATCATCGAAATGAAGCATCGACCCAACAGCTATGATTTTCCGTCTCGACCAGAGCAGGTTGTACATAAATATCGCGTAATTGACAGCCGACCGCAACATCCACTTCAACATCACAATCACTTACAACAACTGGATGACAATGAGAATGATGGAGGCTATACCTATGTACCACCAGTGGAGCAACATCGACTCAAGATATCGTCCTCCTCATTGTATCATGACGAAAGACATGCGGAGCCGTCTTCAATCGGGGAGACATTGCACTTGGAACAGGGCTACAGCTTTACGCCACCTAACTACGCCGATGTCATGGCGGCTCCAGCGCCTGTTCACATACTAGAAGCACCCGAAGAGTCTTCTTTGGACAGACCATATCCATATGACTTTAGCAACAGCGGCAGCTTCCGGCCATCACCTCAAATGCCAGCAAAGCCGAATGTCCATGGTATTGACATAAATACCTATGTGGCTCCAATTCAATCGCGGAGCCGTCGGCCAGGCGAGTGGACAAGTCGCACAGAGTATCAAACTATTGGCACCGACAACTACAACGTAGCACACGTCCAGGGCGTAGGCAGCCGAGGGTATCAATATACCGGATCGCACTTCTAATCATAATGACGGTTAATATAATAATAAATTAATAATAATAATAATAAATAAATAATATAATGATAATTAATTGGATATTTTTGTTTATACTCACCCATTAAATATAGGAAAATAGGGTATAATGTTTTTGTGAAAATGTATGTAACAGGAAAACGTATGTAACAGGAATCGAACCCTAGTATTCATTTCGCCTATTGGCGCTCCTACCAACACCGAAGTTGCAGTACATAAAAGTGAGATAGCGAATTCCTAACTAAAATTATTTAGCTACTGAGCTGCTGAACTTCTTCTGAAAATTCATCCCCAATTTATCTTTGTTGTTGTTATGAATTCTTAGAATTTTCTAGATGCTTCTGCTGCTGTTAGCACGTGCGTGTGTACGTAAACGTTTGGTAAACGTTTTGCTTAACAACAGAATAGATTTCATCTATACATACATGTGTATATTATATTGACTTTATTTAAATTATATCAATGTTATTCTTATTTTATATATATGTAAATATATACAGTATGTACATATGTACATATGTACATGTATATTGCAATCAATCGACTCGGCTTGTCGTCCTGATCAAGAATATATGTATATACTTTATGGGGTCTGCCACGCCTCCTTCCGCCTGTTACATAAATTTGGGCTGCAGCAAAACCATTATACCCTAATTACCCATTTTTAATGGATTCAGGATATAAAAAAAAAACGAGTAAAAACGTTGCAGTGAGGCACTAGCGACTTTCAAATACTCATTCATACCGCGCTCCCAGTTCCATAACATTACAAGATATCAACCAATTTGCCACACCCCTAATTATCCCCAAATTTTGTATTTAATGTCATGTGTATTTAATACTATTTTGATTTATGATATAAACTAATTTCTTACAGTTAAAAATATAATTAATATGCTGAAAGTTTCATTAAAATCCGTTAAGTAACACAGAAGTTATTCAATAAAACGTTTAGGCAATTGATAAATGTGCTGCACAGCTGCACAGCGAACATTTACCTATGGATGTTCTAAGAAATAACAAATACAACATAGTCACGTGTCAAATTTGGTCGCTCTAGCTCTCAAACCGTAGAATATACAGTTTCACCCAATTTGCCACGCCCCCAATGGGCGTAGATATATCCGCCATAGCTTATTCAACTTGAGATGTCATCGCAAGTATACATTCCACATATCAACTCTCTAGGACTACTACAAGTAGTATTTCTGACATACAGGAAAATACTTTTTCCACTTTACCACGCCGCTAGTGCGCGTATCGAGAAAATCTTGACACTTTATCTGACGAGAGTATTTACGAGTATATATTCCAAATTTCAAGTTTTTAGCTTCAATAGCATAGAAACCAACAAGCTAACCTCATGTTAAGCTTAATGGCACTCACAACAAAGCTTAGTTGCAAATAATGGCTCTACGAGTGGGCACCTGGAACGCCAATGGTCTGAGCAATAAGACTTAAAAATTGGCTGTCTTCCTATCTCAAATGATGATCGATGCACTGGTGCATTAGCGATGCACTGGAGCAAGCCGAGTCACCAGTAAATGCAGAGTTCCAGCTGTGGAAATATCCGCGAAAAATAAAGAGGCAGCAGATGAAGAGAACAAAATGTGTAAAGAGTTTCTTGACAGTGTCAAATATGAGTAATCTAAGTTTTTGTTGTTTTTTTAGATTCACCCATATTGTTTTTGTTTCTGTTTTTATACCCTGAACCCATTAAAAATGGGTAATCAGGGTATAATGGTTTTGTTGCAGCCCAAATGTATGTAACAGGCAGAAGGAGGCGTGGCAGACCCCATAAAGTATATATATTCTTGATCAGGACGACAAGCCGAGTCGATTGAGCCCTGTCCGTCTGTCTGTCTGTCCGTCTGTCCGTCTGTCCGTCTGTCCGTCCGTCCGTCTGTCCGTCTGTCCGTCTGTCCGTATGTTTGAACGCGTGGATCTCAGAACCTATAATAGCTAGAGACTTGAACTTTTTTTTTATAGATTCGTGTATATCACGCGCAGGTCGAGTTTGTTTTGGAAATTCGATAACTCTTCTCGTTCTTTTTTTATCGATTAAAAACGAAATCGATTTTCAGTTTTAAAATTATATCTTCTACATCTTTATAGTGAGAGACTCCAAATCTTGTATTTAGCTTAATGGGACTTTTATACAATTTTGATTTTTGTTAAATTTTGGATGCCACGCCCCCTTCGCCCAAATTTTCAAAACACTTATTTCAAATACTAGAGACTTGTGCTTTTGCACATACACGCATATGAATGATATAATTACGCTGCGCAAGTTTGATTAAGAAAGTCGATCTACAAAAAAAGTTATTAAGCATTTAGTTTCTCATAACACGCACATATTGGCGCAGCGAAGTCGCTGAGTAAACTGCGCAGTTAGCAGAGCGTATGCGTGCGCGTGTGTATGTATGCGTTGCTTGCAATATACATATGTACATATATGTACATATGTACATACTGTATATATTTACATATATATAAAATAAGAGTAACATTGATATACATAACTTAAATAAAGTCAATATAATATACATATGTATGTACATATGTATGAATAGATGAAATGCATTATGTTATTAAACGAAACGTTTACCAAACGTTTACGTACATACACACGCGCGTGGCAACAGCAGCAGAAGCTCTAGAAAATTCGAAGAATTCATAACAACAACAACAAAGACAAATTGGGGATGAATTTTCAGCAGAAGTTCAGCAGCTCAGTAGCTCAATAACTGTACTTAGGAATTCGCTATCTCACTCTTGTGTATTGCAACGGCTGTGTTGATAGCAGCGATGATCGCCGACATAAAGTCTTGGGTTCGATTCTCTAAGCTGACGTCAAAAATTTTTTTATGCAAGTTACTTAATCTTTTTTTTTTTTTAATTTTTTATAATATACATATGAATAGATGAAATGCATTATGTTATTAAACGAAACGTTTACCAAACGTTTACGTACACACGCGCATGGCAACAGCAGCAGAAGCTCTAGAAAATTCGAAGAATTCATAACAACAACAACAAAGACAAATTGGGGATGAATTTTCAGCAGAAGTTCAGCAGCTCAGTAGCAGCAGCTCAGTAGCTCAATAACTGTACTTAGGAATTCGCTATCTCACTCTTATGTATTGCAACGACTGTGTTGATAGAAGCGATGATCGTCGACATAAAGTCTCGGGTTCGATTCTTTAAGCTGACGTCAAAACGTTTTTTTATGCAAGTTACTTAATCTTTTTTTTTTTTTTTTAATTTTTTAATTTAATTTAAAATTATTTATAAACTGTGAAGTGCATTTAAAGCCGCCGATAGGCGGGGTTCAGGGTATTTCCTAGTCGGGCACCTCCGACTAGAGTTTCCTTACTTGTGTTTTTTTAATTTTTTATAATATACATATGAATAGATGAAATGCATTATGTTATTAAACGAAACGTTTACCAAACGTTTACGTACACACGCGCATGGCAACAGCAGCAGAAGCTCTAGAAAATTCGAAGAATTCATAACAACAACAACAAAGACAAATTGGGGATGAATTTTCAGCAGAAGTTCAGCAGCTCAGTAGCAGCAGCTCAGTAGCTCAATAACTGTACTTAGGAATTCGCTATCTCACTCTTATGTATTGCAACGACTGTGTTGATAGAAGCGATGATCGTCGACATAAAGTCTCGGGTTCGATTCTTTAAGCTGACGTCAAAACGTTTTTTTATGCAAGTTACTTAATCTTTTTTTTTTTTTTTAATTTTTTAATTTAATTTAAAATTATTTATAAACTGTGAAGTGCATTTAAAGCCGCCGATAGGCGGGGTTCAGGGTATTTCCTAGTCGGGCACCTCCGACTAGAGTTTCCTTACTTGTGTTTTTTTAATTTTTTATAATATACATATGAATAGATGAAATGCATTATGTTATTAAACGAAACGTTTACCAAACGTTTACGTACACACGCGCATGGCAACAGCAGCAGAAGCTCTAGAAAATTCGAAGAATTCATAACAACAACAACAAAGACAAATTGGGGATGAATTTTCAGCAGAAGTTCAGCAGCTCAGTAGCAGCAGCTCAGTAGCTCAATAACTGTACTTAGGAATTCGCTATCTCACTCTTATGTATTGCAACGACTGTGTTGATAGAAGCGATGATCGTCGACATAAAGTCTCGGGTTCGATTCTTTAAGCTGACGTCAAAACGTTTTTTTATGCAAGTTACTTAATCTTTTTTTTTTTTTTTTAATTTTTTAATTTAATTTAAAATTATTTATAAACTGTGAAGTGCATTTAAAGCCGCCGATAGGCGGGGTTCAGGGTATTTCCTAGTCGGGCACCTCCGACTAGAGTTTCCTTACTTGTGTTTTTTTAATTTTTTATAATATACATATGAATAGATGAAATGCATTATGTTATTAAACGAAACGTTTACCAAACGTTTACGTACACACGCGCATGGCAACAGCAGCAGAAGCTCTAGAAAATTCGAAGAATTCATAACAACAACAACAAAGACAAATTGGGGATGAATTTTAAGCAGAAGTTCAGCAGCTCAGTAGCAGCAGCTCAGTAGCTCAATAACTGTACTTAGGAATTCGCTATCTCACTCTTATGTATTGCAACGGCTGTGTTGGTAGAAGCGATGATCGCCGACATAAAGTCTCGGGTTCGATTCTCTAAGCTGACGTCAAAACGTTTTTTTATGCAAGTTACTTAATCTTTTTTTTTTTTTTAATTTTTTAATTTAATTTAAAATTATTTATAAACTGTGAAGTGCATTTAAAGCCGCCGATAGGCGGGGTTCAGGGTATTTCCTAGTCGGGCACGTCCGACTAGAGTTTCCTTACTTGTTTTTTTTATAATTTGATTTAAAAATACCTATTAAACAGTTAACCGTTAAAAAAATTAGTTAAATTAAACAAAAACTCTTTATTTTGTACATAAAGTACAAAAATTGAATTTTTTCCCACTGTGTGTGTAAAGTGTTTCTTGACAGACTGTATATACGACGGACAGCAAGTGTAACATTGCAAATAACCAATATACTCATTTCACTTTATGAATCGGGTGAGACTGTATTTTCTACAGTTTTAGAGATAGAACGACCAAATTTGGCTCGTGAGTAACTGTTACGATCCTATAAAGATCGACCAAAATTATATGTCTACGCCCACTGGGGGCGTAGACATAGAATAAAGCCGCTATTTTTGAGCTATAAACACACAATTTATTGACTTTTTGATTTTAACATCTTAATTGGGAAGAGCCGACATAGAAAATCCGAGATTCGAGCCTCCACCTACGTTCACGAGTCGAAATTCGTCATCTCTACCACGACGCCACCGCTGTGCTTGTCAAACCAATAATAATTATAAATAAAATGTGTATAAAATACCGACTTCAGCCGAGGCTCGAACCACCAGAGGCACTAATGATAGGCGTCGTCACTTCTACTAGCAACGCTATTGAACTTTGTAGTATACAAATAACTTAATTAGCTTATGATTCACGTTGAATTCTGTTGTATTTGTTATTTCGTAGAACCACTAACCATACAACACATAGACACGCCATCTGTGCACCGCTTTTCAGCCCATCAAAAGTGAGCTCAACTATGTATGCTTATTCTCTGATCTCTTCTCTCTTATATATTTTTATTCTCCGCTCTCCTCTCCCGCAAATATATCCATCACCAGCAACCGAGCAGAAAAATTGATATTTGCTCGCTGAGGTTCTTTATGTTTTCTTGCAAGAGTATACAAAACTGTTCAAACGGTTTGTCATGCTCATGAAAAATGTCCACACTGTCGTTATTAATATATGTACGTCCGCGTGCGTGCGTATTTGTGTGTGTTGCTTGCAAAGTATATGTAAAATGAATGCTTGCCATTTCGAATATTCGCAGGGCTCAGGGTATTTTATAGTCGAGCGGTCTCGACTAAAGCACTCATACTTGCTTTTAACTTTTGTTTTCGTTATTATTAACATAATATGAGTCATTGTCGACGGCACATATACATACATATATATATACACATCCATATTTGTACATGGGCCTACACACACACTCATGCATGTTGTTAAACGAATATTTACATTGAAAGTATCTTTCGATACGAATTCGATATCGAAAACTTAGAGTCTCGCATGGGAGCATAAACATTGTTGATTGGAAAATTCCCATGTTGATTCTAATTTAAAGTATCTATGCGTATTGTATTTTATGCTGTATAATCAAGATTGGCCAATAAAGCTGTGGAACACGCTGGACATCAAATGTTGTCGCCGTATCGAGAGCTGGCCCAGTGACCAATTGTTGCTGGTGAGCGATGCCTGGTACCAGCTCGGACTTGCGCGCATTTGTGAATTTGTGTGGCTAGCTTTGCGTAAGCTTGGCCGTAAGGTTCGCAAGATGCCGCCGGAGCAGTTGGTGCAGTCTATGTTTCTATGCAATCTGGTGCGTCGGCCTGTGTTCGAGATGTTTGACTTTGAGCTAAATTTGGTGCAGTGCGTACAACAAATGACTCTCAAGGAACTGGGCGTCATGGCCATGGGCTTCTTCAAGACACAGACGCCCATACGCAGCCCCGTGTTGCTGCAGGAGATCTACGCTCGCCTAGAAGTACAGATGGGTAGTGTTGAAGACATCACGCTAGTTTCTTTGCTCAAGGTGCTACGCTACAGTAGTAAATTGCCACAATTAGCTGCTCTCACTAACCTACTGGAGGCACTGCAGCCGCACGTGGAGCGTGTATCGCTGCTGACCTGCTTGCACATGGCGCTGCTCGGCTGCGAGCTGCAGACCTGCAATGACGATCTTGTGGAGCTTATTCTGTTGCGTTTTGAGCGCGAACTAGATGCCGCCCGTCTTAAGGATTTGGAGCGCATTTGTCTAGTCATAGCATTGTTTAATATAAATACAGCTAGCGGCGTAGAACGCCGTAGAGTCAACCGCTTTCCGAAATTGCTGCATGGCCGCATTGATGAGATCTTGCGTTATCCACGTTGCTACACCAACTGTATACATTTCCTCACCCTGCGCGACAATTGCGATGTTGAGCAGCTGGGCATGGTATTGGACCCACGCTTTTTGCGCCACGCCTACCGTAGTGGTCTGCCAGGCCGTGAATACTTCTACCTAGATAGTTTTTATGGTTACTAGACACTGAATATTAAGATGTTTTGCTGACTGCTAAGTTTACGTATCTACTTGGTCGGCTTTAATACACTTATGTTATGGAAAATAACGATTTAATAACTTTTATTATAAATAGACTTTCTCAAGCAAATTTTGACAGCGCAGGTAGGCTATTTGCATGTGTGTATTTGCCAAAGCACAAGTCTCTAGTATTTAAAATATGTGTTTAGTTTGTGGCGATGGGGCCGGGGAATCCAAAATTTAAATCTAAATTATATAATATTCCTATTAAACTAAATACAAGATTTGATCTCTAACTTTAAAGATGTAAAAGATATAGCTTTAAAACTGAATTTCGATTTTCGTTTTTATTCCATAACAAAAAAAACTAGAACAGTTATTGAAGTTTTAAAACAAACTTGATCTGCGCGAACCTAAAAAACACAAGTAAAAACGTCGGAACCGACTGCGAAATACTATTTCACACCGCAAGCTTCCAAGAAACCAATTTACCAATTTGCCACACCCCTAATTATCCCTAAATTTTGTATTTAGTGCCATGTGTATTTAATACAAATTTGGTTTTTGCTATACACCAATTTCTTACAATTCAGTTGAAAATATAATTAATATGCTGAAAATTTCATTAAAATCCGTTAAGTAACACAGAAGTTATTCAACAAAACGTTTAGGCAATGTGCTCCACAGCAGCGCAGCAAACATTTTCCGATGTTCTAAGATATAACAAATACAATAGAATTCAACGTGAATCATAAGCTAATTAAGTTACTTGGATACTACAAAGTTCAATAGCGTTGCTAGTAGAAGTGACGCGCGCCGATCATGGCACCCTTGGTTTAAGCCTCGGGTGATTGGGTTTTTATACCCTGAACCCATTAAAAATGGGTAATCAGGGTATAATGGTTTTGTTGCAGCCCAAATGTATGTAACAGGCAGAAGGAGGCGTGGCAGACCCCATAAAGTATATATATTCTTGATCAGGACGACAAGCCGAGTCGATTGAGCCCTGTCCGTCTGTCTGTCTGTCCGTCTATCCGTATGTTTGAACCCGTGGATCTCAGAACCTATAATAGCTAGAGACTTGAACTTTTTTTTTATAGATTCGTGTATATCACGCGCAGGTCGAGTTTGTTTTAGAAATTCGATAACTCTTCTCGTTCTTTTTTTATCGATTAAAAACGTAATCGATTTTCAGTTTTAAAATTATATCTTCTACATCTTTATAGTTAGAGACTCCAAATCTTGTATTTAGCTTAATGGGACTTTTATACAATTTTGATTTTTGTTAAATTTTGGATGCCACGCCCCCTTCGCCCAAATTTTCAAACCACTTATTTCAAATACTACACTTGTGCTTTTGCACATACACGCATATGAATGATATAATTACGCTGCGCAAGTTTGATTAAGAAATTCGATCTACAAAAAAAGTTATTAAGCATTTAGTTTCCCATAACACGCACATATCGGCGCAGCGAAGTCGCTGAGTAAACTGCGCAGTTAGCAGAGCGTATGCGTGTGCGTGTGTATGTATGCGTTGCTTGCAATATACATACATATGTATATACACATGTACATACTGTATATATTTACATATATATAAAATAAGAGTAACATTGATATAACTTAAATAAAGTCAATATAATATACATATGTATGTACATACACACATTTGAATAGATGAAATGCATTATGTTATTAAACGAAACGTTTACCTAACGTTTACGTACACACGCGCGTGGCAACAGCAGCAGAAGCATCTAGAAAATTCGAAGAATTCATAACAACAACAACAAAGACAAATTGGGGATGAATTTTCAGCAGAAGTTCAGCAGCTCAGTAGCAGTAGCTCAATAACTTTACTTAGGAATTCGCTATCTCACTCTTATGTATTGCAACGGCTGTGTTGGTAGAAGCGATGATCGCCGACATAAAGTCTCGGTTTTGATTCTCTAAGCTGACGTCAACTTTTTTTATGCAAGTTACTTAATCTTTTTTTTTTTAATTTTTTAATTTAATTTAAAATTATATTCAAACTTTGAAGTGCATTTAAAGCCGCCGATAGGCGGGGTTCAGGGTACTTCCTAGTCGGGCACATCCGACTAGAGCTTCCTTACTTGTTTTTAATGTGTTCTGTAGTGCTGGCAAAAAAGATCAATGTTTACCTACCTCGATATTTTGTATGGGTCCTACATCGATGTATCGATTTTTCTATTAAAATATCTTAACTCTCAAAAATTAAAAAAAACGAGGTTCGTATAAAATATAAAAGATGAATTTCTTATTTAAATAATATTTAACACAAGTTTCGTATCCTTTAACTACTTAAAAACGATGACTTTATTTCATAAGATCATTCTTTTCCAATAATTTTCGTTAAATCATTTTTATTAATGAAAAGCAGCAAATCATTTGCTGCGATTTAAGGCAACTCCTTTTCTCGTTAACGATGTGTCCAGCTTTGCTGAAAATTCGTTCACTCTCTGTGGACGTTGCTGGAACGCACAATAAATTTTTCACGCATCTTTTAAATGGGCTGTCAGTTGAGATCTGTGAAGAAATTATTTTAATTAAAAATGTTTTACGGCGATATATCGAATATCGAAGTTAGCACCATCGATATTTTCGATGGCAATGAAAAAATCGATGAATCGTTAGATCGATGTTTTTCCCAGCACTAGTGCTCTGACATGAGACCAAAATATAATTTCAAATCCTGCGTTGATAAATGAATAGAAAATAACATGTATTCGTCGACAAGATACATGCTGCAAAGCTTGCTCGTAGCACAGAGATCTCCCCGCACTCTGCTGCATCGTTACATACAGAACATGGCGGCGCTGCCTGCTAAGGTTTTTATCGAGTTTGAGAATCAATACGCGCATAGAATTCTATCAGATTCTCTAAAAAATTATCAGATTGTGCGCCCCAGTAATTGGTTAAACATAGCTTCAACTGATACTCATTTTGACACTCCACCGCGCGTGCTGAAGCCTGCAAAGAATGCGCAGCCACTTGAATTGTTTGCGGACTTTCAGTCGTTGGTCCAGCACTGTGCGGACGCGTGCGTACAAATTAGCGAGGATCGGTTCACTGACTTTATAGCTAACTTTTGCCAAGAGCTACATAAGCTCTGCGATGAGCACCTTCTACGTACGTTGCTTTGCCTACAACAGTTGCCGACGCCAGCGTCCACAAAGGTGGCCAATTACATAAAGCTGTGGAACACGCTGGACATCGAATGTTGTCGCCGTATCGAGAGCTGGCCCAGTGACCAATTGTTGCTGGTGAGCGATGCCTGGTACCAGCTCGGACTTGCGCGCATTTGTGAATTTGTGTGGCTAGCTTTGCGTAAGCTTGGCCGTAAGGTTCGCAAGATGCCGCCGGAGCAGTTGGTGCAGTCTATGTTTCTATGCAATCTGGTGCGTCGGCCTGTGTTCGAGATGTTTGACTTTGAGCTAAATTTGGTGCAGTGCGTACAACAAATGACTCTCAAGGAACTGGGCGTCATGGCCATGGGCTTCTTCAAGACACAGACGCCCATACGCAGCCCCGTGTTGCTGCAGGAGATCTACGCTCGCCTAGAAGTACAGATGGGTAGTGTTGAAGACATCACGCTAGTTTCTTTGCTCAAGGTGCTACGCTACAGTAGTAAATTGCCACAATTAGCTGCTCTCACTAACCTACTGGTGGCACTGCAGCCGCACGTGGAGCGTGTATCGCTGCTGACCTGCTTGCACATGGCGCTGCTCGGCTGCGAGCTGCAGACCTGCAATGACGATCTTGTGGAGCTTATTCTGTTGCGTTTTGAGCGCGAACTAGATGCCGCCCGTCTTAAGGATTTGGAGCGCATTTGTCTAGTCATAGCATTGTTTAATATAAATACAGCTAGCGGCGTAGAACGCCGTATAGTCAACCGCTTTCCGAAATTGCTGCATGGCCGCATTGATGAGATCTTGCGTTATCCACGTTGCTACACCAACTGTATACATTTCCTCACCCTGCGCGACAATTGCGATGTTGAGCAGCTGGGCATGGTATTGGAGCCACGCTTTTTGCGCCACGCCTACCGTAGTGGTCTGCCAGGCCGTGAATACTTCCACTTAGATAGCTTTGCCCAGTTACTAGGCTCTGAGTATAAAGGGCCACGGCTCACAGACCGGCAACGTCAGCAAATGAGTAAACTGTATACACAGTATATGCCTGACCGGACAGGCGGGCGCTTTAAGCTCAACAGCACTGATCGCATTCTTTTGGAGGTGCGCGATGCGGTAGGCAGTCTGTTGCGGACCACAGTCGGGCTTAAGCATATTCTGCCGCACTACGATCGCTGCGATATGATTGTGTGCTATGATCGCCATCAACAGCGCCCTGTGCCAATGAATCACAACAGTCCAGAGGACTACAGTGGCGTCTTGCTTACACGGCAACATCTGCTTGGCTCCAAAGAGGCGCCACATACAGATACGTTAATAATTACGATAGCTGGCTGGAATAATATTATACGCGAAAGAAGCCGGTATACGGGACAGTTTTCTTTGAAGCTTAAACAACTAAAGCAGCTGGGACACAAGCCAGTCGTGGTAAGTACTTTAAATAACTTCTAAATATCTATCGACCGTAAATTCTTTCAGATCATAGCATACAAAGTAAAGTAGAATAGTTAATATCAATGCTTTCGTATTAAAAATGGTTTATTGTATTACAAAAACATTCTATATAAAAGAATTACATATTTGCAACAACTTTTATACATCTTCACTCACAGATCCTTTGGCACGAATGGCGGGCACTGGAAACATCAGCCGATCGGCAGAACTTCTTAAAACGACGTCTGCGTCAGGCGGCCAACATCTGACTGACAACACGTTGAGGTGGCTGGATGTGGACATTCTCGATGGTCTTCTATCGGTCATACTATGCTAATCATAGGACTAACAATAATAATAGTTGATACTACTACTAATAATAATAATAACAACAAAAACACTAGAACTCGGTTGTGGATAGATTTATAATAGAAATCCAGAAACATGGGCTAATTTGTAATAACCGCCCGCGGTCACGCCCGTCCCTGTCATGATGGCTATAAGTTACTGTGCTATTGTCCCATGTAAAGCCTTTTTAGTATATTCGTAGACAACGAACAGGGTGGCAGTAGCCGGTATGGTTCGGAGAACAGATGGCAACAGTCCACGATATAATGCCAATACGCCCTCGCGCTTGACTATATCTGCACCGACACTGAACATGCCCTCATTTAGGTTTTTTACTTGAATACGACTCTTAATGACATCAGCTGGGAATGTTGATGTCCATAGACAGACACCGCCAATGGCCCCAGCGATCATTGTACGAACCGGACCAATTTCATCCTTTGTCTGATCCTTACTGTCGATTATAAATAATTCATATAATTCGCTATAAAATTAAAAAATGTATCAATGTACTCACCCACGCAACAGCTCGCGTGTACCCTCATAGCTACCAAAGAAGAAGAAATATCCAGGCATTTCGCGAACAAATGTGGAGCCCAAACCTCGATAAAAGCCTCGTATACCTGCGGAGAGAGAGAGAGAAAGAGAATTAACACGGAAAGAGATAGTAATTAAAATCAAGAGAAACCACGGGCACAAAAAGAAATTATTTTTTAAGTGTGAAAATAACAGTCAATAGCCGTAGGCTATATCGACTCAGCTCGTCGAGCGGATCAAGAATATACATATGTACATATGTATGTATATACTTAATGGAGTCTACCACACCTCCTTCTGCCTGTTACCACTAACCATACAACACATAGACGCGCCATCTAGTGCACCGCTTTTCAGCCCATAAAAAGTGAGCTCTGACGCCCCATCGCCTAATTCGCCGAATTCGCTTCACTTTTAAGTTCGGGCAACGAACATATTTGACAGCGAAATCATTGCGCCGCAAGCGCTCGTTCGGCAATTGTCCATTTATGCAAGAAGCTCTTTTTGCACAACTATGTATGCTTATTCTCTGATCTCTTCTCTCTTATATTTTTATATTTTTATTCTCCGCTCTCCTCTCCCTCAAATGTATCCATCACCAGCAGCCGAGCACAAAAATTGATATTTGCTGGCTGAGCTTCTTTTTGTTCTCTTGCTAGAGTAGAGTATACCAAACTGTTCAAACGGTTTGTCATGCTCATGCAAAATGTTCATACTGTCGTTATTAATATACGCGAAAAGGGTATGCAAATGTGAGGCACATAAATAATATTATTTCACGACGAGCATGCACACACTTTCAGTACTTACCGTTAAACTTGCTACATGTATGAGGATTTGTGTTCCTGTATAAGAAACTGGCCGTTACAGTTCCTCACATACAGTCTGTCAAGAATGAGTTTGCACACTGCAAAAAAAATAAATTTTTTGACTTTACCTGCAGAAATATGAACTTTTAATATAAAAAAATCATTTTTTTTTTAATTAGTAATTGTTTAATAATAAGTTTTAAATTAAATAGTAAAAAACAGAAATCATAATCATCAATATTTATAAAAATAGATAACAAAAACAAAAAAAAACAGCTTCAGTAACACTGTCAATAATGTGTTTGCACACTTTGCTTTGCAAGTCGGTTTTGCTCTCGTTCGAAGAAGTAACGGCACTTTACCGTAATTTCTTCTTGTTTGCATCTATGCATATGTTCTTTTTACTTTGCCTATCATTTAGTTGTGGAAATCCGCGAAATACGCAGCTAAAAATTAAGTTTAAATTTTCTCCAAAATGCCTGGAAAACGATTGAGCTATGACGTTATCCAGCTGATTTATTATAATCACCAGTTGGGCAAATCCATTCCGGAATTGGTGGACATGTTTGCCATATCCAGGAGAACGGTGTATAATATAATAAATCGTGCGGAAAACGAAGGCCGGCTTGAGTTAAAGTCTGGAGGTGGCCCCACCAAAAAAATATCAGAACGTATGGCGCGCGTAATTCGACAGAAGATCGTTGAAAACCCGCAACCCGTGAGAACCATGGCCAAAGAGATTAAGGAAGAATGTGGCATGGATGTGTCACACGAAACAGCGCGCAAAGCCATCCTAAAACATGTGTACTCTTCGAGGGTGGCACGAAAAAAGTCTTTGCTATCAGCATGCAATACTCAAAAGCGCTTATCTTTTGCTGTGAATATGGTTGGACATCCGGAAGAATATTGGACAGACGTCATATTCTGTGATGAGACAAAAATGATGCTGTATTATAATGATGGACCTCCCAGGGTATGGCGCCGGCCACTAACAGCATTAGATCGGCAAAATATCATCCCTACCGTAAAGTTTGGCAAACTTTCCGTTATGATATGGGGGTGTATTTCCAGCCAAGGAGTCGGACAACTGGCATTCATAGAAAATACAATGAATGCGCAGCAGTACCTGCACATTTTAAAAAATAAATTGCCCGCGAGTGCAGATAAATTTGGCTTTATAAGAGGCAACATGATTTACAACTGTGGTAGGGTGATTGACACACCCCCACAGAGTCCCGATCTTAACCCGATCGAGCACGTGTGGCCATATTTAAAGAAACAAGTGGGAAAAGGAATCCCAAAAACTTAATGGAGCTAAAATCGGCTATAGTAGAAGAGTGGCAAAAAATTCCACTTGATTACATTCGAAAATTAATCGCATCCATGAAAAGACGCCTGAAACATGTTTTGGATGCCCAAGGAGGCCATACTAAATATTAAAACATCCCTAATTAAATATAATTTTAAGTTAAAATGAATAGACTCAAAGTGTGCAAACACATTATTGACAGTGTTACTGAAGCTGTTTTTTTTTGTTTTTGTTATCTATTTTTATAAATATTGACGATTATGATTTATGTTTTTTACTATTTAATTTAAAACTTATTATTAAGCAATTACTAATTTAAAAAAAATGATTTTTTTATATTAAAAGTTAATATTTCTGCACGTAAAGTCAAAAAATTTATTTTTTTTTGCAGTGTGCAAACTTATTCTTGACAGACTGTATGTTCAAAATTTCAATTCTCTAGCTTCAATAGCATAGAAATGGTTTGCGTTCATACGGACAAACGGGCACCTCCGACTAGAGTTTCCTTACTTGTTTTTTTTATATTCTATTAAATTTCCACGTTTTTGCGTTGAATTTTCAATATTTATAACAATCATATATTATAATTTACAAGTTTTTGTACAATAATAATAGTTTTTCAAGGTTGGAGCTCGAAAGTCGAGTACGTCGCTCATTTAAAATTTGCTCCAAGGTTGAAAACAGCCTTTCGCTCGTCGCTGAGCTAGCTGGAATACTTAATACTCTTCGGGCTAGTACCCGTAGCCCTTTCTTACTCGAGTTTTTCCAGAAACTTAATACATCCACAGTGGACGGTGATTCTGTGACATTTTTGGTATTTTTTGTCAATTTAAATAAAAAAAAAAGTTCGTTTTTTTTCGTGTTCACGTTGCTCTGAACGAACACGCACACCCATGGACAGAATTCAACTTTTCAACACGCGTACAAGGGCGCCCATCATGTCACGACGTGGCACGATAAAACCCAGCCCATGCCCAACTCTAGTTCGGCGTATAATTACATATGTATGTATCATTTGGTTTCAGAAAAAAAACAAAACACAAATTCTCATATGTATGTACATGTCAGCAAGTGTAACCGTAAGTACTGTAAGTTATGTGCGTGCTCGTCGTTAATCGTTAATTGCTTACCCTTTTCGCGTATACATATTACTATTGCGTGAGCATGACAAACTGTTTGACCAGTTTGGTATACTCTACTCTCGCAAGAGAACAAAAAGAGCCACAGCGAGCAAATTAAAATTTTTCTGCTCTGCTGCTGATTAGACCTGGAAAAATCATCGATGGTTCTATCGATACATCGATGGTTTTGGTTTTTATAAAACATCGATGTTTGACCTGCACTATTGATGTTTTTTCTTTCTTTTACAAGTGTTCGAGGGAAACGCATCTACAATAAGTAAGAATTTTCTGTTTTTGTATTTTGCAATTTAATTTATTTTAATTTATACTTTTGCAGAAATTAAAAGGAGCGAGTACAAGTGGTGTTGGTTGGGAGGTTGGCGAAAAGGATTCTTAAAAAAGGAAAAGATCTGCAAAGTAAGTTTTATTTGAAAAAGCCACGAGCATCATCTATTTACATATACATACATATGCATTTATGTACGTTCTATATGATCACACATATATACATATGTATGTACCAATTATGCATTAATACAATTGGCAAACATTTGTATGTCATAAATTGACAATTTTTACATTTCTAGTAACATCTTCCAACAACTTCCAAAGAAAATGAAAATCCTGGAGGAAAAGTGCAAAGGAGCAAAAGTGATACTGTCTCTGCGGAGTGGAATTTTGTTTAGCAAATGAATAAATTGTTATTTTGTACTAAGCCGGAGTTTATAATTAAAATATAAATCCAAATCTTGCTTAGTCGCTTTGTTTTTATTTAATATCGCTTTAACTATATGTTGCTATTCTAACGTTGCATATGACCGAAGAATTTAACAACATTGAGATTAATGAATGATTTTTAAAATTTTGCAAAATAAATACATGAAGAATACCGCGTAAACACCGATGTTTCATCGATGTTTACCGTAGAAAACATAGATGTTTTCCCAGCTCTACTGCTGATAGTTGATGGACATACTTATACCACTAACCATACATGTGTTGTATGCTTAGTGCTTATACATATTGTATGTACATACACTTGCTCTCATATCTCTGCGTACACCCAAGAAAATTATGGTATTTCAAGTTTATTATATTATAATTTAGTTCTTTGTTTTGATAAATGAAATCATAGTAAATATTAAGTTTAATAATTAAAAATCAAATAAGAAAAGAAAAAAATTCGGTATCTTGTTTCTACTGAGCGCTATTAATGGTCAAACTTGAAATACAAAAATTTTCTTGGGTGTACGCAGAGATATGAGAGCAAGTGTACATGCGTTATTCTAGTTGTCACATCTATGTACATACAGTGAGTCAAAAAAGTATTGGCACACCAAAGAATATAAGTTTATGTTACTAAAACTTTCGTTCTATCAGGGCTACAGAAAAGAATAACATCAGATTCTGTTTGTGGGATCATTAATATTTATATAACATAAAAAACTTTAACTTTTCAATATTCTTCCAAAGCGTTTGAATAAAAAACCATAAATTAGCCACAAATTCAGGCCAAAAAAGTATTGGCACACTTAAAGAAAATCATAAAATAAGCATAATAAAAACAAGTAAGGAAGCTCTAGTCGAGACTGCTCGACTAAGAGATACCCTGAACCCTTCGAATAGCCGATATTCGAAGCCTGCTATGATTATTTTACATATATGTTGCAAGCAACACATACACATACGCACGCTCACGAACGTATTATGAGCCCGAGCTCTGCTAACTGAGCAGCGACTGCGCTCGGGCTGCAATATGCCTATGATATGCGAAATTAAATGTTTAATAACTTTTTTTGCAGATGGACTTTCTTAATGAAATTTTTACAGTGTGTTTATGACATTCATATGTGTGTATTTGCCAAAGCACAAGTCTAGTATTTGAAATACGGGGTTTGCAAATTGTGGGCGAAGGGGGCGTGGCATCCAAAATCCAAAAATTGCAAAATGTCCGCATTCACTACACCTATATGCATAGTAAATTTGAAGTCTCTAGCTTTAATGGGTCACTTAATTGAAAGTCAATTTATCGAAATTTATCGATAATTCGGGAACGGGATGAGTTATCGAAAAAATAAAACAAACTCGTATAGCGTATGGTATTCACGAGTATACATGTCAAATTTCAGATCTCTAGCTTCTGTGGTTTACGAGATCAGCGCGTTCATACAGACGGACGGACGGACGGACAGACATACTTATGGGGTCTGCGATGTCTCCTTCTGCCTGTTCCATACATTTTCACAAAAACATTAAATCCTGATTTCCCATTTTCAATGGGTTCAGGGTATAATTAACTTAAACAATATATTAATATTTTGTTGCACCACCATTCGCCAAAATAACTAACATCTCTTCATACTTCCAACCA
>JAWNOX010000095.1:47500-50000 GCA_035045555.1 Drosophila fulvimacula
CTGTCCTACCAGCTGGTAAGGCCAGAGCTCTGATCGAGCTTGCAAAGATCAGAGTTGGATGGGTGGTATGCCGAATCCGCGCAGTCGTTCAGCCAAAACGATGCTTCAAATGCCTGGACTATGGGCATATTGCGGCTAAATGCGCAAGCGATTGCGACATGAAAGGCGCATGCTTCAGGTGCGGAATAGTGGGCCATGCCGCTAACACCTGCGTCAAGCCACCAAGATGCAGTCTATGCGTCCGGAAAGGCGCAAAGGAGACAGATCACGCGGCAGGAAGCTTTAAGTGTCCATCATACCGTGAAGCTGTTAGGAAGATGAAATGTTAAAGTTCCTACAGCTTAACATGAACCACTGTATAGCTGCTCACGATTTGTTGGAGCAGACAACGAGGGAGAAGCATATCGATGTAGCTATTTTAAGCGAGCCACATCACTGGATGTCCACGTGCCCCAGGACATGGGCCGCGGACATCAGCGGCAAAGCAGCACTGTGGATATGTGGCAACTCAGTGAATGTACTCTCAAATGTAAAGTCATTCAATGGGTTCGTACGCGCTCGACATGGCTGTCTGTGGATTTACAGCTGTTACATGGCCCCCAGCATGCAGCTTAACGAATTCACTTCTGCGCTCGAAGAGCTTGCGGAGGATGCAAGGGGCCGGAAGGCCATTATAGCTGGCGACTTCAACGCTTGGGCTCTGGAATGGGGCAGCCAGTCGACAAATGCCAGAGGTCGCCATCTCCTGGAGATCTTCGCGACGCTGGATGTGGCCCTGCTCAACTCTGGAAGCGAGTTCACTTTTAGCAGGGCAGGATATGGGTCCACAATTGACCTCACTTTTGTTGCCTCATCCCTTTTTCGAGATGCTGAGTGGAGCCTCTGCGACAGTTATACGGGCAGCGACCACTCTGCTCTGTTGTTCTCAATCGGCGGGTCACCTGGAAGTTCGCAATTTCTTTGGAAGGAAGCCTACCGGCTGGATACGTTCGACCCGATAATCTTCTCGGAGGCCATACAGCTACTGAGTACCTCTGGGGATGCTGAGATGAGAGCTTCTCAAATGGTATCTCAAGTACAAAATGCCTGCAACGCTAGCATGCAGCGGCGCAAGCAGTACACGAGGCAGCAAGCGCCTATGTTCTGGTGGAATGAGCAAATAAGTAAAATTCGAAGCAAATGCATCCACGCGAGAAGAAGGTATCAACGGGCCAGAGGAAGGCCTACGTATCTGGAAAAGCAGCTGGCTTACCAAGAGGCAAGACGGCAGCTGAAGAAGGCCATACGGGCAAGTAAACGAAATTACTTTCTAAACCTGTGTGACTCCGCCGAATTCGACCCCTGGGGCAGGGCATACAAAACGGTGGTTAAAAGGCTATACGCCGGCAAGCAGGTGCAGCCCACGGATCGTTTGGAGCTCCAAACAATCGTGGAAACGCTCTTCCCAGATAAACTGAGCTCCATACATGAACCTGACCATACACCACCAGGTCAAGCATCGATCATCGACCCCACCGTTTTAGTGACCGATGACGAAATTGTGGCTGTGGCCAGAAATCTAAGAGCCAACTCTGCCCCAGGACCGGATGGCATCCCAAATCGCGCGTTGAAGTTAGCGCTTGCCTTGCATCCAGGAACATTTACGGAGTTATACAATACATGTCTAACTCAGGAAACGTTCCCTGCAATCTGGAAGATCCAGAACTTGGTACTGCTACCAAAGGCTGGCAAACCACCAGAGGATGCATCTTCCTACAGACCAATCTGCCTCTTGGACACCATGGGGAAGGTGTTTGAGAAGCTGATCTGCTCCAGATTGGAGGCTGCGATTGCTAGTGCCGGCGGCCTGTCGCAAAACCAATTCGGCTTCCGGAAGGCTATGTCAACAACGGATGCATTGAGCAAAGTTGTTGGCCTTGCAACGTCCGCCATCCATGGCACCAGATGGAAGCACGGATCAAAACAGTACTGCATCGTTGCGACCCTGGATGTAAAAAATGCATTCAATACAGCTAGCTGGGATATGATACTTGAAGCACTGACACAATATAATATCCCTAAATATCTTAAAGAGATAATAAAGAGCTACTTTAGGGGAAGAAGACTGATGTACAACACGAATGAGGGCCCCCAAGTACACATAGTGTCAGCCGGAGTCCCCCAAGGATCGGTTCTGGGGCCTCTCCTATGGAATACTATGTACGACGGTGTACTGCGCCTGGAACTTCCAGCAGGTGCGCATTCCATTGGCTTTGCTGACGATGTAGCCGTCGTAGCCATTGGAAAGGAGCTCAAGGACACAGAGGATATGTGCAGTGCTAGTATCAACCGCATTCGTGACTGGCTGACAGGAGCTGGACTCGATTTAGCTGCACATAAAACGGAGGTCGTTCTTGTCAGCAGTCGCAAGAAAGTGGAGACGGCCAATGTGATGATTGGCAACATCACCATAACATCAAAGAGGGCAATTAAGTATCTTGGAGTCATGATAGACACCAGA
>JAWNOX010000095.1:52500-56473 GCA_035045555.1 Drosophila fulvimacula
CCAGCCGTTCATGCGAATCCCACTCATGAAGGGCAGGAAAGCATAGGCAACTGGACAGTGGTCCAAGGGCGTAAGCCGCTATATAAGCGGCCAAGGGCGGACGCAATACGAATTTCTGGCACAGAGGGTTGTAGTTACGCAGATATGCTGCGCGTGGTTCGGAGCGACCCGAACTTAAAACATCTTAGTGGGGATGTGCATGGCATCAGAAAAACAGCAAAAGGGGATTTGCTGCTTCAGTTAAACAGGAAGCCAGAGCATAGTGCGGAGGTGCTCCAGGAAGCTGTTGGCAAGGCCCTGGGCGAACGCGCGGTGGTAAAAACGTTGACCGAGTCCGCGCAAATCGAGATCCGCGACCTCGACGAACTGGCGACCAAGGAGGAAATACTGGAGGCAATCAAGGAGGCGCTGAACGATAGCTCGCTTCCCACCGACTCCATCAAGTCGCTACGCCCAGCTTTTGGTGGGCAGCAAAGAGCCACTGCTGTCCTACCAGCTGGTAAGGCCAGAGCTCTGATCGAGCTTGCAAAGATCAGAGTTGGATGGGTGGTATGCCGAATCCGCGCAGTCGTTCAGCCAAAACGATGCTTCAAATGCCTGGACTATGGGCATATTGCGGCTAAATGCGCAAGCGATTGCGACATGAAAGGCGCATGCTTCAGGTGCGGAATAGTGGGCCATGCCGCTAACACCTGCGTCAAGCCACCAAGATGCAGTCTATGCGTCCGGAAAGGCGCAAAGGAGACAGATCACGCGGCAGGAAGCTTTAAGTGTCCATCATACCGTGAAGCTGTTAGGAAGATGAAATGTTAAAGTTCCTACAGCTTAACATGAACCACTGTATAGCTGCTCACGATTTGTTGGAGCAGACAACGAGGGAGAAGCATATCGATGTAGCTATTTTAAGCGAGCCACATCACTGGATGTCCACGTGCCCCAGGACATGGGCCGCGGACATCAGCGGCAAAGCAGCACTGTGGATATGTGGCAACTCAGTGAATGTACTCTCAAATGTAAAGTCATTCAATGGGTTCGTACGCGCTCGACATGGCTGTCTGTGGATTTACAGCTGTTACATGGCCCCCAGCATGCAGCTTAACGAATTCACTTCTGCGCTCGAAGAGCTTGCGGAGGATGCAAGGGGCCGGAAGGCCATTATAGCTGGCGACTTCAACGCTTGGGCTCTGGAATGGGGCAGCCAGTCGACAAATGCCAGAGGTCGCCATCTCCTGGAGATCTTCGCGACGCTGGATGTGGCCCTGCTCAACTCTGGAAGCGAGTTCACTTTTAGCAGGGCAGGATATGGGTCCACAATTGACCTCACTTTTGTTGCCTCATCCCTTTTTCGAGATGCTGAGTGGAGCCTCTGCGACAGTTATACGGGCAGCGACCACTCTGCTCTGTTGTTCTCAATCGGCGGGTCACCTGGAAGTTCGCAATTTCTTTGGAAGGAAGCCTACCGGCTGGATACGTTCGACCCGATAATCTTCTCGGAGGCCATACAGCTACTGAGTACCTCTGGGGATGCTGAGATGAGAGCTTCTCAAATGGTATCTCAAGTACAAAATGCCTGCAACGCTAGCATGCAGCGGCGCAAGCAGTACACGAGGCAGCAAGCGCCTATGTTCTGGTGGAATGAGCAAATAAGTAAAATTCGAAGCAAATGCATCCACGCGAGAAGAAGGTATCAACGGGCCAGAGGAAGGCCTACGTATCTGGAAAAGCAGCTGGCTTACCAAGAGGCAAGACGGCAGCTGAAGAAGGCCATACGGGCAAGTAAACGAAATTACTTTCTAAACCTGTGTGACTCCGCCGAATTCGACCCCTGGGGCAGGGCATACAAAACGGTGGTTAAAAGGCTATACGCCGGCAAGCAGGTGCAGCCCACGGATCGTTTGGAGCTCCAAACAATCGTGGAAACGCTCTTCCCAGATAAACTGAGCTCCATACATGAACCTGACCATACACCACCAGGTCAAGCATCGATCATCGACCCCACCGTTTTAGTGACCGATGACGAAATTGTGGCTGTGGCCAGAAATCTAAGAGCCAACTCTGCCCCAGGACCGGATGGCATCCCAAATCGCGCGTTGAAGTTAGCGCTTGCCTTGCATCCAGGAACATTTACGGAGTTATACAATACATGTCTAACTCAGGAAACGTTCCCTGCAATCTGGAAGATCCAGAACTTGGTACTGCTACCAAAGGCTGGCAAACCACCAGAGGATGCATCTTCCTACAGACCAATCTGCCTCTTGGACACCATGGGGAAGGTGTTTGAGAAGCTGATCTGCTCCAGATTGGAGGCTGCGATTGCTAGTGCCGGCGGCCTGTCGCAAAACCAATTCGGCTTCCGGAAGGCTATGTCAACAACGGATGCATTGAGCAAAGTTGTTGGCCTTGCAACGTCCGCCATCCATGGCACCAGATGGAAGCACGGATCAAAACAGTACTGCATCGTTGCGACCCTGGATGTAAAAAATGCATTCAATACAGCTAGCTGGGATATGATACTTGAAGCACTGACACAATATAATATCCCTAAATATCTTAAAGAGATAATAAAGAGCTACTTTAGGGGAAGAAGACTGATGTACAACACGAATGAGGGCCCCCAAGTACACATAGTGTCAGCCGGAGTCCCCCAAGGATCGGTTCTGGGGCCTCTCCTATGGAATACTATGTACGACGGTGTACTGCGCCTGGAACTTCCAGCAGGTGCGCATTCCATTGGCTTTGCTGACGATGTAGCCGTCGTAGCCATTGGAAAGGAGCTCAAGGACACAGAGGATATGTGCAGTGCTAGTATCAACCGCATTCGTGACTGGCTGACAGGAGCTGGACTCGATTTAGCTGCACATAAAACGGAGGTCGTTCTTGTCAGCAGTCGCAAGAAAGTGGAGACGGCCAATGTGATGATTGGCAACATCACCATAACATCAAAGAGGGCAATTAAGTATCTTGGAGTCATGATAGACACCAGATTGACTTTCCGCGAGCATTTGGAGTATGTGCAGAAAAGAGCAGCCGATTCCTGTAGAGCTCTTTCTCGCATCATGCTGAACACGCGGGGACCAAAACAACAAAGACGCCTTCTTCTGATGAGCGTCATGAGGTCCGTTATTCTATACGCAGCTCCAATCTGGTCAAGAGCAATGGCCACTCCCAGCTACAGCCGAGGTCTACGTGGCACCTACCGACTAAGCGCAATCCGAGTCAGCTGTTCCTTCCGGACAGTCTCTGATGACGCGGCACTCGTCATAGCCGGAATGCTTCCTCTGGAGGACTTGGTCGCCGAAGTTGTGGAGCGGAGTACAATGCAAGATCCTGTACATGGCTCGCACAACATAATCAGGGCGAACAGCATATCACGTTGGCAGAGAAGGTGGAATAATTCGACGAAAGGACGATGGACACATGTGCTCATACCGGAGCTTGAACCCTGGGTCAATCGTAAGCATGGCGAAGTTAATTTCTATCTCTCGCAGATTCTGTCTGGACATGGATGCTTCCGGAGTTACCTGAAGAGGTTCGGCCATGAGGATACTGACGAGTGCTCGTGGTGCGCTGGAGGACTGATCGAAGACGCCAAGCATGTGATCTTCGAGTGCGGACGCTTCCTGGAGGAGAGGCGGCGATTAGAAGCAGCTGTGGGTCGCTCAATCAGAGCGGATAATCTGGTTGAGACGATGCTTGAAACTGAGACAGCGTGGAAGCTAATAAGCTCATTCGCTGCCTCAGTCATGATGGAGCTGCGCAGAATCGAACAAAGCAGACGGCAAGATTCTGAAGTTTAAGGTAGCCCAAAGCGCTTGCGAAGCAATGCTTTACGGCCGTCCCGCAAGCACTATGCGCTATCCTTGAACTGAACTAAATTAAAACTAAAATATATACCTAAGTTTAAGTTCAACTGCTTATAACTTAAACTACTAATTGAATAATAAAAATGAATACAAAAAAAAAAAAACACACA
>JAWNOX010000096.1:0-14010 GCA_035045555.1 Drosophila fulvimacula
GAAGAAAAAGAAGACGAAGACGAAGAAAAATAAGAAGACAAGAAGATGAAGACGAAGAAAAAGAAGAAAGAAAAGAAGATGAAGACGAAAATAAAAGAAGAGGAGAAGTAAGAAAAATAAGAAGAGGAAGAAGAAGAAGAAGAAGAAGACGAAGGAGAAGATGAATTAAAGGAAAAAGAAGAAGAAGAAGAAGAAGAAGAAAAAAAGAAGAAGAAGAAGAGGATATAGTGGAAAAGGAAACGGAAGAAGAATAAGAGGAAAAAGATGAAGAAACGGAAGATGAAAAGGAAGAGGAATAAGAAGCGAAAGAAGAAGAGGAAGAAGGAGAAGCAGAAGAAGAAGAGGAAGGAAAAGAGAGAAAAGAAAAAGAAGAAAAAGAAGGTGAAGACGAAGAAAAAGGAGAAGGTAAAGAAGATGAATACGAAAAAAAAGAAGTGGAGAAATAAGAAGAGAAAGAAGATGAGGAAGAAAAAGAAGACGAAGATGAAGAAAAAGAAGATGAAGATGAAGACGAAGAAAAAGCAGAAGAAAAAGAAGATGAAGACGAAGACGAAGAAAAAAAATAAGAGGAGAAGTACGAAGAGAAAGAAGATGAGTAAGAAGAAGAAGATGAAGAGGAAGAGGAAGAGGAATATGAAGAAAAGGAAGAAGAAGAAGAAGAGGAAGAAGAAGATAAATGCGAAGAAGGAGAAGAGGAACCAGAAGAGGAAGCAGAAAAACAAAAGGAAGAAAAAAACGTAGAGGAAGGACAAAAGACGAAGAAGAAAAATTAGAAGAATAATAATAAGAAGAAGAAAATGATGAAAAAGAAAAAAAGAAAGAAGAAGAAAAAAAATAGAAGAAGAAGAGATAAAAGAAGCAGAAGAAGAAGACGAAGAAAGAGAAGAAGAAAAGAAATAAGATAAGGAAGCAGAAGAAGAGGAAGAGGAGGAAAAAGAAGAAGATGAACAAATGGAAGTAGGAGAAGAAGAGAACGAGAAGGAAGAATAACGAAAATAAAGTGAAGAACAAGAAGAGAAAGAAGAAGAAGAAGAGTGAAGAGAAGGAAGAAGAAGAAGAAGGAGAGGACAAAGAAGAAGGTGAAAAAAGGGAAGAAGAAGAAAAAAAAATTTTAAAAAGGAGAAAATGGAAAAAAAGAATATGAAGAAGAAGCAAAAGGGATGAAAAAGAAAAGAAAGAGCAAGAGAAAGAGCAAGAAAGAAGAAGAAGAGAATGAAGAGGAGAAAGAAGACGAAGAAGAAGAAGACGAAAAAAGGAAGGGAGAAAGAGAAAGAACAAGAAGAAGAAGAAGACAAAAAAAAGAAGGAAAAAAGAGAAAGAACAAGAAGAAGAAGAAGACGAAGGAGAAGATGAATTAAAGCAAAAATAAGAAGAAGAAAAAGAAGAAGAAGAAGAGAAAAAAGAAGAAGAAGAGGATATAGTGGAAAAGGAAAAAGAAACGGAAGAAGGATAAGAGGAAAAAGATGAAGAAACGGAAAATGAAAAGAAAGAGGAATAAGAAGCGAAAGAAGAAGAGGAAGAAGGAGAAGCAGAAGAAGAAGAGGAATGAGAAGAAAAAAAAGAAGAAGAAAAAGAAGACGAAGACGAAGAAAAATAAGAAGACAAAGAAGATGAAGACGAAGAAAAAGAAGAAAGAAAAGAAGATGAAGACGAAAATAAAAGAAGAGGAGAAGTAAGAAAAATAAGAAGAGGAAGAAGAAGAAGAAGAAGACGAAGGAGAAGATGAATTAAAGGAAAAAGAAGAAGAAGAAGAAAAAAAAAAGAAGAAGAAGAAGAGGATATAGTGGAAAAGGAAACGGAAGAAGAATAAGAGGAAAAAGATGAAGAAACGGAAGATGAAAAGGAAGAGGAATAAGAAGCGAAAGAAGAAGAGGAAGAAGGAGAAGCAGAAGAAGAAGAGGAAGGAAAAGAGAGAAAAGAAGAAGAAAAAAAAGAAGATGAAGACGAAGAAAAAGAAGAAGGAAAAAAAGATGAATACGAAAAAAAAAGAAGTGGAGAAATAAGAAGAGAAAGAAGATGAGGAAGAAAAAGAAGAAGAAGAGGAAGATGAAAAGGAAGAGGAATAAGAAGCGAAAGAAGAAGAGGAAGAAGGAGAAGCAGAAGAAGAAGAGGAAGGAAAAGAGAGAAAAGAAGAAGAAGAAAAAGAAGATGAAGACGAAGAAAAAGCAGAAGAAAAAGAAGATGAAGAAAGAAGAAAAAAAATAAGAGGAGAAGTACGAAGAGAAAGAAGATGAGTAAGAAGAAGAAGAAGAAGAGGAAGAGGAAAAGGAAGAGGAATATGAAGAAAAGGAAGAAGAAGAAGAAGAGAAAGAAGAAGATAAATGCGAAGAAGGAGAAGATGAACCAGAAGAGGAAGCAGAAAACAAAAAGAAGAAAAAAACCAAGAGGAAGAACAAAAGACGAAGAAGAAAAATTAGAAGAATAATAATAAGAAGAAGAAAATGATGAAAAAGAAAAAAAGAAAGAAGAAGAAAAAAAATAGAAGAAGAAGAGATAAAAGAAGCAGAAGAAGAAGACGAAGAAAGAGAAGAAGAAAAGAAATAAGATAAGGAAGCAGAAGAAGAGGAAGAGGAGGAAAAAGAAGAAGATGAACAAATGGAAGTAGGAGAAGAAGAGAACGAGAAGGAAGAATAACGAAAATAAAGTGAAGAACAAGAAGAGAGAGAAGAAGAAGAAGACGAAGAGAAGGAAGAAGAAGAAGGAGAGGACAAAGAAGAAGGTGAAAAAAGGGAAG
Organism: Drosophila fulvimacula; assembly: GCA_035045555.1. NCBI lineage: Eukaryota > Metazoa > Arthropoda > Insecta > Diptera > Drosophilidae > Drosophila > Drosophila fulvimacula. Next base: position 2,735 of record JAWNOX010000096.1, read on the forward strand.
AAGAAGAAAAAAAAATTTTAAAAAGGAGAAAATGGAAAAAAAGAATATGAAGAAGAAGGAAAAGGGATGAAAAAGAAAAGAAAGAGCAAGAGAAAGAGCAAGAAAGAAGAAGAAGAGAATGAAGAGGAGAAAGAAGATGAAGAAGAAGAAGACGAAAAAAGGAAGGGAGAAAGAGAAAGAACAAGAAGAAGAAGAAGACGAAGGAGAAGATGAATTAAAGCAAAAAGAAGAAGAAGAAAAAGAAGAAGAAGAAGAGAAAAAAGAAGAAGAAGAGGATATAGTGGAAAAGGAAAAAGAAACGGAAGAAGAATAAGAGGAAAAAGATGAAGAAACGGAAGATGAAAAGAAAGAGGAATAAGAAGCGAAAGAAGAAGAGTAAGAAGGAGAAGCAGAAGAAGAAGAGGAAGGAGAAGAGAAAAAAGAAGAAGAAGAAAAAGAAGACGAAGACGATGAAAAATAAGAAGGAAAAGAAGATGAAGACGAAAAAAAAAAGAAGAGGAGAAATAAGAAGAATAAGAAGAGGAAGAAGAAGAAGAAGAAGAGGAAGATGAGGAAGAAGAGCAAGAGGAAGAGGAAGAAAGAAGAAGCAAAAAAAAGAAGAGAAAGAAGATAAAGAAGAAGAAGTCGAAAAAAAGAGAGGGAGAAAGAGGAATAACAAGAAGAAGAAGACGAAGGAGAAAATGAATTAAAGGAAAAAGAAGAAGAAGAAAAAGAAGATAAAGAAGAAGAAGAGAAAAAAGAAGAAGAAGAAGAGGATATAGTGGAAAAGGAAACGGAAGAAGAATAAGAGGAAAAAGATGAAGAAACGGAAGATGAAAGGGAAGAGGAATAAGAAGCAAAAGAAGAAGAGGAAGAAGGAGAAGCAGAAGAAGAAGATGAAGGAGAAGAGAGAAAAGAAGAAGAAGAAAAAGAGAAAGAAGTAACAAAAGATGAGGAAGAGAAATAGAAGATGAAGAAGTAGAAGAAGCAGAAAAAGAAGATTAAGAAAAAAGGAGGAGAACGATGAAGAAAAGAAAGAACAAGAAGAAGCAAGAAAGATGAGAAAGAATAGAATGAGAAAGAACAAAAGATAAAAGCAGAAAAAGAGAAAGAATAAGAGAAAGAAGAAGAAGAAAATGAAGATGAAGAAGAGAAAAGAAGATGAAGAAGTAGAAAAAGCAGAAAAAGAAAATTTGAAAAAAAATGAAGAGAAAGATGATGAGAAGAAAGAACACGAAGAAGAAAAAAGATAAAAAGAAGAGAAAGAGAAAAAACAAGAGATGAAAGAAAAAAGAGAAAGAAGATGAGAAAGAACGAGAAGAAAAGGAAGATGAGAAATAGAAAAGGAAGATGAAGAAGTAGAAGAAGCAGAAAAAGAAGATGAGGAAAAAAGGAGGAGAAAGATGAAGGGAAGAAAGAAGTAGAAGAAGAAAAGAAGATAAGAAAGAAGAGAAAGAGAATGAAGAAGAGATAAAAGAAGAAGAAGAGAAAGAAGAAGAGAGCCAAGAAGACGAAGAAAAAGAAGAAAAGAAGAAAAGGAAGATGAGGATGAGAAAAAGAAGATGAAGATGAAGAAGCAGAAAAAGGTGATGAAGAAGAAGAGGAGGAGAAAGATGTACAGAAGAAATAACAAGAAGAAGAAAAAAAGATAAAAAGAAGAGAAAGAGAAAGAACAAGAGATGAAAGAACACAAAGAGAAAGAATAGGAGAAAGAATAAGAGAAAGTAGAAGAAGAAGAAGAAGAGGAAGAGAAAGATGAAGAGAAAAAAAGAAGAATAACAGAAAGAAGAAGAGAAAGAAGAAGAAGAAGAAGACAAAGAATAAAATGAAGAAGAGGAAGAGAGAAAGTGAAAGCACAAGGAGAAGAAAAAGAATATGAAGGAGAAGATGAATTAAAGGAAAAAGAAAAACAAGATAAAGAAGAGGAACAAGAGCAAGAATAAGAAGAGGAAGAAGAAGAAGAGGACAAAGAAGATGATAAAGAGAAGGAAAAGAAGAAGAAGAAGAAGAAAAAGAAAATGAAGAAGGGGCAGAAGAAGAAGAAGAAGCAGAAGATGAAGACGAAGAAGAAGAAGACGAAGAAGAAGAAGACGAAGAAGAAGAAGAAGACAAAGAAAAAGAAGATAAGGAAGATGAGGAAGAGAAGAAGTAGAAGAAGCAGAAAAAGAAGATGAAGAAGAAGAGGAGGAGAAAGATGAACAGAAGAAAGAACAAGAAGAAGAAAAAAAGATGACAAAGAAGAGAAAGAGAAAGAACAAAAGATGAAAGAAGAGATAGAAAAGGAAGAAGAACAAGTAAGGAAACTCTAGTCTGACGTGCCCGACTAGGAAATACCCTGAACCCCGCCTATCGGCGGCTTTAAATGCACTTCAAAGTTTATATACAATTTTAAATTAAATTAAAAAATTAAAAAAAAAAAAAGATTAAGTAACTTGCATAGAAAAAATTTTGACGTCAGCTTAGAGAATCGAACCCGAGACTTTATGTCTTCGATCATCGCTTCTACCAACACAGCCGTTGCAATACATAAGAGTGAGATAGCGAATTCCTAAGTAAAGTTATTGAGCTACTGAGCTACTGCTAATGAGCTGCAGAACTTCTGCTGAAAATTCATCCCCAATTTGTCTTTGTTGTTGTTGTTATGAATTCTTCGAATTTTCTAGAGCTTCTGCTGCTGTTGCCACGCGCGTGTGTACGTAAACGTTTGGTAAACGTTTCGTTTAATAACATAATGCATTTCATCTATTCATATGTATATTATATTGACTTTATTTAAGTTATATCAATTTTACTCTTATTTTATATATATGTAAATATATACAGTATGGACATACATACATATGTATGTATGTATATTGAAAGCAACGCATACATACACACGCACACGCATACGCTCTGCTAACTGCGCAGTTTACTCAGCGACCGCGCTGCGCCAATATGTGCGTGTTATGGGAAATTAAATGTTTAATAACTTTTTTTGTAGATTGACTTTCTTAATCAAACTCTCGCAGCGTAATTATATCATTCATATGCGTGTATGTGCAAAAGCACAAGTCTGTAGTATTTGAAATAAGTGTTTTGAAAATTTGGGCGAAGGGGGCGTGGCATCCAAAATTTAACAAAAATCAAAATTGTATAAAAGTCCCATTAAGCTAAATACAAGATTTAGAGTCTCTAACTATAAAGATGTAGAAGATATAATTTTAAAACTGAAAATCGATTTCGTTTTTAATCGATAAAAAAAGAACGAGAAGAGTTATCCATATTCTAAAATGAACTCGACCTGCGCGTGATATACACGAATCTATAAAAAAAAGTTCAAGTCTCTAGCTATTATAGGTTCTGAGATCCACGCGTTCAAACATACGGACTGACGGACAGACGGACGGACGGACAGACAGACAGACGGACAGGGCTCAATCGACTCGGCTTCGAATAACAAGAAGAAAAAGAAGATGAAGACGAAGAAAAAGAAGAAGAAGAGATATAAGATGAGGAAGAAGAAGAAGAAGATGAGGAAGAGGAATATGTAGAAAAGGCAGAAGAAGAAGAATAGGAAGAACAAAAAAAAAACCAAGAAGAAGAAGAAGAAAAGAAAGATGAGGAAGAAAAAAAGAAGATGAATAAGTAGAAGAGAAAAAGAGGAAGATTATATAGGGGAAAAGGAAAAGGAAGAAGAATAAGGAGAATAAGAGGAAAAAGATGAACATACGGAAGATGAAAAGGAAGGGGAATAACAAGCAAAAGAAGAAGAGGAAGAAGAAGAAGCAGAAGAAGAAGACGAAGAAGAAGAGAAAGAAGAAGAGAGGGAAGAAAATGAAGAAAAAGAAGACGAAGACGAAAAAAAAGAAGGAGAGAAATAAGAAAAGAAATAAGATGAGGAAAAAGAGGAAAAGTAGGAAGAAAAAAAGAAAATGGGGAAGAGCTAGAGGAAGAGGAAGAGGAATATGTAGAAGAGGGAGAAAAAGAAGGAGAGGAAGAACAAAAAGAAGAGGAAGAGAAAGAAGAAACGAAAGATGAGGGAGAGAAAAAAAAGATGAAGAAGTAGAAGAAGCAGAAGAAGAAGATGAAGAAAAAAAGGTGGAGAGAGATGAAGAGAAGAAGAAGAAAAAAAGATGAGAAAGAACAAGAGATGAAAGAAGAAAAAGAGAAAGAAGAAGAGAAAGAAAAGGGTAAGAAGAAGAGAAATAAAAAGATGAAAAAGGAGGAACAAAAAACAAATAGGAAGTTGAAGAAATAGGAGAAGAAAAAGAAGAAGAAGAAGAAGAGAACGAGAAGGAAGAAGAATGAAAAGAAAGTGTACAAAAAGTAGAAAAAGAAGAAAATATGATGAAGTACAAGATGCATTAAAAGAAGAAGAAAATGAAGATGAAGAAGAAGAAGAGAAAAAAAAGATGAAGAAGAAGAGGATATAGGGGAAAAGGAAGAAAAATAAGAGGAAAAAGATGAAGAAACGGAAGATGAAAAGGAAGAGGAATAAGAAGCGAAAGAAGAAGAAGAAAATGGAGAAGCAGAAGAAGACAAAGAAGAAGAGGAAGAAGAAGAGAGAGAAGAAGAAGAAAAAGAAGACGAAGACGACGAAAACGAAAAAGAAAAAAGGATGAAGACGAAGAAAAAGAAAACGAAAAAGAAGATGAAGACGAAGAAGATGAGTAAGAAGAAGAAGAGGAAAAGAAAGAGGAATATGAAGAAAAGGAAGAGGAAGGAGAAGGGAAAGAAAAAGAAGACAAATACGAAGAAGGAGAAGAGGAACCAGAAGAGGAAGCAGAAGAACAAAAAAAGAAGAGGCAGAAAAAAAGACGAAGAAGAAAAATAAGAAGAATAATAATAATAAGAAGAAAATGATGAAGAAAAAAAGAAAGAAAAAGAAAAAAATAAAAAGATGAGGACTGATAAAAGAAGGAGAAGAAGAAGAAGAAAAGGAAGATGAAGAGGAAGAAAAAGAAGATGAAAACGAAAAAAAAGAAGAAGAAGAGAAATAAGGAAATAAATAAGATAAGAAATAAGATAGGATTTATATCATCCAACATTAGAGGTTTTAATACCTATTTACTGTCCACCAATTTTTACGCCCTCATCATCTAAAAATAAATGTAATTTTGTTTTACTTAATGATCTCATTAATGCAACAGATTGGGCTCCTTTATATGAAGCAGTTGATGTAAACTTAGCAGTTTCAACATTCTACAATACTTTAAATGCTATTCTAGACAAGTGTGTTCCTATGTGTCTTCCTAAATCTCTTTCTAATAAACCTCCCTGGTTCACTTCGACTCTTTCAACTCTAAAAAATTTTAAATCTAAATGTTTTAAAAAGTTCAAAAGTCGGGTTCGGTCGTTGATTGGTCTAAATACTCCTTAGCTAAGGCCAATTTCAATATTTTAAACTCTCGTTGTTATGATAATTACCTTATACGCTATAAAAGGCAGTTTGCTCGTGATCCCAAAAGATTTTATTCATTTTTAAATTTGAAGCGTAAATCTTCTGGGTTTCCATCCTCGTTTTTCCCAGGTTGTGACAGTACTTGAAATGATCAAGATACCTCAGATCTATTTGCAAAGTTCTTCCAATCCACTTATTCAACTGCCATTTCAGAAACCAATTCATTTCCAATTTTAAATTCTGAAATTAATGGAAATGCTATTATGGTTTCTAATATTTCTCCTGTCTCTCTTTTATCCGATATGCGTACGTTGAAATCGTCGTTCTCTCCGGGGGCGGATTGTATTCCTAGTTGTGTGATTAAAGAATGCAGTGCTTCTTTGTGGTCACCTTTATTAAAACTGTTTAATTTGTCTCTTGATACCTCGGTATTTCCTTCAATTTGGAAATAATCATTTATTATTCCTCTGTATAAAAAGGGAGGAAGACCTGATATTTCAAATTACAGAGGCATTGCCAAGCTTTCTGCTATTCCGAAGTTATTTGAAAAAATTATAACTTCTAATTTACAGCACTTTTGTAAATCTATTATTTCACCATCGCAGCATGGTTTTGTTCAGAACCGATCAACCTCTACGAACTTATTAGAATTTTCATCCCTAGTCAATGAAAGATTTTTAAAGAAAATGCAAACATATGTTATATACACTGATTTCAGTAAGGCATTTGACTCTGTTCAGCATGACATCTTGCTTCAAAAGCTTGACCAATTGGGATTCTGTTTTGGATTGCTTCCTATTTAATGGGTAGAACACAAAGAGTTCTGTTGAGAACATCTACTTCGAAGGTCATATTTGTCTCTTCGGGTGTTCCTCAGGGCAGTCACTTGGGCCCTCTACTTTTCTCCCTATTTATAAATGACCTTCCCAGCTGTATTTCTTACTCTAGAATATTCATGTATGCAGATGATTTAAAACTCTGTCTCTCATACAAGAACTCAATAGATCATCTACGCCTACAGGATTATCTTATATCCGAAGGGGAAGAAAAAGAGGAAGAAGAAGAGAGAGAAGAAGCAGAAGAAAAAGAAGACGAAGAGGAAGAAAAAGAAGAAGAAAAAGAAGATGAAGACGAAGAAAAAGAAGATGAAGACGAAGAAGATGAGTAAGAAAAAGATGAGGAAGGGGAAAAGAAAGAGGAATATGAAGAAAAGGAAGAATAAGAAGAAGATAAATGCGAAGAAGGAGGAGAGGAACCAGAAGAGGAAGCAGAAGAACAAAAAGAAGAACAAGGGGAAGAGAAAGAAAAAAAGGTAGAAGAAGAAAAAAAGAAATAGAAGAAGTGATAAAAGAAGAAGAATAAGATGAAGAGGAAGATGAAGACGAAGAAAAAGAAGATGAAGACGAAAAAAAGAAGAAAGATAAGAAAAGAAAAAAAGATAAAGAAGAAGCAGCAGAGGAAGGTGGAGCAAGAAGAAGAAAAAGAGAAAGAGCAAGAGGAAGAGGAAGAGGAATATGTAGAAGAGGGAGAAGAAGAAGAAAAGGAAAAAAAAAAGAAGACGAAGAAGAAGACGAGAAAAAAGAAGATGAGGAAGAGAAATTGAAGATGAAAAAGTAGAAGAAGCAGAAAAAGAAGATGAAGAAGAAGAGGAGGAGAAAGATGAAGAAAAGAAAGAACAAGAAAAGAAAAATAGATTAAAAGAAGAGAAAGAGAAAGAACAAGAGATGAAAGAAGAAAAAAAGAAAGAAGACGAGAAATAAGATGAGAAAGAGAAGAGGAAGAGGAGGAAAAAGAAGACAAGAAAGAAGAAAAGAAAGAAAAAGAGAAAGAAGAAGAGGAATAAGAAGATAAAGAAGAGGAAGAACAAAAAGCGAAGAAATAATAAGAAGAAGAAAAAAATATGAAGAAGGAGAAAAAGGAAAAAGAAGATGAAGAAGAACCAAAGGAGGTGAAAAAAGGGTGAAAGAGCGAGAAAGAAGAAGAACAGAAAGAAGACGAAAAAAAGGAATGGAGAAAGATGAAGAGCAAGAAGAAGAAAAAGAAAGAGACGGAGGAGAAGATGAATTAAAGGAAGAAGAAGAAAAAAAGAAGATGAAGAAGAAGAAAAGAAAAAAGAAAACAAAGAACAAAAGGATATACGCGAAAAGGAAAGTGTGAAGGAAAAGTAAGAAGAATAAGGCGAATAAGAGATAAAAGATGAAGAAACGGAAGATGAATAGGAAGAGGAATAAGAAGCGAAAGAAGAAGAGGAAGAAGGAGAAGTAGAAGAAGAAGATGAAGAAGAAGAGAGAGAACAAGAAGTAGAAGAAGAAGACGAAGAAAAGGAAGAGAAGAAAGAAGAAGAAGAAGAAGAAGACGAAGAAAAGGAAGAGAAGAAAGAAGAAGAAGAAGAAGAAGAGGACAAAAAAGAAGATGTAGAAAAGGAAGAAGTCGAAAAAGAAAAAAATATATGAAGAAGGAGAAAAAGGAAAAAAAGAAGAAGAAGAACAAACAAAAGAGATGAAAAAAAAGAGAAAGATCAAGAGAAAGAGCAAGAAAGAAGAAGAAGAGAAAGAAGAAGAAGACAAAAAAAAGGAAGGGAGAAAGAGGAAGAAGAAAAAGAAGAGGACGAGGAAGAGGAATATGAAGAAGAGGGAGAAGAAGAAGCAGAGGAAGAACAAAAAGAAGACGAAGAAGACGAAGAAGAAGAAGAGAAAGAAGAAACGAAAGATGAGGAAGAGAAAAGGAAAATAAGGAAGTTGGAAAAGCAGAAAAAGAAGATGAAGAAAAGAGAAGATGAAAAAGAGGAGAAATAAGAAGAGAAAGAAGGTGAGGATGAAGAAAAAAAAGAAGCGGAGGAAGCAGAAGAAGAGGAAGAGGGAGAGGAGTATGAGGAAAGGAAAGATGAAGAGAAAGAAGAAGAAGAAGAAGATAAATGCGAAGGAAAACAGGAACCAGAAGAGGAAGCAGAAGAACAATAAGAAGAAAAAGAAGAAGAGGAAGAAAAAAAGACGAAGTAGAAAAATAAGAAGAATAATAATAAGAAGAAAAAGATGATGAAGAAGAAAAAAAGAAAAAAGAAGAAGAAACGAAAAAGATGAAAAAGTGATAAAAGAAGACGAAGAAGAAGAAAACGAAGAAGAAAAAGAAGATGAAGACGAAAAAAAAGAAAAAGAAGAGAAATAAGAAAAAAAGAAAAAGAAGAGAAAAAAGAAAAGAAATAAGATGAGGAAAAAGTGGAAGAGGAGGAAGAAGAAAATGAAAAAGCGGAAGAGCAAGAGGAAGAGGAAGAAGAATATGTAGAAGAGGGAGAAAAAGAAGGAGAGGAAGAACAAAAAGAAGACGAAGAAGAGGAAGAGAAAGAAGAAACGAAAGATGAGGGAGAGAAAAAGAAGATGAAGAAGTAGAAGAAGCAGAAGAAGAAGATAAAGAAAAAAAGGAGGAGAGAGATGAAGAGAAGAAAGAAGAAGAAGAAAAAAAGATGAGAAAAAAGAGAAAGAACAAGAGATGAAAGCAGAAAAAGAGAAAGAATAAGAGAAATAAGGAAGAGAAAGAGAAGAAATAAGAAATAAATATAATAAATGGAAGCAGAAGAAGAAGAAAAAAATATGAAGAGTGTAGAAAAATGGAAAAAGGAGATGAAGAAGAAGCAAAAAAGATGAAAAAGAAGAGGAAGAGCAAGAAAAAAGAAGAAGAGAAAGAAGAAGAGGAAGAAGGAGAAGCAGAAGAAGAAGTCGAAGAAGAAGAGGAAGAAGAAGAGAGAGAAGAAGAAGAAAATTATGACGAAGACGAAGAAAAAGAAAAAGAAAAAGAAAATGAAGAAATTAAGGAGGAGAAAGATGAGAAAGAGAAAGAACAAGAGATGAAAAAAGAAAGAGCGAAAGAATAAGAGAAAGAAGCAGAAGACAAAGAAGAAAAAAAAAAAAAGAAAGATGAGGAAGAGAAAAAGAAGATGAAGAAGTAGAAGGAGCAAAAAAGAAGATGAAGAAAATAAGGAGGAGACAGATGAAGAGAAGAAAGAACAAGAAGAAGAAAAATAGATAAAAAAAGAGGAAGAGAAAGAACAAGAGATGAAAGAAGAAAAAGAGAATGAAGAAGAGAAAGAAGCAAAGGAAGAGGATCAAGAAGAAGAAGAGAAAGAAGAAGAGAAAGAAAAGGAGAAAAAAGAAGAGGAATAAAAAGATGGGGAAGAGGAAGAGCAAAAAGAGAAGAGAGAAGAAGAAGAGGAAAAAGAAGAAGATGAAGAAAAAGAACACGAAGACGAAGAAAAAGAAGATGAAGACGTGAAAAAGAAAAAGAAAAAAAAGATGAAGACGAAGAAAAATAGAAGAGGAAAAGTAAGAAGAGAAAGAAGATGAGAAGGAGGAAAAAGAAGAAGAGGAAGAAGAATGGGAAGCGGAATATGAAGAAAAGAAAGAAGAAGAAGGAAGAAGAAAAAGATAAATGCGAAGAAGGAGAGAAGGAAGCAGAAGAACAAAAAGAAGAAGAGGAAGAAAAAAGACGAAGAAGAAAAATAAGAAGAAGAAGAAAAAGGAGATGAAAACGAAGAAAAAGAAGAAGAGATAAAACAAGAATAAGAAGAAGAAAAAGAAAAAGAAGAAGAGGAAGAAAAAAGGACGAAGAAGAAAAATAAGAAGAATAATAATAAGAAGAAGAAGATGATGAAGAAGAAAAAGAGAAAGAAGAAAAAAAATGAAAAAGAAGAGAAAGTGATAAAAGAAGGAGAAGAAAAAGAAGAAGAAAACGAAGAAAAAGAAGAAGAATAGAAATAAGAAAAGAAATAAGATGAGGAAGAAGAAGAAGAGAAAGCGGAGGAAGAAGAATAAGAAGAAGAAGAGGAAGAGCAAGAGGAAGAGGAAGAGGATGAGGAATATGTAGAAGAGAGAGAAGAAGAAGAAGAGGAAGAGCAAAAAGATGACGAAGAAGAAGAAGAGAAGGAAGAAACGAAAGATAAGGAAGAGAAATAAAAGATGAAGAAGTTGAAGAAAAAAGGAGGAGAAACATGAAGGGAAGAAAGAAGAAGAAAAAAGATGAGGAAGAAGAAACAGAGAAAGAAGAAGATGAAGAAATTGAAGAAGAAGAATATAACGAGAAGGGCGAAGAACGAAAAGAAAGTGAAGAAAAAGAAGAGAAAGAAAAAGAAGAAAAAGAGGAAGAGAAGAAAGAAAAGAGGAAGAATAAAGATGAGAAAGAAGAGAAAGAGAAAGAACAAAAGATGAAAGAAGAAAAAGAGAAAAAAGAAGAGAAAGAGAAAGAACAAAAGATGAAAGAAGAAAAAGAGAAAAAAGAAGAGAAAGAGAAAGAACAAAAGATGAAAGAAGAAAAAGAGAAAAAAGAAGAGAAAGAAGATGAGAAAGAAGATGAGAAAGAGGAAGAGGAGGAAGCAGAAGAAGAGAAAGAAGAAGAAAAAGAAAAAGAGAAAGAAGAAGATGAATAAGAAGAGGAAGAACAAAAAGAGAAGAAATAAGAACAAGAAGAAGAGCACAAAGAAGAAGAGGAAAGATGAAAAGAAGAAGAAAAAGAATATGAAGAATGAGAAAAAGAAGAAGAAGCAAAAAGGACGAGAGAAGATGCAAAAGAAAAAAAAGAGAAGAAGAGAAAGTTGAAGAAGAACAAGTCGAGGAAGAGAAGAAAGAAGAAGAAGAAGAAGAAGAGGAAGAATAGGACAAAGAAGAAGATGAAAAAGCAGAAGAGGAAGAGAAGGAAGACCAAGAAGAAGAAAAAAAGATAAAACGAAGAGAAAGGGAAAAAACAAGAGATGAAAGAAGAAAAAGAGAAAGAATAAGAGAAAGTAGAAGAAGAAGAAGAAGAGGAAGAGAAAGATGAAGAGAAGAAAGAAGAATAACAGAAAGAAGAAGAGGGAGAAAAAGAAAAAAAAGAAGAGAAAGAAGAAGAAGAAGAAGACAAAGAATAATATGAAGAAGAGGAAGAGAGA
>JAWNOX010000099.1:0-38255 GCA_035045555.1 Drosophila fulvimacula
AAGCACACAAAGCACCACAAAGAAGCACTGCATTCTTTAATCACACAACTCGGAATACCATCCGCCCCCGGAGAGAACGACGATTTCAATGTACGCATAGCGGATAAACGAGAGACAGGAGAAATATTAGAAACCATAATAGCATTTCCATTAATTTCAGAATTTAAAATTGGAAAAGAATTGGTTTCAGAAATGGCAGTTGAATAAGTGGATTGGAAGAACTTTGCAAATAGATCTGAGGTATCTTGATCATTGCAAGTACTGTCACAACCTAAGAAAAACGAGGATGGAAACCCAGAAGATTTACGCTTCAAATTTACAAGTGAATAAAATCTTTTGGGATCACGAGCAAACTGCCTTTTACAGCGTATAAGGTAATTCTCATAACAACGAGAGTTTAAAATATTGAAATTGGCCTTAGCTAAGGAGTATTTAGACCAATCAACGATCGAACCCGACTTTTTGAACTTTTTAAAACATTTAGATTTAAAATTTTTTAGAGTTGAAAGAGTCGAAGTGAACCAGGGAGGTTTATTAGAAAGAGATTTGGGAAGACACATAGGAACACACTTGTCTAGAATAGCATTTAAAGTATTGTAGAATGTTGAAACTGCTAAGTTTACATCAACTGCCTCATATAAAGGAGCCCAATCTGTTGCATTAATGAGATCATTAAGCAAAACAAAATTACATTTATTAAAACAACGCCGCTTTTTAGATGACGAGGGCGTAAGAATTGGTGGACAGTAAATAGGTATTAAAACCTCTAATGTTGGATGATATAAATCCTCAGGTATAAAAAAGGGGGATGATCTTAAAACATTAATGCTGGCGTCATCATTAGTAAAAACAAGATCAAGAGAACGATTTAAATGATTAGAAATTGAGTTCATCTGATACATAGAAAGATTAAACAATTCATCAAAAAAATAATGATCAATTGTTGGAATAAGATAATTCGAATTAGGAAATGAGGCCCAAGAAGTGTTACGTATATTAAAATCACCCAACACAAGAAATAAGTCATTATCTTGAACATATTCATACATTTCTTTAATACAAGATATATGATGACTATAAACTTGTAAATCGGAAGAGGGAGGAATATATGAACAAGTAACGTATAGGGAACAAGACTGAAAAGTTATTTTAACTCCAATAATCTCAACATTGTGAATTGATGAGAATGTAAAAGATTCAGAGAGGAAATGGGATTTAACAGCTATTAAAACACCACCACCTCTACGAGACGCGCGATCAAGTCTATAAATAGTGAAATTATTTGAAAAAACCTCACTATTATAAACATTTTGGCTTAACCACGTTTCAGTGAGGGCTATAGTTCAGATTGGACACTACAGCTATGCAGAAATAGATTTTTTAATTTAGAATTAAGGCCTCGAACATTTTGATAAATAATAGATAGCTGCGGAAAAGATGGAAAGAAACTTAGTTTTTTGATACAGCCTCAGATGAAGGTTGAACCGAAACGGGATTTAAAGACACTGGAGAAATTCTATTCCGAGTCTTAGGTTTGAATTCATGTACAACAACATGAGGTGGCCAAAAGTTTGGATCACATATTGTATCGAAAAATTCAATTGGGACATTGATTTTAAACGAAGCAATTTCACGAGGAGTCGCAAAATTAAACTTCGTTATAAATACTTTAGATGAAATTTTACTTTCAATAAAAGCAGACACAGCCTCACATGTCGTATCTGATGAAAGCCTAGATAAGAAAACTTGCTTTCGAGGAGACACAACAGATAAATGGGGTAATATAGGAGTAGGAGACGGTGTAGGAGACGGTGACTGAATGTTGTTTTAAGATTGAGCAACACTCGGAGAAACTTTACCTTTTTTATTAGTGGCCTTTTGAATGTCTGTGCTGACACTACACCCAGATATTTCAACAGAATCATCATATTGGAATTGATAATTCTTGACAAGGGGTTGATAAGATAGGAGATGATAATTGAATGGAGGGGGGAACTAGCAGTGATGGAGTTATATCAATGTTATTTTTATTTTATATATATGTAAATATATACAGTATGTACCTACATACATATGTACATGTATATTGCAAGCAACGCATACATACACACGCACACGCATACGCTCTGCTAACTGCGCAGTTTACTCAGCGACTGCGCTGCGCCAATATGTGCGTGTTATGAGAAACTAAATGTTTAATAACAAGCCGAGTCGAATGAGCCCTGTCCGTCTGTCTGCCTGCCCGTCTGTCCGTATGTTTGAACGCGTGGATCTTAGAACCTATAATAGCTAGAAAGTTTTTTTTTTATAGATTCGTGTATATAACGCGCAGGTCGAGTTTGTTTTAGAAATTCGATAACTCTTCTCGTTTTTTTTTATGTATTAAAAACGAAATCGATTTTCAGTTTTAAAATTATATCTTCTATATATTGATAGTTAGAGACTCCAAATCTTGTATTTAGCTTAATGGGACTTTTATAGAATTTGATTTTTGTTAAATTTTTGATGCCACGAGCCCTTCGCCCAAATTTTCAAATCACTTATTTCAAATACTACAGACTTGTGCTTTTGCACATGCACATATGAATGATATAATTACGCTGCGAAAGTTTGATTAAGAAAGTCGGAATAAGAAGCGAAAGAAGAAGAGGAGGAAGGAGAAGGAGAAGAAGACGAAAAAGAAGAGGAAAAAAGAGAAGATGAAGAAGAAGAGGAGGAGAAAGATGAAGAAGAAGAAAAAAGATGAGAAAGAGAAAGAACAAGAGATGAAAGAAGGAAGAGAGACTAAGAGAAAGAACACGAAGAAAAAGAAGAAGACAACGAAGAAGATGAAAAGAAGAAAAGGAAGATGAAAAAGAGAAAAAGAAGATGAAGAAGTAATAGAAGCAGAAAAATAAGATGAAGAAGAAGAGAGGAAAAAGATAAAGAGAAGAAAGAACAAGAAGAAGAAAAAAAGATAAAAAGAAGATAAAGAGAAGGAACAAGAGATGAAACTAGAAAAATAGAAAGAAGATGAGAAAGAAGAAGAGGAGGAAGAAGAAGAAGAGGAAGAAAAAGGAAAAGAAGAAGATGAAGACGAGGAAGAACAAAAAGAGTAGAAATTAGAAGAAGATGAAGAAGAGGAAGAACAAAAAGAGAAGAAATAAGAAGAAGAAGAAGAAGACAAAGAAGAAGATGAAGAAGAAGAAGAGAACGAGAAGGAAGAAGAACGAAAATAAAAAGAAGAGAAAGAAGAAGAAGAAGAGGAAAAGAAGAAAGAAGAAGAAGAAGAAGAGGACAAAAAAGACGGTGAAGAAAAGGAAAAAGAAGAAAAAGCTAAAAATATGAAGAAGGAGAAAAAGGAAAATATGAAGATTAAGAAGAAGCAAAAGAGATGAAAAAAAAAAAATGAGCAAGAGTAAGAGCAAGAAAGAAAAAGAAAAAAAGAAGAAGAAGACGAAGGAGAAGGTGAATTAAAGGAAGAAGAAGAAAAAGAAAAAGAAGATGAAGAAGTAAAAGAAGCAGAAAAACAAGATGATGAAAAAAAGGAGGAGAAAGATGAAGAGAAGAAAGAAGAAGAAGAAAAAAAATAAGAAAGAAGAGAAAGAGAAAGAAAAAGAGATGAAAAAAAAAGATTAAGTAACTTGCACTAAAAAAGTTTTGACGTCAGCTTAGAGAATCGAACCCGAGACTTTATGTCGGCGATCATCGCTTCTATCAACACAGCCGTTGCAATACATAAGAGTGAGATAGCGAATTCCTAAGTACAGTTATTGAGCTACTGAGCTGCTGAACTTCTGCTTAAAATTCATCCCCAATTTGTCTTTGTTGTTGTTGTTATGAATTCTTCGAATTTTCTAGATGATTCTGCTGCTGTTGCCACGCGCGTCTGTACGTAAACGTTTGGTAAACGTTTCGTTTAATAACATAATGCATTTCATCTATTCACACATATGTACATATGTATATTATATTGACTTTATTTAAGTTATATCAATGTTACTCTTATTTTATATACATGTATACATATAAACATATATGTAAATATATACAGTATGTACATGTGTACATACATATGTATGTATATTGCAGCGACTTCGCCGCGCCAATATGTGCGTGTTATGGAAAATTAAATGCTTAATAACTTTTTTTGTAGATAGAATTTTTTAATCAAACTTGCGCAGCGTAATTATATCATTCATATGCGTGTATGTGCAAAAGCACAAGTCTCTAGTATTTGAAATAAGTGCTTTGAAAATTTGGGCGAAGGGGGCGTGGCATCCAAAATTTAACAAAAACCAAATTGTATAAAAGTCCCATTAAGCTAAATACAAGATTTGGATTCTCTAACTATAAAGATGTAGAAGATATAATTTTAAAACTGAAAATCGATTTCGTTTTTAATCGATAAATAAAGAACGAGAAGAGTTATCGAATTTCTAAAACAAACTTGACCTGCGCGTGATATACACGAATCTAAAAAAAAAAGTTCAAGTCTCTAGCCATTATAAGTTCTGAGATCCACGCGTTCAAACATACGGACAGATGGAAAGACGGACAGACGGACAGGGCTCAATCGACTCGGCTTGTCGTCCTGATCAAGAATATATCCTCCTTCTGCCTGTTACATACATTTGGGCTGCAACAAAACCATTATACCCTGATTACCCATTTTTAATGGGTTCAGGGTATATAACGAGAAGAAATAAAAAAAAGAAGAAGAGGACAAAGAAGATTTACAAGAAAAGGATATAAGGGAAAAGGAAAAGGAAGAAGAATAAGGAGAATAAGAGAAAAAAGATGAAGAAACTGAAGATGAAAAGAAAGAGAAATAGGAAGCGAAAGAAGAAGAGGAAGAAGGAGAAGCAGAAGAAGAAGACGAAGAATAAGAGGAAAAAGAAGACAGAGAAGAACAAGAAGAAAAAGACGCAGAAAAAGAAGATGAAGACGAAGAAAAATAAGAAGAAAAAGAAGACGAAGAAGATGTATAAGAAAAAGAAGAGGAAGAGGGAGAGGAAAGGAAAGACGAATATGAAGAAAAGGAAAAAGAAGGAGAAGAGAAAGAAGAAGAAGATATATACGAAGAAGGTGAAGAGGAGCCAGAAGAGGAAGCAGAAGAACAAAAAAAGAAAAAGAAGAAGAGGATGAAGAAAAATAAGAAGAATAATAATAATAAGAAGATGCTGAAGAAAAAAAAAGAGAAAGAAGAAGAAAAAAAATAAGAAAATAAGTGATAAAAGAAGAAGAAAATGAAGATGAAGAGGAAGGAGAAGAAGATGAAAATGAAGAAAAGAAGAAGAACAGTAATAAGAAAAGAAATAAGAGAGAAGAAGAGGAAGAGGAGGAGAGGAAAGAAAAAGAAGAAGGAGAAAAGATGAAAAAGAATAGAAAGAGAAAGAGCAAGAGATGAAATAGGAAAAAGAAAAAGAATAAAAGAAATATGAAAAGAAAGAACAAGACGAAGAAGAGACAAAGACGAAGAAGAAAAGGAAGATGAGGAAGACAAAGAGAAGATCAAGAAGCAGAAGCAGAAAGAGAAGATGAAGAAGAAGAGGAGGAGAAAGATGAAGAGAAGAAAGAGCAAGAAGAAGAAAAAAAGGCAAAATTAATTGAAAGACAAAGAGGAAGAAATAAAAGAAGAAAAAGAGATCTTTCTCTTAAGAAGATGAAGAAGAGAAAGAACAAAAAGAGAAGAAATAAGAAGAGGACGAAGGAGAAGATGAAAAAATGGAAGAAGAAGAAGAGAACGAGTAGGAAGAAGAGCAAAAAGAAAGTGAAAAAAAAGAAGAGAAAGAAAAAGAAGAAGAAGAGGAAGAGGAGAAAAAAGAAGAAAAAGAAGAGGAAGAGCAAGAGGAAGAGGAAGAGGAATATGTGGAAGCGGGAGAAGAAGAAGAAGAGGAAGAACAAAAAGAAGAAGAAGAAGAAACGAAAGATCAGAAAGAGAAAAAGAAGATGAAGAAAAAAAGGAGGAGAAAAATGAAGAGACGAAAGAAGAAAAAGAAAAAAAGATGAGAAAGACGAGAAAGAGAAAGATCAAGAGATGAAAGAAGAAAAATTGAAAGACGAAGAGAGAGAAGATGAGAAATAAAAAGAAGAAGAAGAAGAGGTCAAAGAAGAAGATGAAGAGGACAAAGAAGACGAAGAAAAGGAAGAAGAAGAAAAAGAATATGAAGAAGGAGAAGAAGAAGAAGAAGCGAAAGAGAAGGAAAGAGTGCAAAATAAAGTAAATAAGAGAAAGTTGAAGAAGAAGAAGAAAAGGAAGAGAAGAACGAAGAAGATGAAGAAGAGGACAAAGAAAAAAATGAAGAAATGGAAGAAGAAGAAGAAGAGAACGAGAAGGAAGAAAAAGAAGAAGAAACAAAAATTTGAAGAAGGAGAAAAAGGAAAAAAGAAGATGAAGATGAAGAAGAAGCAAAAGAGATGAAAAAGAAGAGAAAGAGCAAGGAAGAAAATGAATAAGAGAAAGAAGAAGAAAAAAAAGCAGACGAAAAAGAGGAAGGGAGAAAGAGAAAGAACAAGAAGAAGAAGAAGAAGAAGAAGAAAAAAAAGAACATAGGAGAAGATGCAGAAAAGGAAGAAGAAGAAAAAAAATATATGAAGAAGCGGAAAAAGAAAAAAAAGAAAAGGAAGAAGAAGCAAAGGAGATGAAAAAGAAGAGAAAGAGCAAGAGAAAGAGCAAGAAAGAAGAAGAAGCGAAAGATGAAGAAGAAGAAAAAGACGAAAAAAAAGGAAATGGAAAGAGAAAGAACAAGAAGACGAAAAAGAAGATAAGGACAAAGAAAAAGAAGAAGGAAATAAGATAAAGACGAAAAAAAAGAAGAGGAGAAATAAGAAGAGAAAGAAGAAGAAGAAGAAGAGGAAAAAGGCAAAGAAGATGAAGAAGAGGACAAAGAAGAAGATGAAGAAATGGAAGAAGAAGAAGAAGAAGAGAGGAAGAAGAAAAGGAAGAAGAAGAGGAAGCGAAAGAGAAGGAAGAAGATGCAAAAGAAAGAGAAGAAGAGAATGTAGAAGAAGAAGAAGAAGAAGAGGAAGAGAAAAAAGAAGAGATCAAGGAAAAAGAAGAAAAAGAAGATGAAGACAAAGAAAAAGAACAGAATTAAGAAAAGAAATAAGATGAGGAGAAGAAGAAGGGGGAGAGGAGGAAGAAGAAGAAGGGGAAGAGCAAGAGGAAGAGGTAGAGGAATATGTAGAAGTGGGAGAAGAAGAAGAAGAGAAAGAAGAAGATAAACGCGAAGAAGGAGAAGAGGAACCAGAAGAGGAAGCAGAAGAACAAAAATAAGAAAATGAAGAAGAGGAAGAAAAAAAGACGAAGTAAAAAAATAAGAAGAATAATAATAAGAAGAAAAAGGTGATGAAGAAGAAAAAGAGATAAAAGAAGAAGAAAAAGAAGACGAAGAAGAAGAAAAAGATAAAGACGAAGAAAAATAAGAAGAGAAATAAGAAAAGAAATAAGAAGAAAAAGAGAAAGAGGAAGAGGAAGAAGAAGACGAAGAAGAGAAAGAGCAAGAGGAAGAGGAAGAGGAATATGTAGAATAGGGAGAAGAAGAAGAAGAGGAAGAACAAAAAGAAGACGAAGAAGAAGAAGAGAAAAAAGAAATGAAAGATGAGGAAGAGCAAAAGAAGATGAAGAAAAAAAGGGCGAGAGAGATGAAGAGAAGAAGGAAGAAGGAAGAAGAAGAAGGAAAAGAGATGAGAAAGAAGAGAAAGACAAAGAACAAGAGTTGAAAGCAGAAAAATAGAAAGAAGAAGAAGAACCAGAAGAAAATAAGAAAAGAAAGATGACGAAGAGAAAAATAAGATGAAGAAGTAGAACAAGCAGAAAAAGAAGATAAAGAAAAAAGGAGAAGAAAAATGAAGAGAAGAAAGAAGAAGAAGAACAAAAGATGAGAAAGAAGATAAAGGGAAAGAACATGAGTTAAAAGAGGAAAAAGTGAAAGAATAAGAGAAAGAAGATGAAGAAGAAGAAGAGGATATAGGGGAAAAGGAAGAAGAATAAGGAAAATAAGAGGAAAAAGACGAAGAAACGGAAGATGAAAAGGAAGAGGAATAAGAAACGAAAGAAGAAGAACACGAAGAAGGAGAGAGAGAGAACAAGAAGATGAAAAAGAAGAAAAAAAAAAGATGAAGAAGAAGAGGAATATGAAAAAGAAGAGGAATATGGAGAAAAGGAAGTACAAGAGAAAGACGAAGAAGATAAATGCGAAGAAGGAGAAGAGGAACCAGAAGAAGAACCAGAAAAACAAAAAGAAGAAAAAAAAGAAGAGGAAGAAAAAACACGAAGTAGAAAAAGAAGAAGAAGAATAATAAGAAGAAAAAGATGATGAAGAAGAAAAATTGAAAAAAGAAGAAGAAACGAAAAATAAGACCAAGAGATAAAGGAAAAAGAAAAAGAAGAAGATAAAGAAAAAGGAGAAGAAAAATGAAGATAAGAAAGAAGAAGAAAAAAGAAAAATATGAGAAAGAAGATAAAGGGAAAGAACAAGAGTTAAAAGAAGGAAAAGTGAAAGAATAAGAGAAAGAAGAAGACGAAGAAAAATAAGAAGACAAAGAAGAAGAAGAAAAGGAGAAAAGGAAGATGTGGAAGAGAAAAAGAAGATGAAGATGTAGGAGAAGCAGAAAAAGAAGATGAAAAAGAAGAGGAGGAGAAAGATGATGAGAGGCTGTGTCTGCTTTTATTGAAAGTAAAATTTCATCTAAAGTATTTATAACGAAGTTTAATTTTGCGACTCCTCGTGAAATTGCTTCGTTTAAAATCAATGTCCCAATTGAATTTTTCGATACAATATGTGATCCAAACTTTTGGCCACCTCATGTTGTTGTACATGAATTCAAACCTAAGACTCGGAATAGAATTTCTCCAGTGTCTTTAAATCCCGTTTCGGTTCAACCTTCATCTGAGGCTGTATCAAAAAACTAAGTTTCTTTCCATCTTTTCCGCAGCTATCTATTATTTATCAAAATGTTCGAGGCCTTAATTCTAAATTAAAAAATCTATTTCTGCATAGCTGTAGTGTCCAATCTGAACTTATAGCCCTCACTGAAACGTGGTTAAGCCAAAATGTTTATAATAGTGAGGTTTTTTCAAATAATTTCACTATTTATAGACTTGATCGCGCGTCTCGTAGAGGTGGTGGTGTTTTAATAGCTGTTAAATCCCATTTCCTCTCTGAATCTTTTACATTCTCATCAATTCACAATGTTGAGATTATTGGAGTTAAAATAACTTTTCAGTCTTGTTCCCTATACGTTACTTGTTCATATATTCCTCCCTCTTCCGATTTACAAGTTTATAGTCATCATATATCTTGTATTAAAGAAATGTATGAATATGTTCAAGATAATGACTTATTTCTTGTGTTGGGTGATTTTAATATACCTAACACTTCTTGGGCCTCATTTCCTAATTCGAATTATCTTATTCCAACAATTGATCATTATTTTTTTGATGAATTGTTTAATCTTTCTATGTATCAGATGAACTCAATTTCTAATCATTTAAATCGTTCTCTTGATCTTGTTTTTACTAATGATGACGCCAGCATTAATGTTTTAAGATCATCCCCCTTTTTTATACCTGAGGATTTATATCATCCAACATTAGAGGTTTTAATACCTATTTACTGTCCACCAATTCTTACGCCCTCGTCATCTAAAAAGCGGCGTTGTTTTAATAAATGTAATTTTGTTTTGCTTAATGATCTCATTAATGCAACAGATTGAGCTCCTTTATATGAGGCAGTTGATGTAAACTTAGCAGTTTCAACATTCTACAATACTTTAAATGCTATTCTAGACAAGTGTGTTCCTATGTGTCTTCCCAAATCTCTTTCTAATAAACCTCCCTGGTTCACTTCGACTCTTTCAACTCTAAAAAATTTTAAATACTTTAAATGCTATTCTAGACAAGTGTGTTCCTATGTGTCTTCCCAAATCTCTTTCTAATAAACCTCCCTGGTTCACTTCGACTCTTTCAACTCTAAAAAATTTTAAATCTAAATGTTTTAAAAAGTTAAAAAAGTCGGGTTCGATCGTTGATTGGTCTAAATACTCCTTAGCTAAGGCCAATTTCAATATTTTAAACTCTCGTTGTTATGAGAATTACCTTATACGCTGTAAAAGGCAGTTTGCTCGTGATCCCAAAAGATTTTATTCATTTGTAAATTTGAAGCGTAAATCTTCTGGGTTTCCATCCTCGTTTTTCCTAGGTTGTGACAGTACTTGCAATGATCAAGATACCTCAGATCTATTTGCAAACTTCTTCCAATCCACTTATTCAACTGCCATTTCTGAACCCAATTCTTTTCCAATTCCAAAAAAGATTAAGTAACTTGCACTAAAAAAGTTTTGACGTCAGCTTAGAGAATCGAACCCGAGACTTTATGCCGGCGATCATCGCTTCTATCAACACAGCCGTTGCAATACATAAGAGTGAGATAGCGAATTCCTAAGTACAGTTATTGAGCTACTGAGCTGCTGCTACTGAGCTGCTGAACTTCTGCTTAAAATTCATCCCCAATTTGTCTTTGTTGTTGTTGTTATGAATTCTTCGAATTTTCTAGATGATTCTGCTGCTGTTGCCACGCGCGTCTGTACGTAAACGTTTGGTAAACGTTTCGTTTAATAACATAATGCATTTCATCTATTCACACATATGTACATATGTATATTATATTGACTTTATTTAAGTTATATCAATGTTACTCTTATTTTATATACATGTATACATATAAACATATATGTTAATATATACAGTATGTACATGTGTACATACATATGTATGTATATTGCAAGCAACGCATACATACACACGCACACGCATACGCTCTGCTAACTGCGCAGTTTACTCAGCGACTTCGCCGCGCCAATATGTGCGTGTTATGGAAAATTAATGTTTAATAACTTTTTAAAATGTTTAATAACTTTTTTTGTAGATCGACTTTCTTAATCAAACTTGCGCAGCGTAATTATATCATTCATATGCGTGTATGTGCAAAAGCACAAGTCTGTAGTATTTGAAATAAGTGGTTTGAAAATTTGGGCGAAGGGGGCGTGGCATCCAAAATTTAATAAAAATCAAAATTGTATAAAAGTCCCATTAAGCTAAATACAATACAATTTGGAGTCTCTAACTATAAAGATGTAGAAGATATAATTTTAAAACTGAAAATCGATTTCGTTTTTAATCGATAAATAAAGAACGAGAAGAGTTATCGAATTTCTAAAACAAACTTGACCTGCGCGTGATATACACGAATCTATAAAAAAAAGTTCAAGTCTCTAGCCATTATAGGTTCTGAGATCCACGCGTTCAAACATACGGACAGACGGAAAGACGGACAGACGGACAGGGCTCAATCGACTCGGCTTGTCGTCCTGATCAAGAATATATATACTTTATGGGGTCTGACACGCCTCCTTCTGCCTGTTACATACATTTGGGCTGCAACAAAACCATTATACCCTGATTACCCATTTTTAATGGGTTCAGGGTATATAAAGAGAAGAAATAAAAAAAAGAAGAAGAGGACAAAGAAGATTTACAAGAAAAGGATATAAGGGAAAAGGAAAAGGAAGAAGAATAAGGAGAATAAGAGAAAAAAGATGAAGAAACTGAAGATGAAAAGAAAGAGGAATAGGAAGCAAAAGAAGAAGAGGAAGAAGGAGAAGCAGAAGAAGAAGACGAAGACTAAGAGGAAAAAGAAGACAGAGAAAAACAAGAAGAAAAAGACGCAGAAAAAGAAGATGAAGACGAAGAAAAATAAGAAGAAAAAGAAGACGAAGAATATGTGTAAGAAAAAGAAGAGGAAGAGGGAGAGGAAAGGAAAGACGAATATGAAGAAAAGGAAAAAGAAGGAGAAGAGAAAGAAGAAGAAGATATATACGAAGAAGGTGAAGAGGAGCCAGAAGAGGAAGCAGAAGAACAAAAAAAGAAAAAGAAGAAGAGGATGAAGAAAAATAAGAAGAATAATAATAATAAGAAGATGCTGAAGAAAAAAAAAGAGAAAGAAGAAGAAAAAAAATAAGAAAATAAGTGATAAAAGAAGAAGAAAATGAAGATGAAGAGGAAGGAGAAGAAGATGAAAATGAAGAAAAGAAGAAGAACAGAAATAAGAAAAGAAATAAGAGAGAAGAAGAGGAAGAGGAGGAGAGGAAAGAAAAAGAAGAAGGAGAAAAGATGAAAAAGAATAGAAAGAGAAAGAGCAAGAGATGAAATAGGAAAAAGAAAAAGAATAAAAGAAATATGAAAAGAAAGAACAAGACGAAGAAGAAGACAAAGAAGAAGAAGAAAAGGAAGATGAGGAAGACAAAGAGAAGATGAAGAAGCAGAAGCAGAAAGAGAAGATGAAGAAGAAGAGGAGGAGAAAGATGAAGAGAAGAAAGAACAAGAAGAAGAAAAAAAGGCAAAATTAATTGAAAGACAAAGAGGAAGAAATAAAAGAAGAAAAAGAGATCTTTCTCTTAAGAAGATGAAGAAGAGAAAGAACAAAAAGAGAAGAAATAAGAAGAGGACGAAGGAGAAGATGAAAAAATGGAAGAAGAAGAAGAGAACGAGTAGGAAGAAGAGCAAAAAGAAAGTGAAAAAAAAGAAGAGAAAGAAAAAGAAGAAGAAGAGGAAGAGGAGAAAAAAGAAGAAAAAGAAGAGGAAGAGCAAGAGGAAGAGGAAGAGGAATATGTGGAAGTGGGAGAAGAAGAAGAAGAGGAAGAACAAAAAGAAGAAGAAGAAGAAACGAAAGATGAGAAAGAGAAAAAGAACATGAAGAAAAAAAGGAGGAGAAAAATGAAGAGACGAAAGAAGAAAAAGAAAAAAAGATGAGAAAGACGAGAAAGAGAAAGATCAAGAGATGAAAGAAGAAAAATTGAAAGACGAAGAGAGAGAAGATGAGAAATAAAAAGAAGAAGAAGAAGAGGTCACAGAAGAAGACGAAGAGGACAAAGAAGACGAAGAAAAGGAAGAAGAAGAAAAAGAATATGAAGAAGGAGAAGAAGAAGAAGAAGCGAAAGAGAAGGAAAGAGTGCAAAATAAAGTAAATAAGAGAAAGTTGAAGAAGAAGAAGAATAGGAAGAGAATAACGAAGAAGATGAAGAAGAGGACAAAGAAAAAAAAATGAAGAAATGGAAGAAGAAGAAGAAGAGAACGAGAAGGAAGAAAAAGAAGAAGAAACAAAAATTTGAAGAAGGAGAAAAAGGAAAAAAGAAGATGAAGATGAAGAAGAAGCAAAAGAGATGAAAAAGAAGAGAAAGAGCAAGGAAGAAAATGAATAAGAGAAAGAAGAAGAAAAAAAAGCAGACGAAAAAGAGGAAGGGAGAAAGAGAAAGAACAAGAAGAAGAAGAAGAAGAAGAAAAAAAGAACAAAGAAGAAGATGCAGAAAAGGAAGAAGAAGAAAAAAAAAATATAAAGAAGCAGAAAAAGAAAAAAAAGAAAAGGAAGAAGAAGCAAAGGAGATGAAAAAGAAGAGAAAGAGCAAGAGAAAGAGCAAGAAAGAAGAAGAAGAGAAAGATGAAGAAGAAAAAAAGACGAAAAAAAAGGAAATGGAAAGAGAAAGAACAAGAAGACGAAAAAGAAGATAAGGACAAAGAAAAAGAAGAAGGAAATAAGATAAAGACGAAAAAAAAGAAGAGGAGAAATAAGAAGAGAAAGAAGAAGAAGAAGAAGAGGAAAAAGGCAAAGAAGATGAAGAAGAGGACAAAGAAGAAGATGAAGAAATGGAAGAAGAAGAAGAAGAAGAGAGGAAGAAGAAAAGGAAGAAGAAGAGGAAGCGAAAAAGAAGGAAGAAGATGCAAAAGAAAGAGAAGAAGAGAATGTAGAAGAAGAAGAAGAAGAAGAGGAAGAAAAAAAAGAAGAGATCAAGGAAAAAGAAGAAAAAGAAGATGAAGACAAAGAAAAAGAACAGAATTAAGAAAAGAAATAAGATGAGGAGAAGAAGAAGGGGGAGAGGAGGAAGAAGAAGAAGGGGAAGAGCAAGAGGAAGAGGTAGAGGAATATGTAGAAGTGGGAGAAGAAGAAGAAGAGAAAGAAGAAGATAAACGCGAAGAAGGAGAAGAGGAACCAGAAGAGGAAGCAGAAGAACAAAAATAAGAAAATGAAGAAGAGGAAGAAAAAAAGACGAAGTAAAAAAATAAGAAGAATAATAATAAGAAGAAAAAGGTGATGAAGAAGAAAAAGAGATAAAAGAAGAAGAAAAAGAAGACGAAGAAGAAGAAAAAGATAAAGACGAAGAAAAATAAGAAGAGAAATAAGAAAAGAAATAAGAAGAAAAAGAGAAAGAGGAAGAGGAAGAAGAAGACGAAGAAGAGAAAGAGCAAGAGGAAGAGGAAGAGGAATATGTAGAATAGGGAGAAGAAGAAGAAGAGGAAGAACAAAAAGAAGACGAAGAAGAAGAAGAGAAAAAAGAAATGAAAGATGAGGAAGAGCAAAAGAAGATGAAGAAAAAAAGGGCGAGAGAGATGAAGAGAAGAAGGAAGAAGGAAGAAGAAGAAGGAAAAGAGATGAGAAAGAAGAGAAAGACAAAGAACAAGAGTTGAAAGCAGAAAAATAGAAAGAAGAAGAAGAACCAGAAGAAAATAAGAAAAGAAAGATGACGAAGAGAAAAATAAGATGAAGAAGTAGAACAAGCAGAAAAAGAAGATAAAGAAAAAAGGAGAAGAAAAATGAAGAGAAGAAAGAAGAAGAAGAACAAAAGATGAGAAAGAACATAAAGGGAAAGAACATGAGTTAAAAGAGGAAAAAGTGAAAGAATAAGAGAAAGAAGATGAAGAAGAAGAAGAGGATATAGGGGAAAAGGGAGAAGAATAAGGAAAATAAGAGGAAAAAGACGAAGAAACGGAAGATGAAAAGGAAGAGGAATAAGAAACAAAAGAAGAAGAACACGAAGAAGGAGAGAGAGAGAACAAGAAGATGAAAAAGAAGAAAAAAAAAAGATGAAGAAGAAGAGGAATATGAAAAAGAAGAGGAATATGGAGAAAAGGAAGTACAAGAGAAAGACGAAGAAGATAAATGCGAAGAAGGAGAAGAGGAACCAGAAGAAGAACCAGAAAAACAAAAAGAAGAAAAAAAGAAGAGGAAGAAAAAACACGAAGTAGAAAAAGAAGAAGAAGAATAATAAGAAGAAAAAGATGATGAAGAAGAAAAATTGAAAAAAGAAGAAGAAACGAAAAATAAGACCAAGAGATAAAGGAAAAAGAAAAAGAAGAAGATAAAGAAAAAGGAGAAGAAAAATGAAGATAAGAAAGAAGAAGAAAAAAGAAAAATATGAGAAAGAAGATAAAGGGAAAGAACAAGAGTTAAAAGAAGGAAAAGTGAAAGAATAAGAGAAAGAAGAAGACGAAGAAAAATAAGAAGACAAAGAAGAAGAAGAAAAGGAGAAAAGAAAGATGTGGAAGAGAAAAAGAAGATGAAGATGTAGGAGAAGCAGAAAAAGAAGATGAAAAAGAAGAGGAGGAGAAAGATGAAGAGAGGCTGTGTCTGCTTTTATTGAAAGTAAAATTTCATCTAAAGTATTTATAACGAAGTTTAATTTTGCGACTCCTCGTGAAATTGCTTCGTTTAAAATCAATGTCCCAATTGAATTTTTCGATACAATATGTGATCCAAACTTTTGGCCACCTCATGTTGTTGTACATGAATTCAAACCTAAGACTCGGAATAGAATTTCTCCAGTGTCTTTAAATCCCGTTTCGGTTCAACCTTCATCTGAGGCTGTATCAAAAAACTAAGTTTCTTTCCATCTTTTCCGCAGCTATCTATTATTTATCAAAATGTTCGAGGCCTTAATTCTAAATTAAAAAATCTATTTCTGCATAGCTGTAGTGTCCAATCTGAACTATAGCCCTCACTGAAACGTGGTTAAGCCAAAATGTTTATAATAGTGAGGTTTTTTCAAATAATTTCACTATTTATAGACTTGATCGCGCGTCTCGTAGAGGTGGTGGTGTTTTAATAGCTGTTAAATCCCATTTCCTCTCTGAATCTTTTACATTCTCATCAATTCACAATGTTGAGATTATTGGAGTTAAAATAACTTTTCAGTCTTGTTCCCTATACGTTACTTGTTCACATATTCCTCCCTCTTCCGATTTACAAGTTTATAGTCATCATATATCTTGTATTAAAGAAATGTATGAATATGTTCAAGATAATGACTTATTTCTTGTGTTGGGTGATTTTAATATACCTAACACTTCTTGGGCCTCATTTCCTAATTCGAATTATCTTATTCCAACAATTGATCATTATTTTTTTGATGAATTGTTTAATCTTTCTATGTATCAGATGAACTCAATTTCTAATCATTTAAATCGTTCTCTTGATCTTGTTTTTACTAATGATGACGCCAGCATTAATGTTTTAAGATCATCCCCCTTTTGTATACCTGAGGATTTATATCATCCAACATTAGAGGTTTTAATACCTATTTACTGTCCACCAATTCTTACGCCCTCGTCATCTAAAAAGCGGCGTTGTTTTAATAAATGTAATTTTGTTTTGCTTAATGATCTCATTAATGCAACAGATTGGGCTCCTTTATATGAGGCAGTTGATGTAAACTTAGCAGTTTCAACATTCTACAATACTTTAAATGCTATTCTAGACAAGTGTGTTCCTATGTGTCTTCCCAAATCTCTTTCTAGTAAACCTCCCTGGTTCACTTCGACTCTTTCAACTCTAAAAAATTTTAAATCTAAATGTTTTAAAAAGTTCAAAAAGTCGGGTTCGATCGTTGATTGGTCTAAATACTCCTTAGCTAAGGCCAATTTCAATATTTTAAACTCTCGTTGTTATGAGAATTACCTTATACGCTGTAAAAGGCAGTTTGCTCGTGATCCCAAAAGATTTTATTCACTTGTAAATTTGAAGCGTAAATCTTCTGGGTTTCCATCCTCGTTTTTCCTAGGTTGTGTCAGTACTTGCAATGATCAAGATACCTCAGATCTATTTGCAAACTTCTTCCAATCCACTTATTCAACTGCCATTTCTGAAACCAATTCTTTTCCAATTTTAAATTCTGAAATTAATGGAAATGCTATTATGGTTTCTAATATTTCTCCTGTCTCTCTTTTATCCGCTATGCGTACGTTGAAATCGTCGTTCTCTCCGGGGCGGATGGTATTCCTAGTTGTGTGATTAAAGAATGCAGTGCTTCTTTGTGGTCACCTTTATTAAAACTGTTTAATTTGTCTCTTGATACCTCGGTATTTCCTTCAATTTGGAAAGAATCATTTATTATTCCTCTGTATAAAAAAGGAGGAAGATCTGATATTTCAAATTACAGAGGCATTGCCAAGCTTTCTGCTATTCCGAAGTTATTTGAAAAAATTATAACTTCTAATTTACAGCACTTTTGTAAATCCATTATTTCACCATCGCAGCATGGTTTTGTTCAGAATCGATCAACCTCTACGAACTTATTAGAATTTTCATCCCTAGTCAATGAAAGCTTTTTAAAGAAAATGCAAACAGATGTTATATACACTGATTCCAGTAAGGCATTTGACTCTGTTCAGCATGACATCTTGCTTCAAAAGCTTGACCATTTGGGATTTTCTCCTAAACTTCTATTTTGGATTGCTTCCTATTTAAAGGGTAGAACCCAAAGAGTTCTGTTGAGAACATCTATTTCGAAGGTCATATTTGTCTCTTCGGGTGTTCCTCAGGGTAGTCACTTGGGCCCTCTACTTTTCTCCCTATTTATAAATGACCTTCCCAGCTGTATTTCTTACTCTAGGATATTTATGTATGCAGATGATGTAAAACTCTGTCTCTCATACAAGAACTCAATAGATCATCTACGCCTACAGGATGATCTAATATCCTTTCAAAATTGGTGTAAAGCTAATCAGTTGCATCTAAATTGTTCTAAGTGTATGACAATGACTTTCTGTCGTACCACTCCATTTTTTGCTGATTACACAATCAACAATGTGTCCTTGCAACGTATTTCTACAATCAAAGATCTCGGTGTGCTCTTTGACTGTAAACTTAGATTCAATACCCATATTCTAACCATCGTTAATGAAGCCAAAAGTGTACTTGGTTTTATTAAACGATGGTCTAAAGAGTTTAATGATCCGTTTGTCACTAAACTTCTTTTTGTCTCGCTGGTACGTCCTATTTTAGAATATTGTTCTATTATATGGTCGCCACAGCAGAAATTGTATCAGGACCGTATTAAATCGGTTCAGAAGTAATTTCTTCTTTTTGCCTTGCGCAATCTAAACTGGGATGGTAACCTTCGTCTACCGTCTTATCGTAGTAGGCTTCTTCTTTTGGATCTTCCGTCGTTAATCAATCGTAGAATAGTCTTGGGTATTACTTTTCTACATAAGTTGATTAACGGTAGTATTGATTCGCCTTCTCTTCTATTTCAAGTCAACTTCCTAGTTCCTTCACGTGCTTCTCGTCACTTCTGTCATCTTTATTTACCTATATGTAAATGTAACTATTCCTTGTACAGTGCGTTCCGTGTTCTATGTACTAAGTACAATACTTATTTTCATGTATTTAGTTCTGAACTCTCTCTTTCCTTAATAAAATCTTCTCTTTTAGCATATTTCAGAGAAATCACACACACACCACAGTTGTGAGAATGCACCTATGCAATTCTTCTTACTTGTGTAGTGATTTCTCTTATCGTATTTTACTTTTTAAGATTTTTATTTTTTCTTATATTTTTATAACCTTTTTTTAACTTCTTCTATCTTGCTTAGTTTCAATGATATCACTAACCATATCTGGCTGTGA
This sequence comes from Drosophila fulvimacula, assembly GCA_035045555.1. Classification (NCBI taxonomy): domain Eukaryota; kingdom Metazoa; phylum Arthropoda; class Insecta; order Diptera; family Drosophilidae; genus Drosophila; species Drosophila fulvimacula. The sequence goes on from JAWNOX010000099.1 coordinate 18,720, forward strand.
TTTGGGGCATAGCTCGTCGGACCGGCAAATAAAACACCCCCATCGGGTTGGTGATATCATTGCTATATATTGTTAGTATTAGGCTTTTTTCTTTTTCCTGTTTCTGTTTATAATTTTAATTTTGTAATTTTATAATTTGACTCACGAATGTTGTCAATTTCTTTATATAAATAAATAAATAAATAAAAAAGAACAAAAAGAAGAAAAAAAGATAAAAAAAAGAAGAGATGAAAGAAGAAAAAGAGAAAGACGAAGATGAAGAAGAGGAAAAACAAAAAGAGAAGAAATAAGAAGAGGACAAAGAAAATGAAGAAGAGGAAGAACAAAAAGAGAAGAAATAAAAAGAGGACAAAAAATATGATGAAGAAACCAAAGAAGAAGAAGAAGAGAACGAGAAGGAAGAAGAACAAAAAGAAAGTGAAGAAAAAGAAGTGAAAGAAGAAGAAGAAGAATAGGAAGAGAAAAAAGAAGAAGAAGAGGACAAAGAAGAAGAAGAAGAAGAAGAAAAAAATATGAAGAAGGAGAAAAAGGAAAAAAAGAAGATGAAGAAGAAGCAAAGGAGATGAAAAAGAAGAGAAAGAGCAAGAAAGAAGAAGAAGAGAAAGAAGACGAAGAAGACGAAAAAAGGGAAGAGAGAAAGAGGAAGAAGAAGAAGAAGACGAAGGAGAAGGTGAATTAAAAGAAGTAGAAAAAAATGAAAAAGGAGAGGAAGAAGAATAAGGAAAATAAGAGAAAAGATGAAGAAATGGGAGATAAAAAGGAAGAGGAATAAGAAGCGAAAGAAGAAGAAGAAGAAGACGAAGAAGAAGAGAAAGAAGAAGAGAGAGAAGAAGAAAAAGATAAAGGAGACGAAGGCGAAAAAAAGAAGAAAAAGAAGATGAAGGAGAAGAAACAAAGAAGAGGAGAAATAAGAGGAGTAAGAAGATAAGGAAGAAGAAGAAGAAGATGAGGAGGAAGAAGAAGAAGGGGAACCAGAAGAGGAAGCAGAAGAACAAAAATAAGAAAAAGAAGAAGAGGAAGAAAAAAAGACGAAGTAGAAAAATAAGAAGAATAATAATAAGAAGAAAAAGGTGATGAAGAAGAAAAAGAGATAAAAGAAGAAGAAAAAGAAGACGAAGAAGAAGAAAAAGATAAAGATAGAGACGAAGAAAAATAAGAAGAGAAATAAGAAAAGAAATTAGAAGAAAAAGAGAAAGAGGAAGAGGAAGAAGAAGACGAAGAAGAGAAAGAGCAAGAGGAAGAGGAAGAGGAATATGTAGAATAGGGAGAAGAAGAAGAAGAGGAAGAACAAAAAGAAGACGAAGAAGAAGAAGAGAAAAAAGAAACGAAAGATGAAGAAGAGCAAAAGAAGATGAAGAAAAAAAGGGGGAGAGAGATGAAGAGAAGAAGGAAGAAGAAGAAGGAAAAAAGATGAGAAAGAAGAGAAAAACAAAGAACAAGAGTTGAAAGCAGAAAAATAGAAAGAATAAGAGAAAGAAGAAGACGAACCAGAATAAAATAAGAAAAGGAAGATGACGAAGAGAAAAATAAGATGAAGAAGTAGAACAAGCAGAAAAAGAAGATGAAGAAAAAAGGAGGAGAAAAATGAAGAGAAGAAAGAAGAAGAAGAACAAAAGATGAGAAAGAAGATAAAGGGAAAGAACATGAGTTAAAAGAGGAAAAAGTGAAAGAATAAGAGAAAGAAGATGAAGAAGAAGAAGAGGATATAGGGGAAAAGGAAGAAGAATAAGGAAAATAAGAGGAAAAAGACGAAGAAACGGAAGATGAAAAGGAAGAGGAATAAGAAACGAAAGAAGAAGAACACGAAGAAGGAGAGAGAGAGAACAAGAAGATGAAAAAGAAGAAAAAAAAAGATGAAGAAGAAGAGAAATATGAAAAAGAAGAGGAATATGGAGAAAAGGAAGTACAAGAGAAAGACGAAGAAGATAAATACGAAGAAGGAGAAGAGGAACCAGAAGAAGAAGCAGAAAAACAAAAAGAAGAAAAAGAAGAAGAGGAAGAAAAAACACGAAGTAGAAAAAGAAGAAGAAGAACAATAAGAAGAAAAAGATGATGAAGAAGAAAAATTGAAAAAAGAAGAAGAAACGAAAAATAAGACCAAGAGATAAAGGAAAAAGAGGAAGAAGAAGAAAAATGAAGAGAAGAAAGAAGAAGAAGAACAAAAGATGAGAAAGAAGATAAAGGGAAAGAACAAGAGTTAATAGAAGGAAAAGTGAAAGAATAAGAGAAAGAAGAAGACGAAGAAGAATAAGAAGACAAAGAAGAAGAAGAAAAGGAGAAAAGGAGAAAAGGAAGATGTGGAAGAGAAAAAGAAGATGAAGATGTGGCAGAAGCAGAAAAAGAAGATTAAAAAAAAGAGGAGGAGAAAGACGAAGAGAAAAAAGAACAAAAAGAAGAAAAAAGATAAAAAAATTGAAAGAGAAAGAAGAAGAGATGAAAGAAGAAAAAGAGAAAGACGAAGATGAAGAAGAGGAAAAACAAAAAGAGAAGAAATAAGAAGAGGACAAAGAAAATGAAGAAGAGGAAGAACAAAAAGAGAAGAAATAAAAAGAGGACAAAAAATATGATGAAGAAACCAAAGAAGAAGAAGAAGAGAACGAGAAGGAAGAAGAACAAAAAGAAAGTGAAGAAAAAGAAGTGAAAGAAGAAGAAGAAGAATAGGAAGAGAAAAAAGAAGAAGAAGAGGACAAAGAAGAAGAAGAAGAAGAAGAAAAAAATATGAAGAAGGAGAAAAAGGAAAAAAAGAAGATGAAGAAGAAGCAAAAGAGATGAAAAAGAAGAGAAAGAGCAAGAAAGAAGAAAAAGAGAAAGAAGACGAAGAAGACGAAAAAAGGGAAGAGAGAAAGAGGAAGAAGAAGAAGAAGACGAAGGAGAAGATTAATTAAAAGAAGTAGAAACAAATGAAAAAGGAGAGGAAGAAGAATAAGGAAAATAAGAGAAAAGATGAAGAAATGGAAGATGAAAAAGAATACGAATAAGAAGCGAAAGAAGAAGAAGGAAAAGGAGAAGCAGAAGGAGAAGACGAAGAAGAAGAGGAAGAAGAAGAGAGAGGACGAAAAGAAGAAAAAAGAAAATAAAGACGAAGAAAAAGAAGATGAAGACGATGAAAATAAGAAGAGGAGAAATAAAAAGAGAAAGAAGATGAGGAAGAAGAAGAAGAAGAAGACAAATGCGAAGAAGGAGAAGAGGAACCAGAAGTGGAAGCAAAAGAACAAAAAGAAAAAAAAGACGAAGAATAAAAATGAGAAGAATAACAATAAGAAGAAGATGATGAAGAAGAAAACAGAAAGAAGAAGAAAAAAAGAAAAAGAAGAAGAAATAAAACAAGAAGAAGAAGAAGAAGATAAAAAAAAGAGAAACAAGAAGGGGAATAAGAAGATGAAGAAGATGATGAACAAAAAGAGAAGAAATAAGAAGAAGAAGAAGAGGAAGAAGAAGAGGAAGCGAAAGAGAAGGAAGAAGATGCAAAAAAAAGAGAAGAGAAAGTTGAAGAAGAAGAAGAAGTGGAAGAGAAAAAGAAGACGACAAGGAAGAAGGTGAAAAATGGAAGAAGAAGAAGAGAACGAGAAGGAAGAAGAAGAAGAAGAAGAGAACAAAGAAGAAGATGAAAAAAAGGAAGAAGGAGAAGAAAAAATATGAAGAAGGAGAAAAAGGAAAAAAAGTAGATGAAGAGATGAAAAAGAAAACGATGAGAGATGAAAACCTTTCTCTTCGTTCCAGCAAGAGAAAGAGCAAGAAAGAAGAAGAAGAAGAAAAGGACAAAAAAGAAGAAGGGAGAAAGACGAAGAAGAAAAAGAAGAGAAGAAGATGTATTAAAAGAAGAAGAAAAAGAAAAAGAATATGAAGAAGAAGAAGAAGAAGAAGATAAAAAAAAGAGAAACAAGAAGAGGAATAAGAAGATGAAGAAGAGGATGAACAAAAAGAAAAGAAATAAGAAGAAGAGGAAGAAGAAGAGGAAGCGAAAGAGAAGGAAGAAGATGCAAAAAAAAGAAAAGAGAAAGTTGAAGAAGAAGAAGAAGTGGAAGAGAAAAAAGAAGAGGACAAGGAAGAAGGTGAAAAATGGAAGAAGAAGAAGACAAAAAAAGAAGAAGGGAGAAAGACGAAGAAGAAAGAGAAGTGGAGAAGATGTATTAAAAGAAGAAGAAAAAGAAAAAGAATATGAAGAAGAAGAAGAAGAAGAAGAAGAGAAAAAAGAAGAAGGAAAAGAAGATGAAGACGAAAAAAAAGAATAGGAGAAATAAGAAGAGAAAGAAGATGAGAAGGAAGAAGAAGAAGAAGAGGAAGAGCAAGAGGAAAAGGAAAAGGAAGAGGAATTTGAATTAAAAGAAGCAGAAGAAGAAGAGAAAGAAGAAGAGGAAGAAGAAGATAATGACGAAGCAGAAGATGAATTAAACGATGAAGAAGAAGAAGAAACAGAAGATATAGAAGACGAAGAGAAAAAAAGAAGAAGAAGAAGATGATATAGGGGAAAACGAATAGGAAGAAGAATAAGGAGAATAAGGCGAAAAAGAAAAAGAAAAAGGAAGAGGAATAAGAAGCGAAAGAAGAAGAAGAAGAAGACGAAGAAGAAGAGAAAGAAGAAGACAGAGAAGAAGAAAAAGACAAAGGAGACGAAGGCGAAAAAAAGAAGAAAAAGAAGATGAAGGAGAAGAAACAAAGAAGAGGAGAAATAAGAGGAGTAAGAATATAAGGAAGAAGAAGAAGAAGATGAGGAGGAAGAAAAAGAAGAGAAAGAAGAAGATAAATGCGAAGAAGGAGAAGAGGAACCAGAAGAGGAAGCAGAAGAACAAAAATAAAAAAAAAGAAGAAGAGGAAGAAAAAAAGACGAAGTAGAAAAATAAGAAGAATAATAATAAGAAGAAAAAGGTGATGAAGAAGAAAAAGAGATAAAAGAAGAAGAAAAAGAAGACGAAGAAGAAGAAAAAGATAAAGACGAAGAAAAATAAGAAGAGAAATAAGAAAAGAAATAAGAAGAAAAAGAGAAAGAGGAAGAGGAAGAAGAAGACGAAGAAGAATAAGAAGACAAAGAAGAAGAAGAAAAGGAGAAAAGGAGAAAAGGAAGATGTGGAAGAGAAAAAGAAGATGAAGATGTGGCAGAAGCAGAAAAAGAAGATTAAAAAAAAGAGGAGGAGAAAGACGAAGAGAAAAAAGAACAAAAAGAAGAAAAAAGATAAAAAAATTGAAAGAGAAAGAAGAAGAGATGAAAGAAGAAAAAGAGAAAGACGAAGATGAAGAAGAGGAAAAACAAAAAGAGAAGAAATAAGAAGAGGACAAAGAAAATGAAGAAGAGGAAGAACAAAAAGAGAAGAAATAAAAAGAGGACAAAAAATATGATGAAGAAACCAAAGAAGAAGAAGAAGAGAACGAGAAGGAAGAAGAACAAAAAGAAAGTGAAGAAAAAGAAGTGAAAGAAGAAGAAGAAGAATAGGAAGAGAAAAAAGAAGAAGAAGAGGACAAAGAAGAAGAAGAAGAAGAAGAAAAAAATATGAAGAAGGAGAAAAAGGAAAAAAAGAAGATGAAGAAGAAGCAAAAGAGATGAAAAAGAAGAGAAAGAGCAAGAAAGAAGAAAAAGAGAAAGAAGACGAAGAAGACGAAAAAAGGGAAGAGAGAAAGAGGAAGAAGAAGAAGAAGACGAAGGAGAAGATGAATTAAAAGAAGTAGAAACAAATGAAAAAGGAGAGGAAGAAGAATAAGGAAAATAAGAGAAAAGATGAAGAAATGGAAGATGAAAAAGAATACGAATAAGAAGCGAAAGAAGAAGAAGGAAAAGGAGAAGCAGAAGGAGAAGACGAAGAAGAAGAGGAAGAAGAAGAGAGAGGACGAAAAGAAGAAAAAGAAAATAAAGACGAAGAAAAAGAAGATGAAGACGATGAAAATAAGAAGAGGAGAAATAAAAAGAGAAAGAAGATGAGGAAGAAGAAGAAGAAGAAGACAAATGCGAAGAAGGAGAAGAGGAACCAGAAGTGGAAGCAAAAGAACAAAAAGAAAAAAAAGACGAAGAATAAAAATGAGAAGAATAACAATAAGAAGAAGATGATGAAGAAGAAAACAGAAAGAAGAAGAAAAAAAGAAAAAGAAGAAGAAATAAAACAAGAAGAAGAAGAAGAAGATAAAAAAAAGAGAAACAAGAAGGGGAATAAGAAGATGAAGAAGATGATGAACAAAAAGAGAAGAAATAAGAAGAAGAAGAAGAGGAAGAAGAAGAGGAAGCGAAAGAGAAGGAAGAAGATGCAAAAAAAAGAGAAGAGAAAGTTGAAGAAGAAGAAGAAGTGGAAGAGAAAAAGAAGACGACAAGGAAGAAGGTGAAAAATGGAAGAAGAAGAAGAGAACGAGAAGGAAGAAGAAGAAGAAGAAGAGAACAAAGAAGAAGATGAAAAAAAGGAAGAAGGAGAAGAAAAAATATGAAGAAGGAGAAAAAGGAAAAAAAGTAGATGAAGAGATGAAAAAGAAAACGATGAGAGATGAAAACCTTTCTCTTCGTTCCAGCAAGAGAAAGAGCAAGAAAGAAGAAGAAGAAGAAAAGGACAAAAAAGAAGAAGGGAGAAAGACGAAGAAGAAAAAGAAGAGAAGAAGATGTATTAAAAGAAGAAGAAAAAGAAAAAGAATATGAAGAAGAAGAAGAAGAAGAAGATAAAAAAAGAGAAACAAGAAGAGGAATAAGAAGATGAAGAAGAGGATGAACAAAAAGAAAAGAAATAAGAAGAAGAGGAAGAAGAAGAGGAAGCGAAAGAGAAGGAAGAAGATGCAAAAAAAAAGAAAAGAGAAAGTTGAAGAAGAAGAAGAAGTGGAAGAGAAAAAAGAAGAGGACAAGGAAGAAGGTGAAAAATGGAAGAAGAAGAAGACAAAAAAAGAAGAAGGGAGAAAGACGAAGAAGAAAGAGAAGAGGAGAAGATGTATTAAAAGAAGAAGAAAAAGAAAAAGAATATGAAGAAGAAGAAGAAGAAGAAGAAGAGAAAAAAGAAGAAGGAAAAGAAGATGAAGACGAAAAAAAAAGAATAGGAGAAATAAGAAGAGAAAGAAGATGAGAAGGAAGAAGAAGAAGAAGAGGAAGAGCAAGAGGAAAAGGAAAAGGAAGAGGAATTTGAATTAAAAGAAGCAGAAGAAGAAGAGAAAGAAGAAGAGGAAGAAGAAGATAATGACGAAGCAGAAGATGAATTAAACGATGAAGAAGAAGAAGAAACAGAAGATATAGAAGACGAAGAGAAAAAAGAAGAAGAAGAAGATGATATAGGGGAAAACGAATAGGAAGAAGAATAAGGAGAATAAGGCGAAAAAGAAAAAGAAAAAGGAAGAGGAATAAGAAGCGAAAGAAGAAGAAGAAGAAGACGAAGAAGAAGAGAAAGAAGAAGAGAGAGAAGAAGAAAAAGACAAAGGAGACGAAGGCGAAAAAAAGAAGAAAAAGAAGATGAAGGAGAAGAAACAAAGAAGAGGAGAAATAAGAGGAGTAAGAATATAAGGAAGAAGAAGAAGAAGATGAGGAGGAAGAAAAAGAAGAGAAAGAAGAAGATAAATGCGAAGAAGGAGAAGAGGAACCAGAAGAGGAAGCAGAAGAACAAAAATAAAAAAAAAGAAGAAGAGGAAGAAAAAAAGACGAAGTAGAAAAATAAGAAGAATAATAATAAGAAGAAAAAGGTGATGAAGAAGAAAAAGAGATAAAAGAAGAAGAAAAAGAAGACGAAGAAGAAGAAAAAGATAAAGACGAAGAAAAATAAGAAGAGAAATAAGAAAAGAAATAAGAAGAAAAAGAGAAAGAGGAAGAGGAAGAAGAAGACGAAGAAGAGAAAGAGCAAGAGGAAGAGGAAGAGGAATATGTAGAATAGGGAGAAGAAGAAGAAGAGGAAGAACAAAAAGAAGACGAAGAAGAAGAAGAGAAAGAAGAAACGAAAGATGAGGAAGAGCAAAAGAAGATGAAGAAAAAAATTGGGAGAGACATGAAGAGAAGAAGGAAGAAGAAGAAGGAAAAAAGATGAGAAAGAAGAGAAAGACAAAGAACAAGAGTTGAAAGCAGAAAAATAGAAAGAATAAGAGAAAGAAGAAGACGAACCAGAATAAAATAAGAAAAGGAAGATGACGAAGAGAAAAATAAGATGAAGAAGTAGAACAAGCAGAAAAAGAAGAAGAAGAACAAAAGATGAGAAAGAAGATAAAGGGAAAGAACATGAGTTAAAAGAGGAAAAAGTGAAAGAATAAGAGAAAGAAGATGAAGAAGAAGAAGAAGAGGATATAGGGGAAAAGGAAGAAGAATAAGGAAAATAAGAGGAAAAAGACGAAGAAACGGAAGATGAAAAGGAAGAGGAATAAGAAACGAAAGAAGAAGAACACGAAGAAGGAGAGAGAGAGAACAAGAAGATGAAAAAGAAGAAAAAAAAAAGATGAAGAAGAAGAGGAATATGAAAAAGAAGAGGAATATGGAGAACAGGAAGTACAAGAGAAAGACGAAGAAGATAAATGCGAAGAAGGAGAAGAGGAACCAGAAGAAGAAGCAGAAAAACAAAAAGAAGAAAAAGAAGAAGAGGAAGAAAAAACACGAAGTAGAAAAAGAAGAAGAAGAATAATAAGAAGAAAAAGATGATGAAGAAGAAAAATTGAAAAAAGAAGAAGAAACGAAAAATAAGACCAAGAGATAAAGGAAAAAGAGGAAGAAGAAGAAAAATGAAGATAAGAAAGAAGAAGAAGAAGAAAAATATGAGAAAGAAGATAAAGGGAAAGAACAAGAGTTAATAGAAGGAAAAGTGAAAGAATAAGAGAAAGAAGAAGACGAAGAAGAATAAGAAGACAAAGAAGAAGAAGAAAAGGAGAAAAGGAAGATGTGGAAGAGAAAAAGAAGATGAAGATGTGGGAGAAGCAGAAAAAGAAGATGAAAAAGAAGAGGAGGAGAAAGATGAAGAGAAAAAAGAACAAAAAGAAGAAAAAAGATAAAAAAATTGAAAGAGAAAGAAGAAGAGATGAAAGAAGAAAAAGAGAAAGACGAAGATGAAGAAGAGGAAAAACAAAAAGAGAAGAAATAAGAAGAGGACAAAGAAAATGAAGAAGAGGAAGAACAAAAAGAGAAGAAATAAAAAGAGGACAAAAAATATGATGAAGAAACCAAAGAAGAAGAAGAAGAGAACGAGAAGGAAGAAGAACAGAAAGAAAGTGAAGAAAAAGAAGTGAAAGAAGAAGAAGAAGAATAGGAAGAGAAAAAAGAAGAAGAAGAGGACAAAGAAGAAGAAGAAGAAGAAGAAAAAAATATGAAGAAGGCGAAAAAGGAAAAAAAGAAGATGAAGAAGAAGCAAAAGAGATGAAAAAGAAGAGAAAGAGCAAGAAAGAAGAAGAAGAGAAAGAAGACGAAGAAGACGAAAAAAGGGAAGAGAGAAAGAGGAAGAAGAAGAAGAAGACGAAGGAGAAGATGAATTAAAAGAAGTAGAAAAAAATGAAAAAGGAGAGGAAGAAGAATAAGGAAAATAAGAGAAAAGATGAAGAAATGGAAGATGAAAAAGAAGACGAATAAGCGAAAGAAGAAGAAGGAAAAGGAGAAGCAGAAGGAGAAGACGAAGAAGAAGAGGAAGAAGAAGAGAGAGGACGAAAAGAAGAAAAAGAAAATAAAGACGAAGAAAAAGAAGATGAAGACGATGAAAATAAGAAGAGGAGAAATAAAAAGAGAAAGAAGATGAGGAAGAAGAACAAGAAGAAGACAAATGCGAAGAAGGAGAAGAGGAACCAGAAGTGGAAGCAAAAGAACAAAAAGAAAAAAAAGACGAAGAATAAAAATGAGAGGAATGACAATAAGAAGAAGATGATGAAGAAGAAAACAGAAAGAAGAAGAAAAAAGAAAAAGAAGAAGAAATAAAACAAGAAGAAGAAGAAGATAAAAAAAAAGAGAAACAAGAAGGGGAATAAGAAGATGAAGAAGAGGATGAACAAAAAGAGAAGAAATAAGAAGAAGAAGAAGAGGAAGAAGAAGAGGAAGCGAAAGAGAAGGAAGAAGATGCAAAAAAAAGAGAAGAGAAAGTTGAAGAAGAAGAAGAAGTGGAAGAGAAAAAGAAGACGACAAGGAAGAAGGTGAAAAATGGAAGAAGAAGAAGAGAACGAGAAGGAAGAAGAAGAAGAAGAAGAGAACAAAGAAGAAGATGAAAAAAAGGAAGAAGGAGAAGAAAAAATATGAAGAAGGAGAAAAAGGAAAAAAGTAGATGAAGAGATGAAAAAGAAAACGATGAGAGATGAAAACCTTTCTCTTCGTTCCAGCAAGAGAAAGAGCAAGAAAGAAGAAGAAGAAGAAAAGGACAAAAAAGAAGAAGGGAGAAAGACGAAGAAGAAAAAGAAGAGAAGAAGATGTATTAAAAGAAGAAGAAAAAGAAAAAGAATATGAAGAAGAAGAAGAAGAAGAAGATAAAAAAAAGAGAAACAAGAAGAGGAATAAGAAGATGAAGAAGAGGATGAACAAAAAGAAAAGAAATAAGAAGAAGAGGAAGAAGAAGAGGAAGCGAAAGAGAAGGAAGAAGATGCAAAAAAAAAGAAAAGAGAAAGTTGAAGAAGAAGAAGAAGTGGAAGAGAAAAAAGAAGAGGACAAGGAAGAAGGTGAAAAATGGAAGAAGAAGAAGACAAAAAAAGAAGAAGGGAGAAAGACGAAGAAGAAAGAGAAGTGGAGAAGATGTATTAAAAGAAGAAGAAGAAGAAGAAGAGAAAAAAGAAGAACGAAAAGAAGATGAAGACGAAAAAAAAGAATAGGAGAAATAAGAAGAGAAAGAAGATGAGAAGGAAGAAGAAGAAGAAGAGGAAGAGCAAGAGGAAAAGGAAAAGGAAGAGGAATATGAATTAAAAGAAGCAGAAGAAGAAGAAAAAGAAGAAGAGGAAGAAGAAGATAATGACGAAGGAGAAGATGAATTAAAGGATGAAGAAGAAGAAGAAATAGAAGATATAGAAGACGAAGAGAAAAAAAGAAGAAGAAGAAGATGATATAGGGGAAAACGAATAGGAAGAAGAATAAGGAGAATAAGGCGAAAAAGAAAAAGAAAAAGGAAGAGGAATAAGAAGCGAAAGAAGAAGAAGAAGAAGACGAAGAAGAAGAGAAAGAAGAAGAGAGAGAAAAAGAAAAAGACAAAGGAGACGAAGGCGAAAAATAGAAGAAGAAAAAGGAGATGAAGGAGAAGAAACAAAGAAGAGGAGAAATAAGAGGAGTAAGAAGATAAGGAAGAAGAAGAAGAAGATGAGGAGGAAGAAGATGAGGAGGAAGAAGAAGAAGAGAAAGAAGAAGATAAATGCGAAGAAGGAGAAGAGGAACCAGAAGAGGAAGCAGAAGAACAAAAATAAGAAAAAGAAGAAGAGGAAAAAAAAAAGAAGAAGTAGAAAAATAAGAAGAATAATAATAAGAAGAAAAAGGTGATGAAGAAGAAAAAGAGATAAAAGAAGAAGAAAAAGAAGACGAAGAAGAAGAAAAAGATAAAGACGAAGAAAAATAAGAAGAGAAATAAGAAAAGAAATAAGAAGAAAAAGAGAAAGAGGAAGAGGAAGAAGAAGACGAAGAAGAGAAAGAGCAAGAGGAAGAGGTAGAGGAATATGTAGAATACGCAGAAGAAGAAGAAGAGGAAGAACAAAAAGAAGACGAAGAGAAAGAAAAAACGAAAGATGAGGAAGAGCAAAAGAAGATGAAGAAAAAAAGGGGGAGAGAGATGAAGAGAAGAAGCAGAAAAATAGAAAGAAGAAGACGAACCAGAAGAAAATAAGAAAAGGAAGATGACGAAGAGAAAAATAAGATGAAGAAGTAGAACAAGCAGAAAAAGAAGATGAAGAAAAAAGGAGAAGAAAAATGAAGAGAAGAAAGAAGAAGAAGAACAAAAGATGAGAAGGAAGATAAAGGGAAAGAACATGAGTTAAAAAAGGAAAAAGTGAAAGAATAAGAGAAAGAAGAAGAGAAAGAAGATGAAAGAGAAGAAGAGGATATAGGGGAAAAGGAAGAAGAATAAGGAAAATAAGAGGAAAAAGACGAAGAAACGGAAGATGAAAAGGAAGAGGAATAAGAAACGAAAGAAGAAGAACACGAAGAAGGAGAGAGAGAACAAGAAGATGAAAAAGAAGAAGAAGAAGAAAAAGAAGAAGATGAAGAGGAAGAGGAATATGAAAAGGAAGAGGAATATGGAGAAAATGAAGTAAAAGAGAAAGACGAAGAAGATAAATGCGAGGAAGAGAAGAGGAACCAGAAGAAGAAGCAGAAAAACAAAAAGAAGAAAAAGAAGAAGAGGAAGAAAAAACACGAAGTAGAAAAAGAAGAAGAAGAATAATAAGAAGAAAAAGATGATGAAGAAGAAAAATTGAAAAAAGAAGAAGAAACGAAAAATAAGACCAAGAGATAAAGGAAAAAGAAAAAGAAGAAGAAAAATGAAGATAAGAAAGAAGAAGAAGAAGAAGCAAAATATGAGAAAGAAGATAAAGGTAAAGAACAAGAGTTAAAAGAAGGAAAAGTGAAAGAATAAGAGAAAGAAGAAGACGAAGAAGAATAAGAAGACAAAGAAGAGGAAGAAAAGGAGAAAAGGAAGATGTGGAAGAGAAAAAGAAGATGAAGATGTAGGAGAAGCAGAAAAAGAAGATGAAAAAGAAGAGGAGGAGAAAGATGAAGAGAAAAAAGAACAAAAAGAAGAAAAAAGATAAAAAAATTGAAAGAGAAAGAAGAAGAGATGAAAGAAGAAAAAGAGAAAGACGAAGATGAAGAAGAGGAAAAACAAAAAGAGAAGAAATAAGAAGAGGACAAAGAAAATGAAGAAGAGGAAGAACAAAAAGAGAAGAAATAAGAAGAGGACAAAAAAATATGATGAAGAAACCAAAGAAGAAGAAGAAGAGAACGAGAAGGAAGAAGAACAAAAAGAAAGTGAAGAAAAAGAAGTGAAAGAAGAAGAAGAAGAATAGGAAGAGAAAAAAGAAGAAGAAGAGGACAAAGAAGAAGAAGAAGAAGAAAATATGAAGAAGGAGAAAAAGGAAAAAAAGAAGATGAAGAAGGAACAAAAGAGATGAAAAAGAAGAGAAAGAGCAAGAAAGAAGAAGAAGAGAAAGAAGAAAAGAAAGAAGACGAAGAAGACGAAAAAAGGGAAGAGAGAAAGAGGAAGAAGACGAAGGAGAAGATGAATTAAAAGAAGTAGAAAAAGAAAAAGAATATGAAGAAGAAGAAGAAGAGAAAAAAGAAGAAGAAAAAGAAGATGACGACGAAAAAAAAATAGGAGAAATAAGAAGAGAAAGAAGATGAGAAGGAAGAAGAAGAAGAAGAGGAAGAGCAAGAGGAAAAGGAAAAGGAAGAGGAATATGAATTAAAAGAAGCAGAAGAAGAAGAGGAAGAAGAAAAGAGAGAAGAAGAAAAAGACAAAGGAGACGAAGGCGAAAATAAGAAGAAGAAAAAGAAGATGAAAAAGAACAAAGAAGAGGAGAAATAAGAGGAGTAAGAAGATAAGGAAGAAGAAGAGGAAGAGGAAGAGCAAGAGGAAGAGGAAGAGGAAGAGAAAGAGGAAGAGGAAGAGGAAGAGGAAGAGGAAGAGGAAGAGGAAGAGGAAGAGGAAGAGGAAGAGGAAGAGGAAGAGGAAGAGGAAGAGGAAGAGGAAGAGGAAGAGGAAGAGGAAGAGGAAGAGGAAGAGGAAGAGGAAGAGGAAGAGGAAGAGGAAGAGGAAGAGGAAGAGGAAGAGGAAGAGGAAGAGGAAGAGGAAGAGGAAGAGGAAGAGGAAGAGGAAGAGGAAGAGGAAGAGGAAGAGGAAGAGGAAGGTGAAGAGGAAGAGGAAGAGGAAGAGGAAGAGGAAGAGGAAGAGGAAGAGGAAGAGGAAGAGGAAGAGGAAGAGGAAGAGGAAGAGGAAGAGAGGAAGAGGAAGAGGAAGAGGAAGAGGAAGAGGAAGAGGAAGAGGAAGAGGAAGAGGAAGAGGAAGAGGAAGAGGAAGAGGAAGAGGAACAGGAAGAGGAAGAGGAAGAGGAAGAGGAAGAGGAAGAGGAAGAGGAAGAGGAAGAGGAAGAGGAAGAGGAAGAGGAAGAGAAAGAGGAAGAGGAAGAGGAAGAGGAAGAGGAAGAGGAAGAGGAAGAGGAAGAGGAAGAGGAAGAGGAAGAGGAAGAGGAAGAGGAAGAGGAAGAGGAAGAGGAAGAGGAAGAGGAAGAGGAAGAGGAAGAGGAAGAGGAAGAGGAAGAGGAAGAGGAAGAGGAAAGGGAAGCGGAACATGAAAAAAGGGAAGAAGAAGATAAATGCGAAGAAGGAGCCAGAAGAGGAAGCAGAAGAACAAAAAGAAGGAAAGGAAGACGAATAAGAAAAATAAGAAGAATAATAAGAAAAATAGGATGAAGAAAAAAAACAGATTAGGAAGACAAAACGAAAAATAAGAAAAAGAGATAAAAAAGAAGAAAAGAAGTCGAAGAAGAAGAAAAAGGAGACGAAGACGACGAAAAAGAAGACGAAGAGAAATAAGAAAAGAAATAAGATGAGGAAGAAAAAAAAGAGGAAGAGGAAGAAGAAGAAGAAGAAGAGATAAAAAAAGAAGAAAAAGAAGACGAAGAAGAAGAAAAAAGACGAGTAGAAAAATGAAAAGAATAATAATAAGAAGAAATATATGATGAAGAAGAAAAAGAGAAAAAAGAAGAAGAAACGAAAAAGATAAAAAAGAGATAAAAGAAGAAGAAAAAGAAGATGAAGACGAAGAAAAAGAAGAGAAATAAGAAAAGAAATTAGATGAGGAAGAAAAAGAAGAGAAATAAGAAAAGCAATAAGATGAGGAAGAAAAAAAAGGGGAAGAGCAGGAAGAAGAAGAAGAAGAGGAAGAGCAAGAGGAAGAAGAAGTGGAATATGTAGAAGTGGGAGAAGAAGAAGAGGAAGAACCAAAAAGAAGGCGAAGAAGAAGAAGAGAAAGAAGAAACGAAAGATGAGGAAGAGAAAAAGAAGATGAAGAAGTAGAAAAAGGAGAAAAAGATGAAGAGAAGAAAGAAAAATAAGAAGAAAAAAAGATGAGAAAGAGAAAGAACAAGAGATGAAAGAAGAAAAAGAAAGAGAAGAAGAGAAAGAAGATGAGAAAAAAGAAAAAGAGGGAGAGGAGGAAGAAAAAAAAGAGAAAGAAGAAGAGGAATAAAAATTTGAAGAAGAGGCAGTGCAAAAAGAGAAGAAATAAGAAGAAGAAGAAGAGGACAAAGAAGAAGATGAAGAAATGGATGACGAAGAAGAAGAAGAGAACGAGAAGGAAGAAGAACCAAAAGAAAGTGAAGAAAAAGAAGAGAAAGAAGAAAAAAATATGAGAACGAAGAGAAAGAGAAAGCACAAGAGATGAAAGAAGAAAAAGAGAAAGAAAAAGAGAAAGGACATGAGAAAGAAGAAGAATAAAAAGATGAAGAAGGGGAAGAACAAAAAGAGAAGAAATAAGAAGAAGAAGAAGAGGACAAAGAAGAAGAAGAAGAAAAAGAATATTAAGAAGGAGAAGAAGAAGAAGAGAAAGAAGAAGAAGAGGAAGAGGAATATGAAGAATAGAAGGAAGAAGATGCAAAAGAAAGTGAAGATGAGAAAGTTGAAGAAGAAGAAGAAGATGACAAAGAAGAAGATGATGATAAGGAACAAGAAAAAGAAGAAAAAACATATGAAGAAGGAGAAAAGGAAAAAAAGATGAAGAAGCAAAAGAGATGAAAAAGAAGAGAAGGAGCAAGAGAAAGTGCCAGAAAGAAGAAGAAGAGAAAGAAGACGAAGAATAAGAAGACGAAAAAAAGAAGAGGAAAAGAGGAAGAACAAGAAGAAGACAAGGGAGAAAAGGAAGAAGAAGAGGGAGAAGAAAAAGAAAACGAAGACGAAGAAAAAGAAGAAGAAAAAGAAGATGAAGACGAAGAAAATGAAGATGAAAAGAAGGCGAAGGCAGAGAAAAAAAGAAGGGGAGAAATAAGAAGAGGAAAAAGATGAGGAAGAAGAAGAAGAAGAGGACGAAAAAGAGGAAGGGAGAAAGAGGGAGAAGAAGAAAACTAAGGAAAAGATGAATTAAAGAAAGAATAAGAAGAAGAAGCAAAAGAACAAAAAGAAAAAAAAGGTAGAAGAAAATATGAAGAATAATAATAAGAAGAAGACGAAAAAGATGAAGACGAAGAAAAAAAGAAGAGGAGAAAGAAGAAGAGAAAGAAGATGAGGAAGAAGAAGAAGAAGAGGAGAAAGAAGAAGAAGAGGAAGAGGAATATGAAGAAAATGAAAAAAAATAATAATAATAAGAAGAAGATGATGATGAAGAAGAAAAAAGAAAGAAGAAGAAAAATATGCCGAAGAAGACGAAGGAGAAAAAGAAGATAAAGACAAAGAAATATTAGATAAAGGCGAAGAAAAAGAAGAAGAAGAGAAATAAGAAAAGAAATAAGATGAGGAAGAAGAAGAAAAGGAAGAGGGGGAATAAGAAGAAGAAAAAGAAGAAGAAGATGAAGAGCAAGAGGAAGAGGAAGAGGAATATGTAGGAGAGGGAGAAGAAGAAGAAGAGGAAGAACAAAAAGTAGAGGAAGGAGAAGAAGAATAGGAGAGGAAGGAATATGTAGGAGAGGCAGAAGAAGAAGAAGAGGAAGAACAAAAAGGAGATGAAAAAAATGAAGAGAAAGAAAAAACGAAAGGTGAGGAAGAGAAAAAGAAGATGAAAAAGTAAAAGAAGCAGAAAAAAAGATGAAGAAGAAGAGGAGGAGAAATATGAAGAGAAGAGAGAACAAGAAGAAGAAAAAAAGATAATAAGATGGGAAAGAGAAAGAACAAGAGATGAAAGAAGAAAAAGAGAAAGAAGAAGAAGAGGAAAAAGAAGAAGAGGAAGAGGAGGAAGAAAAAGAAGACAAAGAAGAAAAGAAAGAAGAAGAGAAAGACGAAGAAGAAGAAGACGAAAAAAGGAAGGGAGAAAGAGGAAGAACGGGAAGAAGCAGAAGAAGAAAAAGACGAAGGAGATGAAGAAGAGAAAAACGAAGAAGAAGAAGAAGAGGAAGAGCAAGAGGAAGAGGAAGAGGAAGAGGAAGAGGAAGAGGAATATGTAGGAGAGGGAGAAGAAGAAGAAGAGGAAGAACAAAAAGAAGAGGAAGGAGAAGAAGAAGAAGAGGAGTAAGAAGAAGATGAAGACGAAGAAAAAAAAAGAATTGGAGAAATAAGAAGAGAAAGAAGATGAGGAAGAAAAAGGAGATGAAGATGAAGAAAAAGAAGATGAAGACGAAGAAAAAGAAGAAGAAAAAGATGAAGACGAAGAAAAAAGAAGAGGAGAAAGAAGAAGAGAAAGAAGATGACAAAGAAGAAGAGGAAGAGCAGAAAGTAGAAGAAGAGGAAGACGAATATGAAGAAAAGGAAGAAGAAGAATAATAGTAATAAAAAGATGATGAAGAAGAAAAAAGAAAGAAGAAAAAAAGGAAGAAGAAGAGATAAAAGAAGCAGAAGAAGAAGAAGAACAAGAAGAAGAAGAGAAATAAGAAAAGAAAAAAGATAAGGAAGAAGAAGAAGAGGAAGAGGAGGAAAAAGAAGAAGATGAACAAATGGAAGTAGGAGAAGAAGAAGAGAACGAGAAGGAAGAATAACGAAAAGAAAGTGAAGAACAAGATGTGAAAGAAGAAGAAGAAGAGGAAGAGAAGAAAGAAGAAGAAGAATGAGGGGACAAAGAAGAAGCTGAAGAAAGGGAAGTAGAAGAAGAAAAAAATTTTAAGAAGGAGAAAATGGAAAAAAGATGAATAAGAAGCAAAGGAGATGAAAAGGAAGACAGAGAACAAGAGAAAAAGCAAGAAAGAAGAAGAAGAGAAAGAAGATGAGAAAGAAGACGAAGAAGAAGAAGACGAAAAAAAAAAGGGAAAAACAGAAAGAAGAAGAAGAAGAAGAAGAAGAAGAATACGAAGGAGAAGGTGAATTAAAGGAAAAAGAAGAAGAAGAAAAAGAATATGAAGAAGAAGAAGAGAGAAAAAAAGAAGAAGAAGAGAAGTGGAAAAGGAAAAGGAAACGGAAGAAAACGAAGAGGATATATTGGAAAAGGAAAAGGAAACGGAAGAAGAATAAGAGGAAAAAGATGAAGAAACGGAAGATAAAAAGGAAGAGGAATAAGAAGCGAAAGAAAAAGAGCCAGAAGGAGAAGCAGAAGAAAAAGAGGAAGGAGAAGAGAGAAAAGAAGAAAGAGAAAAAGAAGACGAAGAAAAAGAAGGTGAAGACGAAGAAAGAGAAGAAGGAAAAGAAGATGAAGACGAAAAAAAAAGAAGAGGAGAAATAAGAAGAGAAAGAAGATGAGGAAGAAAAAAGAGATGAAGATGAAGAAAAAGAAGATGAAGACGAAGAAATAAAAGAAGACGAGATATAAGAAGAGGAAGAAGCTGAGGAAGAAGAAGAGGAAGATGAGAAAGAAAAAGAAGAGGAAGAGGAAGAGGAAAAGGATGAGGAATATGAAGAAAAGGAATAAGAAGAATAAGAGGAAGAAGAAGAAGATAAATGCGACGAAGGAGAAGAGGAACCAGAATAGGAAGCAGAAAACCAAAAAGAAGAAAAAGAAGAACAGGAAGAAAAAAAGACGAAGAAGAAAAATAAGAAGAATAATAATGAGAAGCAGAAAGAAAGATGAAAGAAAAAGAACAAGTAAGGAAACTCTAGTCGGAGGTGCCCGACTAGGAAATACCTTGAACCCCGCCTATCGGCGGCTTTAAATGCACTTCAAAGTTTATAAATAATTTTAAATTAAATTAAAAAATTAAAAAAAAAAAAGATTAAGTAACTTGCATAAAAAAATTTTTGACGTCAGCTTAGAGAATCGAACCCGAGACTTTATGTCAACGATCATCGCTTCTATCAACACAGCCGTTGCAATACATAAGAGTGAGATAGCGAATTCCTAAGTACAGTTATTGAGCTACTGAGCTGCTGCTACTGAGCTGCTGAACTTCTGCTTAAAATTCATCCCCAATTTGTCTTTGTTGTTGTTGTTATGAATTCTTCGAATTTTCTAGAGCTTCTGCTGCTGTTGCCACGCGCGTGTGTATGTACGTAAACGTTTGGTAAACGTTTCGTTTAATAACATAATGCATTTCATCTATTCATATGTATGTATGTACATATGTATATTATATTGACTTTATTTAAGTTATATCAATGTTACTCTTATTTTATATATATGTAAATATATACAGTATGTACTTGTGTACATACATATGTATGTATATTGCAAGCAACGCATACATACACACGCACACGCATACGCTCTGCTAACTGCGCAGTTTACTCAGCGACTTCGCTGCGCCAATATGTGCGTGTTATGGGAAACTAAAGGCTTAATAACTTTTTTTGTAGATCGAATTTCTTAATCAAACTTGCGCAGCGTAATTATATCATTCATATGCGTGTATGTGCAAAAGCACAAGTCTCTAGTATTTGAAATAAGTGTTTTGAAAATTTGGGCGAAGGGGGCGTGGCATCCAAAATTTAACAAAAATCAAAATTGTATAAAAAGTCCCATTAAGCTAAATACAAGATTTGGAGTTTCTAACTATAAAGATGTAGAGGATATAATTTTAAAACTGAAAATCGATTTCGTTTTTTAATCGATAAAAAAAGAACGAGAAGAGTTATCGAATTTCAACAAACTCGACCTG